>VYXC01000316.1:1475903-1590094 GCA_013397175.1 Platysteira castanea
CAGCGCCCGCTCCACCGCCCGCCTCCCGCCGGCCCGGCCTCGTGGTCAGGGGCGGGGACGCGGCGCGGTGCCGTCACCCGGGCTCGGCGGAGCTCCGAAAGGGACCTTGGGCTGGGAGTCACCGCGTGGTTCGGTTCCCGCCGTTGGGCTGTGAGGAGGCGGAGCGAGGAGTTGACAGCAGAAATGAGTCTTAGGAGAGGCCCAAGAAGTGAGGAGCGCCGGAGTGATGTTTTCGTGCTTCTGGTGTGCTGGGGGAAGCGGAGGGCTGGGCACAGAGCTCGGGTGTTCCCTCCGGTGGGGACTGCAGCCGTACGCGTTCTTGGCATGGGAACACATGTGAGCGCAAAAACACAGAGCCGTCGTTGTGTTACATCACAGTTTTTAAACTGAGAATTTAAAAACCTGAGTGTGTTCTGGGGCAAACAGCTCCCTGAGAAGAGGTCTTCCTATGGCGTGTTTCGCCTGCCTTGCAGAGTTCTTCAGACACTTGGGCGCGTGTTGCTGTTCCTTATCCAGATCTACGGAGATCTGCAGAAGTCTCTGCTTGATCTCTGAGGGCACGAAAAGAACGAGATCAGTGAGTGGGAAGGAACTGGATCCGCCAGGGAGACGCAGGAACAAACTGTTCTTCGTACTCCAATTACGCGTCATTAACCAGTGCGAGCACGGACTCGTTCCCCGCGGGTGATCGGGGCTGCTGCTGCAGCGGGAGGCAGCGGTGTGAGCGCCAGGCCTCCCTGCTCCAGGGAACAGGGGCTCTGGGGCTGTGCTCTGTCCCTCCCGCACAAAGGAATGCAGTTTGCTGAATCCTCCAGTCTGGCTACAAGCTTTTCTCCGTGTCACAGCATACCCAAGGTGGGCACAGTAAAACGCTTTTTTTTTTTTTTTTTCACTGAACACATATCTCTATTGGAACCACTAAAAGAAAAGTTTACATGCCAGCCACTTTTTTAAACATTTTTTTTTCCCTGGTATTTTGCTTGGTACCGGGAGGAAAATCCATTGCAATTTATGTAATTGGACCGGGTTGGGAATCCAAATGAGATTTCCTTATTTAGCAGCCTCTTTATAGTAGGATCCACCTTTATGTAGGTCAGGAAGTGAAAAAAGGCCAGGACCAGGCATACTTCTCAGCAAGTGATTTTGCCAGCTTCGGGTGAGGAAAGTTCTGTGTGTGGTGTCCTTTTGCCCTTTTGTTAAATGGAAATCATTTAACAAATCCCCATAAATGGGATGTCTTGGTCCAGCCATTAAACACTCCTTTGTATATGTAAATAGGTAAAATTCTACAGGACTCCTCAGGATTTGTGGTTGTAGATTTATCAGTAAAGATCCAAACCAGAAATACTAAATCCATACCTAGAGAAAATGAGATTGCTGCATAGCTGACACAAGCTAAATGATGCAGCACTTTTCGGGGCAGCAAATACCCAGTTTTGCTATTTAAAGGAGAAATGTGAGTGATTGGCCTTTTGCCGTTCTGCATCTGAGACTGGAAGGTTAGCAGGAGCTGTGACACAGAGCAAATGGAGGAAAACATTTCATTTGTTATCTTTTAAACTTTCTTTTCCTTTTATTTGTGAGCCCAACAGAGTAGTAACTAAATAACTACACTGTGAAGTGGATTTTAAATATTGGCATTCATTGTGCAATGTGTTCTCTGACCAGCATGTGGGGATATGCCCATGTACTTGAAGAGAACTTTATCTGCCTGCTACAATTTTATACAAGGAAAAGTCACTTGGTATAACTGGCTTAACACATTAAATAAAAAATATATAAAGCATGAAACAACATACAGTGTTGCACAAATCTCAACTTCCCGCTGTAACAGACACAGCTATTTTATTTAAAAGAATTATTTTAATCCTAAAATCAGATTCCTGTAAATTGACTAATTCAAATGTGTCTTCAAATAAAGTATAAGCCATATTTTTATTCCACTTATCACCTATCTTAGAAAATTTTCTTTTCTGTGCCAGAGAATTCATATCGTACCTGCCCTAGTACCTTAGGGGATCCCCCTTCTTGGGGCTGAAGACACAGCCAGTGGGGGGAAGGGAGTGTGTGCTCTGGTGCCACAGCACAGCTTGGGCTCCCTGCCACTGGGCACAACCCATCCTGCACCCACTGGCACTGAACCTGCCACAGCGCGGTTCTGGAGCTGCACTGCTCAAGAGAACTGTGGGTTGCTTGCACCCCAAAATTCCCAATGTCCATTCTAGTACTTGTAAAAAAACCTCAGCGATGCAAAATCCAGTGAAAACAAGAAGTGTAAATCTGCTTAACTTCAGGGATGGAATTTATTTCCTTGTAAGTGCCTTAGCACTGAGGGTTTCCTATTACCATTGTACAGTCTTCTTATTGATGGTCACAACAAGCAGGAAACTATTTTCAGTTCCCCTGCCTTTATTAAAATAGCAATGCTTGGCTACTGCCTGGTGATAGCTGTCAGCACAATTGTGGTTTTTAAATTGTACCCCAGTTAATCCCCCACTGAGATAATACAAAAATGGGGAAGTAATCATCTATAGGGTTAGCTAGTATGTACTTTATGCTTAATTACTAGAAAACATCTTTCAGTTTACATGTTTTTGAAGGCTACAGTGTTATGGCATAAAACTTTCTGTGTAGTTAATAACAGACATGGACTCCGCTCTCTGCCTCCATTTTCTCCTGGCAACAGCCAGGACACACTTTATAAACTTTAATTCTGCATTTCAAACCCCTTTGCTTTATACTTTGATGTGTTGTAGACTACAGAAAATAGAAATGGGTGTCCAGAACAGCTGATAACATGAAATTAGAGATGTCAGCATTTTGCTGTGAGAAATTACCATCCTTTGTGTGAACCCTTTGTGTAGAATATTCTTGATTAAGACAAAGAAAAGGCTTTAGAATGCAAATAGCCTTACAAACAAGGGATGGTCAGACCCTTTTATGCTATTTCTGTTTTACATTTCATCCTTAGATTCTTCACAGTATCCATGTAGACAACTCACATACACAGAGTATGTGTTCCATAGGCTCTGCCACTTTATAGCTGAGTATGTGGTAGTTCTCTGCCTGCCTGTCCTGCTCACAAACAATTCTGGTTAGCACAAATGCAAATGTACTTACCAATTATTAAGACCAATTATTTATTAACTGCTGGCAACATGCTCAAACAACTTGAACAGTTTTTGACCTGACTGTGACCATAAATCACTACAGAAATACTAAATTGACAACATTGCAAGTTCTCTGGTTAGCTGGAGGCATAAAGGGATAAAGGGAGCTGGGTAAGGGAAAACTGGGGAGACATATCTTGAAATTAAGATAAGCAAAACCAAAAACCTGCAACTCCCCACTCCCCTCATCCTCTCAGGCCACAAACTATAGCTGAAATAGCCAAAGGAAAACTATTCATAGGATGATGAATGCTAAGAAAATGAAAAAGCAGTGAAGGACAAGGATGAACCCTGGACACAGAGTCTAATGAAGGAAACTAGCTGACCTTTGTATTAGGGATGAAGCTCTTGCACTCACAAACTCTTGCGTGGATCCAGTGTCCCCAAGCCCACACAAGCTGGCACTGACTTCCCCATGCCCTGGCAGTATGGCAGAAGCCACACAAGTGCCCAGGCAACTGCAGGTTGGGGCTGAAGATGCTGAACATTTTTGAGCATCCTACACAGAGGGTTGGGAGTGCAGCCCCTTCCCACATGTGGCATATTTTCTTCCTATTGACAGGATGTTTCACACTATTACATGAATTTTACAAATAGATCAGCAGGCCAGGTGCTAACTGAGCACCAGGAAATTCCCATGTCATCTTTTGGGTTTAAGAGTTGGATGCCAAGACACCAGTTCCCATATCATTAAACTGGGCTTCTGGTCAGGCCAAAACTGACCTTTGATTTTTAAGATGCAATCCTACAGGAATACAATATCAATAATTGAGCGGGTTGTGCCCTGCAGAGACCAATTTGGTAACACGCTGAACCTCAGCTTATAAAATAGCTCCAAGTGGTGCCACATGCTGCTGATTCTGACATGACACTGTGTCTTTGCACGGCAGCATGATGAAGCACCCTAAAATTAGCCTTCTTACTATTTCGTAAAGAGCAGGCAGAAAGGTAGCAGCCTGCACTCAGGAGAACAAAGAGGCACAGGAGAGGACCAGAACTGAGGCTCACACACAGCCTGGTCACGACACTTCATGGTGAGCACTCTTGGCTTTGCAAATTTCCATGTTGGACTGTTTAGTGTAATTTCTTATCCCAAGCACGGGGTGATCTGATTGTGAAAAAAGAAAGGTGCTCGTGTAAACAGAGCTGGAGAGGAGGGACCTGTTCTCTCATGGGACTTGGGATTCAGCAGAAGGGAAAACTAACAGTGAAAATTACATGGGTGGTCTCTTTTCTTAGGGGTGTGGTGGGAGCTGGCATTTAATTCACAGAACTAAGTTTGTTGTTACTGGAATAGAACTGAAAATGGAAGAAAAAAATGGGCTGATATGAAAATCAAACAACGTGATAAAGTCCCTTTCTGTCGAGCCAGCCTGATTTTTTCCTGATACTCAGTTCTATCTCTATCCCACTTATTGGGTGATAAAGTCCTTGGCTTTACAAGGAGTAACATTTGAAAGCAAAAAAACAAATCCAGCTTCCAGGCAGTAGGAAGATACACATGGATGTGTTTATGTACGGGAACAGAAATAGTGAAGGAAAAGATCCCAGACCACAGTAACGCTTGCAGATGAGGAGAAAAGAGAAACTGTGAGGAAACATTTGAATATCAGAGGGCACAAGAGGCATGCCATGAAAGGGATGTGAGCACTGATTGCTGGAGGGAAGGAGGCACAGCACACATCTCTAGGAAGCAGAGGACCCCCCCATCAGCTGGGTGTGACAGCCTGTGGCCCCGTGCCTAAACAATTGTCAGTACGTGCTGGTTTCTCTATTCCTGGGGTAGCACTGAGAAGAATAGCTGGGAAGAAAATAACACTGAGGCATAAACCATGACTGGTACGTTCAAACTACATACAGCTGTTTCTGCTCTTAGTTATCACTCTGAAATATGGAACTATTTTGCAACACAGATATTTTTGTTCAGTAAAGATGATTGGACACTACTCTGCAGCTTTCGTGATTTAATTTGGGACAATATTCATGATTTCACATGTATTACTGAAACTCAGAGAAACATGATTCTGTAAGATCTCTTCTGTGCTGTTAGCAACCAACAGATATTTGGTAGAGCATGGACTGAAGTGTGGTGTCAGTGTGGGAGTGAATCTATGACATTTGTACCAACTACAGTACAGGACATCTCTGTTCATAAAGGGGATTAAATATTTACGGTGGTCAAAGAGTCTTGGACAGATGGAAAATTAAATTTCTCTTTCAGATGTTGTTTTGGAGTCCTTGAAGGGCTGTAACTCTGAATTATAGGAAATTCCAAGGTCTCAACCTTGGAACTAGAATAAAAAATTTTTTAAAAAATTTGAAGACAGAAGGTAAGTGAACTGTCTGAGCTGAGCAATCAAATCCTCCTAACTGTGTGAAAAATGAAATCATTGCTGCTACCTACACACAATTCCTATGTAGAGAAACCCAGTGACTCTTATGTTCCCAGAGGTCTCCTAAGTCAATTTATTTAGGGAAGAAAAATTGCCACAAATTTGTAAATTTTTTGTTCCTGTTTACTGACACTGGAGTGGAGCAAAGTGCTGCCCATTTTGTTGTTGACTTTTTAGTATGAGTGAGTTGGATGCTCCTATTTCGCTGCAGAAGACTTTGGGTCAATGTTTTTGGGATAATGTTCCTTTGTTTATTTGGTCTACCAGCACAGAACAAACTGCTTCCATTTAAAACTTCAAGCTTGAAAGGGGAAGCCAAAGCAACTGTATATCTTTTGGAAGCAGAAACAGTAGAGCAGCCACTTGTGCCAAATCTCCATTGCATTTAGCTGGTTTTTTCTTGGATAGGGAAGGAGGTAGCAGTGATTCATCACCTATATCTGCCTGATGAAGGC
This sequence comes from Platysteira castanea, assembly GCA_013397175.1. Lineage (NCBI taxonomy): Eukaryota > Metazoa > Chordata > Aves > Passeriformes > Platysteira > Platysteira castanea. The sequence continues at coordinate 1,481,922 of VYXC01000316.1, forward strand.
TTTCTTGTCATTAATGTCAGCAAGTCACTAGGACACCACTAAATAGGATCACTGGTCCCAGTCAGAAATGATCATTTCAGGGGTACTGGGTACTCCCCACTTTACACATACATATTTACTTTCATAGAAGAATAATACAGAGTTATTTTCAGCCTCTGAGCAAGGGTCTAGAGCAGCAAAATTACTCCTAAACATACCTAGACATGAATTTGAGAGCAGTCCTGGGACCCTGGAGATTTAAGTGAGATTGTTCCTGAGGCTGTCTCAGGAAAGACAGATCATTTCAAGAGTATCCAACTGACACAGCAGCTTCTGTTCACCCCATGACCCAGTGGAGACATCCAAAGCCAGGCAGATTACAGGAGAGTCATCTTGAGACACCAATTTCATCAGAAAACAGTTACCCATAATATTTTAGCCAGTAGACTTGTCAAAAAATACTGTGCGCAAATGTGTTATCACTTCTGCAAATACAAACAATTCAATACAAACACTGTTAGGTGCTTATAGCTTGTAGCAAACTCAGCCAGGCAAACTGGCTCTTTAACAGATGATACCAATATTACAAATTAAATTCCTTTGAGTAAAATTTCTTTTTTTTTTTTTAATAAAATGAAGGAAAGGAATGCTTATTTGTCTCGTGAACAAGTGGTTGCTTTGTAGTAAGCAGCATTAGGATTAAAAATCACTTTTCTGAGACGCAGATTATGTGATCTTTATCACTTTCCCTGACCTCTTGTTCAAGTTTGAGCCTCTAAATAGCTCATCACCATTATAAACCTGTTTGTGTTGTCTTCTGTGTTTTTAATAACCATAAGCATTAAAATAGGCTGTTCATAACTATAATAATCCCTACTCACTTTCCTGCAGAATTATAATAGGCAAGAACCTATAAATGTTCCACTTATTATTTATGTTCCATAGCCATTACAAACAGTTGTAATTTCCAGTGCGTTGTATCAGCAGCGACCCCTTAAGAATCCAGTATTTGGGATTAAAGTGTCTGCACATTTTCAACTCAAATTCATGAACAATGTTATCTTTTGGCAAAGTTTTAGTTTAGGATAGTTAATAGCAACACATACAATTTTAAAATCTTCATTTTGAAACTTCCCACACCCTTAGTTTTACAGCTAATTTTGACTGGATATAGAATTATTTGCTCAAGTAACAACAAAACAGATACTGTTATTATATTGATTTTCTGATGTTTTCTAAAAAAACCGGCAGCAAGTTAAAAGAAATACCATTTGATAAGTAGAATTAAATAGATTTTACAATATAATTTAAGTATGTATATTTTGAAGTGAAATTTAAAAGCTCAAGAATTATCAATTACATTTACTGCAAGAAACTTACCATTTTTTTACATTAATTTTTGAGACATTAAAGATTTAAATAGCATGCTTGACTCTGCCATACATCCTTTGGACATATACTGGTCAACATAAAGAGAATAAAACCAGAAACTAGTAATATATTCCTCATCAACTATTTTCTGATGTAAAACTGTGGCTTCATCAAATCCTGCATCTCAGGATCTAGACCAGAGAGCTCTTCACATCTCTGCAAAAGATCCAAAGGATTTTTCTTGTGCCACAGAAACAGACCCCAAGTATTTCAGGATTAGGAAGCAGGCAGTACATAAAGAGTTTCTTTCCTGAGTGTTCCAATCCCAGGAAACAATGCTGTTTGGAGCACTGTTATCCCTCCTTAACACCTCCAGTAACACAACTGAAAGGAGTCTGTGGGAGCGCACAGAAAGTCACTGTATCTGCAAGTGACTGTTCTGAGAGGACTCATCCTTGGGAGTCAAATTATCCATCAGTTCCTGGGTTTTCAACTTTATTATCTTGACTACAGCTGGGAAAACTCTAAGTTCTTCCCACTGAGTTCTTTCTCTTCATCCTCTCCAGCCACTCAAAGCTGTCATTTTCCCTGCTTCCCTTTCCTCTAAGTCAAACCCTGAGACAAGTCAATTATTTCTCAGTGGAAGCCAATTTAAACTAGCTGAGTCTTGATGGGTTTATATCACAGCTCAAAACCCCACAATTGAATATGTCAAGTATGAAAACCCACATTTCTGCTCCTTGCATTTCACGTGAACTCTACCCAGCACTGCATGAGAGCAGCACTTCTGGCTCCCCTTCCAGCTCCAGCCCCCACTTACACTTCTCTATAACACCTTTAAATCCTAGTCAGCAGCAAAATGCACAACAAATCCACTCCACACAGCAGGAAGAGTTTTCATACCCACAGGTTATAAACATTGTGATTGAGCCTTTCTGAACTATGTGCCTTCAAAGTGTGTATTGTCATTTTCAAAAAATGATGAGTGAAGATTTAGGTGACTGCCTCTACTCATTCCAACATCAAACTCTTGGCCAATGTGAAGGTAGGTAAACACCTCAAGTGGGAATGTACAAGTGGATCTACAAAGGCAAGGCCTTAAATTTTCAACAAAAATTTAATAAAATTTAAAGCATATCTTTTTAACTATTTAATGAAAAAATAGTCTTGGTCTTCATATCCTGTCTTTGACTTTCCAAACTAGTAAATATTTCTTCACAAAATAGAAGTTTTCTTGATTTACCATGTTGTCCTGATTTAACATTAAGAGCATTATATCTAAAATTTAGTTCAAATGTTGAATTTCCACAGCCCCACATCAACAATTAAGCATGTCAGAAAGGTTTTGTTGTGCTTTAAAAGGCCTTTGCTAATCAGATTAAATGGAAAACACTTACCATATTTGCATTTTCTTTCTAAGTATCACAGTTTGAAGTCTTCCAATATTCTTCCTTTTCTAAAGCAAAAAAAAAAAAGTGAGACATTTAAAAAAGGATTTTCAAAGGCACCCCAGCCAGAAAGAGAATTCCTTTTTATAACTGGTGGCACAGCACAAGGCATTAATATGTGTCACTGATGTATCAGTTGATCTAAACTTGGCTTGTAATATGCATGGTTTATCAGATCACAGTGTATTTTAAATTCTGTGATAGATCTTTTGACTCCTTCCCCTGAGTAAATAATGTTTTGACTGGTACGAAATTAGGCAGTTCTGGAGACTGACAACTAAATAAGCAGAACCACTGGCCTGGGAAAGCATTCATCAATATTTCTGATTACAAGGTGATTTATTTGAAATAAATTAGAGGTCTTATTTAAGTTCCTACAAGAAAAGTCATATCCTCCTTTCTTTTTCTTATCCTCACTCTTTGTCTGTCTTACAGATGTGTGAAAAAGTCACCTTTGGCATAGCTAACCATCTGCTTGGCTAGTCAGAATGGCCAGTACCTCCTACTATTGTTACTCTGAGGGAATTTTCTGGGTCATGATCATGGAAGTGAGCTTACATTACCTGAACGCCATTTGTCCTTCAGCTCAACAGAATGGTTGTGATACTGATGGTGTTTCATAAGCTGGTACTAACAATTTCCTTTAATTCTCATCTCTGACACTTCTGAAAGTTTGCTTGTGTTTTGACATGAAAGACTTTTTTTAGAAATTAAATCTATTAAATCTCTCAGTAGTGCTGTATCCTTAAAACCCCCTTGTGTTCTGAAGCTTTGTCAGCATCTATAGATAAAATTTTGCAGTGCATCGTCGTATACATTTTTACAATTTATGTTATAATGCAAGTCAGTTTAGTGTTACAATGCAGCATTTAAAGTGGGAAGGTGACTCAGTGGCCTGAGGGAAGGCGTTCCAGACAGATGAGGCAGCGTAAGGGAAGGAGTGCCAGAACCATCGGGAGGGGGCCGGTAAACTGATCTCGAGTGTGCCCAGTGAGGTGACACACTAAAGTGCTGGGAAAACAGGAACTCCAGCCACCTGCTGGGAGTTAGAGGTTGGGGATGATATCCTAGCTATGTTTTCATATCAAAATGACCCTATTTTAATTCAAAGGAGGAAAATTTTCATAGCTCTAGGACTCCTGCCAAGGGCTTTTCCCCTTGTCAGGGCAATCAGAGCCAGGCAGGTCGCTGTGCACAAGGCACTCAGCACCACTCTCCTGGGTACAACCTGGCAACGCGATTCCCGAACACCACGGGCCATTCCTGCCTTTTATTTGTTGGCACAAAGACTGCCACGCTTTTCTCCTGCCCCCATGTGTTGAGATGAGAGGTTCCCTGGAGTGTGGATAGAACCTGTCTTGCCCAGCTCTGTCCCCTTCCCTCAGCTCATCCTGTCGCACCACTGCAATGCACTAAACACTGGCTCTCCTTTCCATGGAGTTTGCTTCTGTCATATTTTAGCAAACTGTTCTCAGACCATGCTCTCCTGCTCCCTAAGCCGTGCATTTCTATGCAATCTACCTCACCAAGCTCTTACCTGTAGCCAATTCTTCTAGTCACCTCACTGAACAGTCATGTTGCTATTCTCCAGACTATTTATCTGAGGTCTACCTAGCTGAGGTGATCCCATGGCCACAGGTTCAGAGATGAGTTAACTGTCCTGCCACTACTGATAAACACTGAAACTGTCATCTTAATGTGCCTGGAAAGCAAGAGGGCTCAAGAAATTATTTTTTAAATGTAGACTATACGTGAATGCCCTCTCCTTATTTTCATCCACCAACAACTTAAGACATTCAAATTAGGAGTGTATCTTGTGAAGTACAATTTTGGCAACTGAGTTATTGAATGTTTTATCCTATTAAACATCTGACTCGAGCTGGTGTTTTGTACAGTTTTGGTTGTCTAGAACAGGTTCAAAAGCCTCTGATGCTCAAAACACCAGTCATTCATTCTGGGTTTGGGTTCTCTAAAATCCTAAGGATTCTGATCTACACTGCCACCACACTGAGCTGCCTCAGCCTCCTGCCACCTGCCCAGCCCTTTAGAGTAAATTTGCTGTAGGCCTCAGGGCCTCTAATACAGACCAAAAAACACTGGAAAGACACTACCCCTAAGTAGAAAAAAGATACTGAAGATACCTATATTTCATATATAGGGTACATATGTTCTTAGCTCAGACAGTTTTATTTTCCTCATTACCATGCAACTCACATTAATCAGGTTTCCACAAATAATAGCCACACTTTGTTTTGTTCTTTTGTGTTAAAACCACTTGCAAATAGACTGTCAGTGAAATCTCCCTCTTCTTTCAGGGTTTGGGAATTTCTTTGCAAGTAGTCTGGGTTAAATTCTGCTCTCTGGTCCAGATGTATGAAGCCATTTAAGTGACAAGAATAAGGAGTGAACTGTAAATCTCTGTTTGACGAATGTGTAATTGGAAATGGAGACTGTGGTTACAAAATATGCCTCCCTGGACTGACTCTTAATCCACTTTTAAAAATACAATTCACAACATGTTGTTGTGTTAATCTCAACCCCAAGTCAAAAGCATTCATGTTCCTGTCTCTGGACAAGAGTAAGCAGTTAACAAAGGCAGACACTGTAGATGTCAGATCTACTTAATATCAACTTAATATCAACCACAGAAATAGCTGCCAGGAGAAAAAAAATTAAACTTTCCTACAAGTAACACAAGAAGTTGTTCAAATAATCAAAATATAAAGTACATAATATGGCTTTCACTGTAGCAATTTTCCTGTATTTCCTTTACCTTTAGATTTAGGTAAGCAGATACCTCCACTCTTTGTACCAGCCACTCTGACAACATGTTCAGTTGGTATTAATTACGGCTGTGAATATCCTTATTATATGTTTTGGAGATGTATCTGAAGAGAGGGAAAACAAAATGAAATTGATGGATGTGTAGCTGCTAGGGTCTAATCCTGCTTTATTTGAAGAACCATTTAGGTAAGCTGTTGTCCTCATTTTGCTAACCTTCTGATAACTTACAGTTTGTGAGTCAGATATTCTCATGGAGTTTATGTAAATAATAGACAATATTTACTTAACTGTCCTTTCTGTTTTTCATTCCTTTGTGATGAGGGAAAAGTTTGACGAGCATCTCTTTTTACCAGTGGGATTGAAGAGGAAGTGACATGTCCTCCAAGCCCTTGTGGAATTGAGAAACCTTTAAGTATGAGAACAATAAATAAACTTTCTCTTTTCCCTCTTTCTGCTCAACCTGGCAAGAATCCATCTCTTTTCTTGTGTCCTATATCAACAGTAAGCCATGCAAAAGAGGAGAGCAAAACCCATAAAGGAAAAGCAAAGTACAAACAGTGTTTGGCTTAGTGTCCTCTCTCACAGGAGCTCCCAGGAAAACAAGTGCCTTGGTGTGTCAGCTCCAGCGAGATGTCACACACCTGAACCAGCATCAGGCTGAGGCAGTGCCAGCCGGGGCTGTCTCAACTGGAGACCTGAAAGAACACAGCAAAATTAGCCTTGTCTGCTACACCAGGTTCTTATCAAAAACAAGAGAAGGAAAGGCATGAAAGACAAGAAATAAAGTAAGGAAGTAAAAGCAGACAGGGAAAGAGGAGGGTCATAATAGGAAGGCAAATCACACACATCACAAAGTGTCCCAAATTAGGTGAAGACACTAGAACTGGTATTAGCAGGTCCCCTTTTATGGTTTGTTTTGGTCTAATCATGCTTTGCAGTTGGGACAGTGAAATCCTATCGTGTCAAACTGGATCCTATAGTCTCTGGTGATGCTGGGAGCAATAGCCCTGACTGTAATCTCACACTTTTCAATCTAGCTGGTTCTTTGGCATCAGTGTCAAATCAAGCTTCCTCCTGCTTCACTTGCCCAGAGAAAGTTGTGAATGGAAGAGCACATACCCAGTAATCAAACCCAGCTTCTGGGTTATTAATTTTAATCATTGATTTCTAATCCTGTGTTTCTGTCAGTTACCAGACATAGTCTCCAAGACATTGAATAGTATAGATAGGAGTCCTCATTAGTTTTATCTCAATTTCTAAATGATTTTAAAAGCCAATCTGATATAAGAGATATATCAGCATCAAACTTTTGCTTCTTTGGGCAACTGCCAGTCTCTCTGTCTTGGTATTTGCCATGTGCTCTACAAATCACTGACGTCTGAGGGTGCTGACCACAGGAGGAAGACTGGTGTGAGCCAAACTCTGCACCCAGACATGGGAACTTCCAGGAGATCCTACTCAGCCACATGAGCCTTTCCAGGGAGAGCTCATGCATGTGCTATTTGAACCATAAGGGGAAACTATCCACTTTAAAATCTCAATGCTAGAAGCTTGTAAAATGTTGGTTAGATATCCCAACATTAAAAAAAAAAGAAAAAGAAAAAGAAAAAAAAAAAAGTGATTTCCCTTAGAAAAGGAAGAACGTAGGAGAAGCTAATGCAATATTAACTGTACAGGGAACAGTGAAATGCCTGTGAACACTTTTGCTAACTCTTTAGTATCACAGACGTTTTTGAAAGGCTGATGTTATATAGGATAATACTGTACAATGGCTAGTAATGGAAAAAAAATTCAGAATTTAAAATAAGGACACAGTGTCCTCCTCCATGTTTTTTAGACAGGGAACCTGCCTTAAAGAATCTGATGCTTTTGTAACTGAGTAAAAGTTTTTTACAAAAAAGAGATTTTAGAAATCCACTTTTACAATTGCCACCCAAAACATCAATTACTTCATGTTCTGGGGACTATCTATCTTTATAACGTTTTTCAGCTGTACCTCATCTACTGCAACAAAGCAAACTACTGGTGCATTTTAACCTATTGAATAATTTTGAAAAGCAAATAGATGAAACATTGGGGTACAAGAGATTGTGGCTCTGTGTGGATGACTGCAAGACTGCTTGCATTACTGGGGTTAAAACTTTCTGGAAAAGTCTGACTCATCTCCTGTTGATGATAGTGACAGATCAAACTCTGATTTCATTGGAAACAGCAGCAGGTCCCCTAAATCACTAGTACATTTCATCTAAATAATGCATGAGACTGAAAAATTCTCTAGGAACACTTGGGCAGTCCTCAGTTGAGCTGAGGATTGAAGCTGCCCTGTGCAATGATAAAGCCTGTTTTGGGCTGGGCACAAAGGAAATAGGCACTCAAGGAATGTTTTAACATTATTATTTGTACTTTTTATAGAAAAGAAAAAGATACCATTTCTATCATCCTTGTAATATGTCTCCACTTCTAAAATTAGAATCCAAATTAGAATTACACAATACCTGGCAGACTCATGATGAGAGATGTGCTGCATAGTGATATGAATAGAAAATACCCAACTCATCTTATACAAGGTTTGTAAATCAATATTGAAATAGCTTTTCCAGGAACACCCAGAAATTTGCCATTAACACTTTTCTTACCAAAGGAATAATGGCCTCATTAAAGTCTATAAAAGAGAAATAGGGCTTGCCACTGCTTTTCAAATTGTAGTTATTAAAGCAGCAACAGTCACTGATGCTTCAAAAAAGCTGTTGCTGCTCTTGCCCAAAGCTGCACAGGTAGGGAACAATTCACAGCCCTTAAACAACCTAGTCTAACAAAAGGCAAAGTGGGTACTTTATGAGTCAATATTCATATTTGACCAGCAGAGTGATCACAGTCTAAGCCTCTCTTCTGCTGGTACTCCTTCAGCCCATTAGAACAAACTTGGCTAATGCACTATTCCATACTACCCATTGGAAAGAAATCAGATCAGCCTTGGGAAGAGCAAGAGCAGTGGCTGGTGGGATACAAACAAAGAGAGGGTAGCAAACGTTTGCTCCACAGGGCTCTGGAGAGATCTGCAAAATCCCTGGAACCTGACTGCAAAGAGCCTTGAGGAAGCTTTCAAAGAAATGGCATGTCTTATTTCTTATATAATGGTTCAGCACATGCCATTAATAGAACAGTATTAATTTCATCCTAGTATCTAGAAAATCAAGTATTTTCCATTTATGACAGATCTGTAGGTTTACAAATACAGCCGGATAATCCTACTGAGGAATAACAGCCAACCAGCCATGTACAAAGTTCCGTTTTAAACTCCCTTCTTGTGAGTCTTGTTTGAGCTTGTGAAGGTAGTTTGGGCTTTGACAGCCAAGATCTGGAGAGAAATAGTGCTCATGTAATTTATTCTAGGACACTATGCCTCATTCTTCTGCCAGCCAGCAAAGACAAAAGGACATAAAGCTGGATACTTTGAAGTGCTTTTTTTAGTGCTCAGCAGGCAAAAGCCAGATTTGAATGTTTTCTATAACTGGATGCAGACAGAGGAACCACAGTATTTTTATGGGCTTTATACTGTTACTTATAAACTAGTGAATCTGAAATTCTCTGGTGGTGCTCTACCAAAATGCCAGCTCTGCAAGACCTGGCAATTCACTGTGTATGCTCCAACTTTCTGTGGTTCCTGGAAGTTTTGGCCTTGTACCATCTGCTATTACAATGGTCAGTCTGTCTGCCACAGTAAAGACTCATAACTTTTTGTGGTTTCTCAATGCTACATAACCCTTAGTTTATTTGCCACTCAGATTATTCAATGATTTTGCAATTTCAGCATCTTAAACTCTGTCTTAAATTGGAAATTTTTTGCATTTTTTTAATCAGCTTGAATAATTTTGCATATCATGCACGAACAGCAGTGCACAAACAGCACACAAACAGCAAGACTCCACGGTAATAATTGCATCTCAGCAGAACTCCCCATAGGTTTACAATTATTACCAGACACATCAGACTTTATTTCAGGCTGCAGACTTTGTAGCCTACACATCTACAGGCACTGTCCCAACCACGGCAGCACGGGGTACAGTATCAACAGGCAGTTCCTGCCAGCACTGTATGGCTCACATCTACTGTTACAGATACTATAAAGAATATCTTACATCTCTAGTCCAGGTATAAAGTTACATTAGACTCACCCAACCCATAAAATGCCTCACCTGTGCCCAAAAGAAGGCTTGACTTCACTACACAACCTCTCAATATCATCACCACAAACTCATGTTCATAAGCTATTCTGACGATGGTATTTGTGCTGGTTTTTGCTGGGGTAGAGTGAAGTTTTTTCCACAGTAGCTGGTACGGGGCTGTGGTTTGGGTTTGTGCTGGAAGCAATGTTGGTAACACAGGGATGTTTTCATTACTGCTGAGCTGAGCTTACACAGAGCTGAGGCCTTTTCTGTCTCTCAGCCCACCCCACCAGCAAGGGGCTGGAGGGCACAGGGAGTTGGGATGGGACATAATGGGACAGCTGACCCTCAAGTGACCCAAGGGATATCTGAAAGCATGTGGGGCCCTGCTCAGCACACAGAGCTGGGAGCAGAAGGACATTCCAGGGAAATTCAGAGTCATGGAGTTTTGTCTTCCCACGTCACCATTACTTGTGATGGGGCCATGCTCTCCCAGGGATGGATGAACACCTGCCTGCCCAGGGGAAGTGGGCAATGAAATAGGAATAGGCAGATCCATCAGGCCAATTCATGGCTCTGAGGTTGGTGTCACTGGAAAAATTTGGGGGTTGTTGACCATGGGAAGATCTACTCAACAGCTGGTCTAGTCTGACACCTGACTGGATGCACCAGTCTCGGAGTGGAAAAGGAGCTCTAGCACAGGAGCTAGAGGCTCATTGGCAGAGCTTTAAACCAGCTTGGAAGAGGGAAAGGGACATAACCAGGCTCGCCAGTGCTGAGGGATGGGATACTGTGCCAAAACTTGAGGAAACGAGCACTTATGGATCCCTCAATCTGCTTCACGTGGTGTTGGCTACAAAGTACCACACCTGAAATGTTTCTACACTAACGCACGCAGTACCAGGAACAAACAAGAGGAGCTCCAGGCTTTGGCCCAGTCCCAGAGTTTGACATCATTGTATGAGTGAAACCTGGTGGGATGAGTCTTGTGCCTGGAATGCCCTGTTGGATGGTTAGAGACTCTTCAGGAGGGAGAGGCAGGGCAGAAGAGGCAGAGGGGTGGCACTGTATGGAATACAAGGGTTAGAATGTCTGGAGCTCACAGCTGGCAATGGCACAGTTGAGAGCCTCTGGATAAAATCAAGGGGCAAACAAGTAACACGGATGTCATCGTGGCAGTCTGCTATAGACCTCCTAGGCAGGACAATGACACTGACTAATTTTTCTTTGAGCATCTAAGCAACGCTTCCAGGTCAGCTGCCTACGTCCTTATGGGGGACTTCTACTTGCCAGAAATTAACTGGTACAACTCAGGCCAGAAAATTCCTAAAAATCCTGGGTGACAACTTTATGGAACAGGTCCTAAGGGAGCCAACTTGGAAAGATGCTCTCATTGATCTGCTGCTTGTCAACAGAGAGGATCTTGTCAGCAAAGTGGGGATTGGGGCCCTCTTGGCCACAGCAACCACAAAGTGATTGAGTTTAAAATCTCTGTCGACAGGAGGAGAAGTGCCAGCAGAACTTGAACCCTGGGCATGAGGAGAGCAGACTTCAGGCTGTTCAGGGAATTAGTAAGCAAGGTTCCCTGGGAATATATTTTTGCAGGTGCTGGGGTCCATCAGTGCTGGTCACTTGTTAAACATTCCCTCCTGAGTGCACAGGAGCAGCAATTCCCAAATGCTGGAAGTCAAGCGGGTGAGGCAGAAGACCAGCTTGGCTGAACAGGAATCTTCTCTTGGAAATAAGACAAAAAAGGAAGGTGTGTGTCCAGTGGAAGCAAGGTCAGGAGACATGGGAAAAATACAGATAAGTTGCTTGCCACTGTAGGATAAAATTCATGTGACCAAAGCTCAACTGGAGTTGAAGCTGACAGAACTGTAGGACACAGTAAAAAATAACTTTTTCAAACATAATAATGGCAAGAGGCAGTGTAGAAATGACATCAGCCCGTTCCCGGATGAGGATGGTCACCTCACAAACAGGGACACGGACAAGGCAGAGCTGTTTAATGCATTCTTTGCCTCTGTCTTCAACATGGATGATGGACCAAGGGGGTCTCAGTGCCCTGAGCTGGAGGACCACGACTGAGAGAACAATCAATTCCCAGCTGACACTGACATTCTGCAGGATCTGCTGCTCCAGCTGGATCCCTACAAATCCATGGGGCCTGGTGGGATTCATCCAAGAATCCACAAAGAGCTGCTGATGCCATCGCAAAGCCTCTCTCTATGATTTTGAGCTGTCTTGGGAATCCAGAGAGGTCCCAGCTAACTGGAAGCTGGCAAATGTTGTCCCAGTTTTCAAGAATGGCAAGAAGGAGGACCCTGGAAACTAAACCTGTCAGTGTCACTTCAGTGCCTGGCAAAGTTATGGAGAAGATTATTCTGGGAGGTATTGAAAAACACCTGAGAGAATGCAGTCATTGGTCACAGCCAGCACGGCTTTATGAGAGAGAAGTCCTGCTTATCAAACCTGATTTCCCTTTATGACAAGGTAACCCACCAAGTTGATCAAGGGAAGCTCGTTGATGTAATCTTTCTGGATTTCAGTAAATCTGAATCTGAAATTTTGACACTGTCTCTCTCAGGATCCTTCTGGACAATATCACATCCCACAAACACATTATGGGATGGGTGAACAACCGGCTCATGGGTCAGATGCAAAGGGTGACAGTGAATGGGGTGACATCAGACTGGTGACCTGTCACTAGTGGGGTTCCACAAGGCTCCATCCTCACCCCTAAGCTCTTCAACATCTTCATAAATGACTTGGATGCAGGACTGGAAGGGATACTAAGCAAGTTTGCAGAGGACACAAAGCTGGGAGGAGCTGCTGACTCTCGAAAACAGGGAGGCCCTGCAGAGAGGCCTTGACAGATAGAGGACTGGGCAACCAAGCAGTGTTTGGACAACGCTCTCAGGCATATGACTCTTGGGGATGGTCCTGTGCAGGGCCAGGAGTTGGACTTGGTGATCTGATTGGGTCCCTTCCAACTCAGTTTATTCTGTGATTCTGTGTGAAATCGTTGCTTTTATTTGCTTGTGTGCATGGCTTTTGTTTCATTTATTAAACTACCTCTGAGTCCATAAGTTTCCTCACTTTCACTCTTCCAGTTCTCTCCCCCATCCCACCAGCGGTTGGGAGTGAGCAGCTGTGTGGGGTTTAACCAGCTGGGGTTAAACCACAACAGTATTTTACAAAAAGAGAGGGAAATAATAGAAAAGTATCTCCAATGCATCAGGAAATTTTACATGAAAGAACTGCCTTTCCCTCTGACTTTTCATACTGTTACGACTCATAAAATAACTTTCTGAAGAACTGCATTCCACAGATGAACCTCTTTTCTAGCACAGGTGCTCCCTTGATAATGTTTTGAGAGATCTGGGAGAAGGTCAAGAAGCCAGCTATTACATCATTAGCTATGAAAAGGCTTATATATCAATTCCCCATCATAAATGCATAACATTTTAATAATCTTCTAAAATCAAGCATTTTTAATAAAATAATGTATCAACAATTGAGAAGCATTTTGGATAAGATGAACTGTTTAAAATTGCAGATTACTTTTTATTGCTGCATTCAAGTAATTTTGTTGCTACATGTTTGTAGGAAGAGTAGAAATGAAAATTTCATCTCTGTGTTTACCAAGTGATGTGGTAGGTTTTAGCCAGTCAAGGTTTTAAGTAATGAAATCCTATACAGGGTTTCTCTGTGTACTGGTTCAAGTGCGTTGAAATTATTCCGCCTATGTTTATTTCTAGTTTTATTTACAGTTTAGTTTCGATTGCCTCTTTTAATTACCCTTCCTCCAACAGTTCATTGCTGTGCATTCAGTAACAAATTTAGAAGTTCTAGCTTTTTGAGGATCTGTAGTTACAGGTCATCCTGAAGGATTCCTGCACTGTTTCACTGCTGATTAAACTGAACACTCCGAAGAAGTCAGGAATATTTTACTATTTAAATCACACACGTTTGCTGAGTTTGCCTTTGGAGCTGCAAAACTTTTATGCTGTTACTAGCTGATGGGTTTCCCTGTGACTGCAGTCTTCAAGTTCTGATCGAAACATAACAAAAGAGCGAGAACTAGTAATTTGAAAAGGCTGAAGTGTAAAGCAGCTGACAAGAGTGATACAATGCCACTACAGAGCCTCTTGGATGAATCAGCGAAACCCACACATGCATCTATAGGGGCTGTTTCACGAGCGAGGAGAAGGCACTCAGTGCCCATAGGTGCTGTGGGAGCAGTGGATTCCCTGTCCAATGAGGTGGAATGCTCCGCGGGCACATGGTTTACGCTGCTCAAAATAACTTGGGACCTGCAAACTGACAAATGCTATTGCTCCGGTGGTGACAGGTTGTCCGGCTCCTTACAGCCATCCTCACAATAACCAAGGTTAACTTCCTTCACTGTATGGACTCCTAGCTGTTTCTGCTCCCGAGGACTCGAAGAATCCCCTCGCTTCCTTAACTTTAATCTTGCACTTCTGGATAACTGTCATCGCTACTAACTGCCAGGGTTGGGCAGCAACATCTGGAGGAATTAAAAAAGGTAATCCCTCAATTTTAGATTGGTCTACATTTTGATTTTGCAGAGTGTAGCAGAAAGGTTTGATAAGCATGTATATCTGAATGCTAATTATAGCTGGTAAGGCATATACAGGGAACAAATAACTTTTAAACTGACTTAGATTATGCTGAGGTACGTGCATTGCAGTGAAAGAGAAACAGTGCTCTGCGGCATTATAAAGGACCTGAATAGCATTGGTGGGGTTCTCAAAATCCCTCGGAGCCAGTCTGACTCCTCTAAAGAGTCAACAAGATTCTAATGACCTGAAAAGTTCCTTGCTAGGACTCTTTCCTCTTCCTGCTCATCTTCCCTCCATGAAATAATGGGAGCAGTGAAATATTTACATTCTGGTATTCAGCCTCAAACCAAGATGCCATAATTTGGAATTCCTTCTTAAGCAAAATCAAACCTAATTTAATGTGACCCCCATAGTTAAATGCTTTCTATTTATTTAATTATTTATTCCGTCATGTAAAATGACCCCCGTGGCTATATTTAGTGCAGGGAGATCTGCTCTCTGGATTAATGTACACAACAGCTGCAGAAACAGTCCTGCTAGAAGGGCATAGCTCTCACCCTTGAGCTCTCACTATCTCCTTTGCTCTCTTTCTCTCTCTCAGAAAAGTATTTGACTGTCAGTAGCAAATGTTTGGCCCAATATATTGCAACCTTAAGCAGTAATCAGAAGCCCATCTTAAGTTTTACCAAATAATACATCAACAATTGAGGAGAGAACAGAGCAGCTCCTGAGTATATGCTAATAGAACATTATGCAAGGCATGCTAAAGACACTGATTACTCCATCAGCAGTTTTGTTTCGATCATGAGGTTTACATTTGTGAAGATGCTCTAGAGTTTCAGAGTGAGAACAAAATCAGCAAGCGTTCATGGAACAATTTCATAAACTTCAACTCTGCTCTTCTCCCTCTCCTACACCTCCTGAAGGTTCCTCAGGTCAGGATATATCTTTGTTCTTGTCTGTCTTTTAAATTTTTTTTTACTTTCAGAAACAGCTAACGAAATTAAAAAGCAAGTGTGGTAGTTCTTGTAGCTGAGCAGAATGATGTTTACATACCAAAAACATTTATAGTCAGTTCAGGAGTTAGGTCTTGTACATGACAGGGTACCAAGCACAAAGGGGAACTGTGTGCTCTGGGCTGGTTTTTATTCCTGTGCATTCTTTAGGGATTTTACAGCAGGTCTTGTTGTGGTACTGAAGGAATATTTTCTTATCAACAGCTGATAACAATTATTAGTCTAGGCATATTTGCCCATAAACACAACATGAAAATAGTTTGTTAAAAATGTACACGATACCATAATGGCAATTGGGCAATGCAACCTCAATTGGAAACTAAACCATGGGGTATGGGGGAAAATTAAAAAAAAATCAATTTCCTTTTCTGTTTAAAACTTGACTGGCTTAGTGCTTGTTTTCATAAACAGGAAAATTGTACAGGAATGGGCCAATTATTCCTGTAGAATATAAATCTCATTTAAACATTATAGTTTGAAAATATGATTAAAAATATGAAGGCTTTTATGTTACAGTGTTCTTAGGGAAGACTGATGAAAAAAACATAAAAAAGACAGGAGAGTGGACAAAAAAAAATAGAGTGAGACTGTGAAAAAAGAAAGTCACAATTGAAAAACCTGAGGTGGCAAATGCAATCCAGATTTCTTTTGTGTCTAATTTGAGACTTAAATTCCCTTTTCCACTGGGAACCTGTATTTGTAGGGAAACTGAATCTCATTTTAAAACCAAACAGCCCATAGATTTGAAATTTCCAGACAAAGAGATGTGCAAGTGCCACGTGGGTTGCACGGCCCTACTTTTCAGGCAGTTTGCACTTGTTCAGGCTGGCTCCACAAGCCCTCAGTTGTGCAGTCACCAACACTCGAGTGGGAGCCCCTCACACCGGTGCCACTTACACACACAGCGGTAGAACAGGGATTTGTGCTCAGCATTTTAAGTTGTGCAAATTCTCATTACAGTCCCAGCGCAGTGCTGTAATTTGTCAGTCCAGACTGAGTCCATACAATACCTTTGAACACCGGGAGCGAAGCTGTAGTTTCAGTCCCAAGCTAAAACATTACATTAGGCCTCAGCCACATGCATTTGTGCATTTCTGCACTACTCCCACATACTACCAGCAGGACTCACAGAAATGACTGGACTTAAATCATTTGGCTCACAATCCATGAAAATGGATTTGAAGTTTTAGCCAGGAAAAAGGTGTGCAGAGTGGTGTGCCTGTGTTTGAACCAGGATAAATGAATGTTACTGCCTGTTAGTTATATTTTCATTGAGGACTTCCATATGTACATTGAGCATCAGATTGTGGATCTCTGCTGCTTTTGTTTTGGCCTTCCATATAAACTTTTTCTCACATGGGCAATCCTTGAAGGAAAGAGGACCACATACATTACTTGAATCAATAAAAACTTGTTTACATTGCAAGCACTTGAAGTACACTCAGAACTTGTCCTGATATCTGAGGCCTGGCTGCACAGGTCACTGGGAGAGGAGGATGGAGAAGCATCCCAGGCAGGCCTCAAAGACAGCCATCACCTGTCTTCCTTTCTGACCTCCTAATTTAAAAATCAGCTGAAATTTATTTGTTTCAAACTCATGTTGTTTCTTCAAGATATTGTTTGGCTTGCAATTCAAGGAGATTCACTGAGGAAGAAAAGGGAACTTGAGACATGGGATAAAGGGTCTCGATTCTCATTTTGAGAACTACTAAGGGACAATATTAATTATGAAAAAATGAAGACTTTTTGTGATCAGAGTGAAAAATAGAAGTCTTTTCATTATATGAGAGTATAAAGGAAATGTTGAAAAAGTTGAAAGGCTCTTAATGTGCTTTTCCCTTGAAGCAGAGTATTTCCTCCTGCTTAGGGTGTCTAATACTGTAACAGTGAGGTCATGGGCCAGGGCACGACTCCAAGTGCACACAGGGCTCTTGCAGTGTCTGCTGCAGAATAACTTGGAGAGAGGATTTATCCCATACCATTTCTGAGCGATATTGTTTCCATGAGAATTTGTTACACTCCTGAGCCTGGAGGCTCTCTGTTTTCCATACTTAATTATATTACTTGGAAATGGGAGTTTAGTTATCCGACTCATTTACAAGGAATGGAATTCAAAGTCACTAATGTGTCTAAAACAGGAAAGTAAACCACCTTCTTGTACACAGTTTTCTAAACACTATTTAAAAAATATCTCATGCACACGCCCCCAAATACACAGAACTGCTAACCTCAGTCCTCTCAGCCTAACCTTTCCTGTGTCTGGAGTCTCAACGTCTGTCTTGCAGCAGCCACAGCTTGTCAACAGGCAGTAGCAGAAACAGTGACAATGGCAACTGCTAAGTGAGAATTCCTGCAAGCACACGAGAATGTGACTATGATCATCCAACATCTGCAAGACAGATCGCTTGGGTCAACTCTTACCTTGTTTTTCATAGCTGCAATCCTACAATTGGAACACCCTCATAAATGTTGGTGTTCAACAGTCTATGAGTAAATGCATTTTATGTGTAATTAAATTGATCATGAAGTGGATATAGCCTCTCATACTTGCTAAATTTTCCAGTTTCCACACTGAGGTGCTGGGCATGCACCTCAGTGCATGTGTAAAGGCCTTGCTGTGTAAAGGCCACAAAGGTGCCTCTGCAAAGCAGAAGCAGCAATTTCCTTGCTGCTCTGATGCTGGGGTTTCACACAAAAATACTCCCAACAGGAGTAATAGGAACTTGAAAAGCTAAGATAGGAACAACAAGTACTGACTAAAATTTCTCTTTTTAACTTCTGAAAGCCAAAGTTGTTCAAATGATTTTTGCATTGAATATGCTAATTGTTCATTCTGACACAGAGAAGGGGAGTTTGAAAAATTATCTTTAGGGCATCAAGCATTGGAAGCTGTTCTCACCAAATAAAACAGAGCTATATCAGATATATCTGGGATTCTCTTCAAGTCTGCTGAGATTTCACTTCTGCTGTTTCTGTAGGAAACGCTCAGATTCTTTCAGTGGCGACTCGGGAATGAGTCTAGCAAACCTTAAACAAGAGGAAATGAAAGCGTTTGATGTCACACTATTCAAGACCTCTGTGGTACAATTTTCCTCCCTGCCATGTTAGGATTTTCAAGCCACTGCCAAAACAAACTAATTCTACCTTTGTGAATATTTAATCCTAAAGATCACTTGGCTAATAAGAGAACATTGCCATAGCCATAGGCTCTTGGAAACTCCAAGTTTATTCAGTTAGTTGGCTAATGGAAACTGAATTAGCAGAGTGACGAAATTAATGGAGTCAGTTTTGTTCATGGCATCCTCTGGTGCCCTTCAAGATAGCAGGTGCCCAAGGTCACCAGGAGAGCCAAAGATGTTGGCCTTGGCGCTCTGGTTTGGTGCTGTAGGTAGTGAACCAGTCGAGTAGAGAATGGCGGGCTGCTGGCACCAGTCACCCCATTTCCCCCCTAATTAACACCAGTTTAGAGACATTATTTGTAACCAGCAATGCAATTCCTGCCCTCGATACAGGTTCCTTAGGACACTTTTTCAGTCAGCAAAATTATTGGTGCTTTCATTGCCACCACTGACTGCTGCCTATTGTGCTTTTAGTTTGTCCTTCTTACTGCCTGCTCAACAGTTACCTGCACTTATCTGCTCAACAGAGACATCTGCAATTACAATACAATTAGCACAGTTCTTGGAAAAAAACAACCCACAATAAACTGGACATCTCTCAAGGCCTAAGCAAGGCAGAATTCATAACTTTAATGGGATTGCCCAGTAGCCTCGCAGCAACATTTGTTGAAACTTAACATTTTCCATTAAATTCAAAATATCACATAATTCAAAATATTTTAAAACTTCAGTAGATGAGCACTGCCTCAAAGTGCTACATTTAACTAGAATCCAACTACTTCATTACTAAAAATAGATTAAAAAGTCATCTTCTACACAAACTGAAAATAGAGGAGTTAGATATAAAATTCTGACCCTAGATGAGCTCTAAAGAAAAGTGATGGCGCTCTAAGTATTAAGAATTTGGCATCAGATTCCTTCTCATTAATATCTTGCTTCCCAGCTCCAGAAAGAGAACTCTGCTCCCTTCTACCTCTTCTGCTCCAATGGGCAGAAGGAAGAAAGTTGTTTCAGGTCCTTTGCTGGGGAACTGTTTGTTTTCCTCCGTTCACTATCAGTGGCTTCCTCACTAGGGTTTTTCAAGCTAGAATTATGAAACTATGTGCCAATCTAAGGAGAGTAGCTCCTTCTATTGCAGTAATGCTCCTTAAGCAAATCAGCAGAAATTATTTCTTTCATATTTCAATGCTTCAATCCATCAAAAGATGATTAGAAGATACGCAAGAACAAAGTCTCAAGTATACCCAGAACAAAGTCTCAAATAACCATACTGAACACACAGTTGCTTCACTATGGTTTCCTGCAGAAAAGCTGCACTGTGATTAGCAACCTCTGTTGAAACAAACATAAGAAAATCAAGCAATGTCTGTGCAACAGAGGAAGATGAAACCCTGAACAGTCTCAGTCAGATCATTTTCATATACTCTTTAGACAAAACCATTACAGGAGTTCTTCAAGTTCATATGACTTCAGCAGGTTTTGATCACACTATATTCCTTCCCTACTTGCCTTTCCTCCTTAGAGTGTCCAGTGTTCTCAGCTCTGATGACCTTTAGAGGCACTGAGATGAAGATGTGCCATTCTGAAATGCTGCAGAAAGAGTGGCCAAGAAATGCAGCAAGCTAAATTTTGCCACCTTGTAAAAGACATACTTCTCCAGCCTTCCACCGTGTCCTGTAAAGCTACAAAGAGCTGGATGTTCTAATCCAGCCAGAGCCACCCGTGGAGA
This sequence comes from Platysteira castanea, assembly GCA_013397175.1. NCBI lineage: Eukaryota > Metazoa > Chordata > Aves > Passeriformes > Platysteira > Platysteira castanea. The sequence goes on from VYXC01000316.1 coordinate 1,502,120, forward strand.
GGTCAGTGTGGAGCTGCATCCCTCCAGAGCTGTGACATCCCGCTGAGGCACACACGGCTCTGGTTTTGCAGGCTCAGCCACCCACCCGGGGCAGAGGAAGGAGCTGATCATGGCTCTGCCTCACCCCCTCGGTTTTTAAGCAGATAGAAAGGGGCCCATGGGGAGCAGGCCCAAGGGCTGCAGTTCATTCATGGACAGGTCTGCCTGCCAGTCTGTAAACTCCTTATGTTAGAATGTATTTAAACTCTGGGGAGTTGAAACTGTAGCTTTAGCTGTGACCTTTACAGCACATAGTATGCCATCAGCACATAAACAAGCTGAGAGAGCCCCTTAAACACGTTCAGCTTCACTCAGGTGGAACAGCTGCCCAGGAAGTTAAAGCTGAGCAAGCAAAAGCAGTTTCCACTGAGCAGGAACTTTAACTTCACGAAGACCTCTTTGTACTCTTAAGAGGTTAAATTACAAACTCTGTCCAGTCATGAAACAGGTCACAATATTATCTCACATGGGCTTCCCAAATCAATGTTCTCTATGCGCCACAGCTTCACTGAAACACTGCGCCAGATAATTTAATGCCAAGTGTTCAATTAGTATCACAGACCCTGGCTCAGCTGCAGGGACTAGACTGGGTGCTTAGAAGGCTACAATTCATATGGCATTTTATTTCTCATTCTTTGTACAGGCACAAACTTAGCAACATTTTGATTGGGTGCCTCTGTAGTGTTAGTGATTTTCTTTTTTTCATATTATGAAAATAAAGCAAAAAATCAATAAACCTAAAATTACAAATATTTATGTAAGAAAAAGGATTTCAGTACAAAAAATTGTGGCTCAAGCAGAGGGATTAAGGTCTCAAAATGCACATCAGATTATGATAGCTGTATGTTCATTCATTGAAGAAGAATATAAACAGTTTAAACTGAAACTGAAACCTTCCTTTTTGTAAAAAAGGAGTAAGGGGTACGAGACATTACCACTTCATTTGTTCTTTACCAGCCCTTTTCCAGAGACAACTGTCCCACTAGAAAAGCCCAAAGCCTTTCACAGCAGAGATACCTTTTAAATTTTCTTTCCCTGGAAACTTCAGCTGTTACACAAGGCTGTGAACGGAGATGGCCAGCGCTAGGGCATGGATGTTCTCTTCTCTTGATGCCATGGCAGGAACAGAACCTTCTGCAGTATGAAAACCAGACACTAGGGGTAGGAATAGCTGAAACCACTGCAGCAAGATTTGCCACACCATAAATGAAGTAGGAGGGAGATAATGAGCACTGCATAGTCTGAAAGACAGATGCAGTAAACTGTCATGCACTTGTCTCAGTATCTGTAAGGATCAGCTCCCTGGATGGGGTAAGGAGCAGTTATTTGTCTTCATATTTAGGCCACCAGAAGATGAGTGTGTTAGCAGGATGCCTGAATCCCTCTGCACTCATCATGGCTCTCATGTAAATAAAAGGGAGAACATCACAGTTATACTTGCTCAAGTATCAGAAAGGATGCTTTAGCTTTGCTTATCAGGCATGCAGGTTAAGTATGGGCTTTCTGATCCTCTCATCTCATGTGGTACATCTTTTCAGAATCAGGATGACCTAAGATCATGAGTCTGAAAGCCCTGTAGTACAAATTATCTTTGTATCAAATAATGACATAGTGCTCTACTTTAAATAGCTTATTAGAAATAACGCTGGATTTATGAAGCTATGGAACATTTAGCACCATTGTAACTTCCTATAATGCATGAAAAATTGTCAGTATAGAATATTTTTGTTCTTTCTACTTCCTCCTCACATCCCTCGTATGATTTTGAGGGTTCATTTACTTACTACTTCAGTGGTTTTCAAGCTACATTTACTTCATTTAAAAGTACTGTTATTCTCAACAACTTTCAGTCCCTGAAATATCTGACACTTAATCTATCTGATGAGATGGTTTCTTAGCTAAGAAACACACGTCAGCAATGATGATTTGACATTGAAACTCAGTTAATAGCTCTGTAGTTGAAGTTTTGCCTGCAACAGAGTAGAGAATACCACACTTGCAGTTACTTTATGTGAGGCTCCTGATAGTAGAAAGTGGTTAAAGATGAACTTTACTGGGTAAAAGCAACAGTAGCTAGCAGGACATGCAGAAGCAGCCCTTTAACACAAGGCCACCCTTAATGCTTCAAGTATTACAAGTACTTACAAGTATTCAGCTCACAGATGCAGTTTGAAAATATTGTGTTCTGCTTTTCAGAAGCCTGTCATTGTGTTCAATTAAAAAAAATTGCTACTATTGGTAAGGTGTGGTCCTATTTGTCCTTTTTGTTGGCAGCATGCAAGACGACAGTTTAGAAACCTCAACTTCAATATCTCAGCTTCTGAGAGAGAGTTATTTAGCAGAAACTAAGCATCAAGGGAAGAGTGAAAGAAGCAGATCAGAGCCAGTTTCTCATAATTTCCACTATGGCAATGCTTCTGGTGATTCAGATGAGGTAGCTGCCCAAGATGACCTTCCAGATCTCTCTGCTTTTTTGAGCCAAGAAGAGCTTGATGAAAGTGTAAACCTGGCAAGACAAGCTATTGATCAGAATCCACTGGAAACTAAACAGGATGAGCTTCAGGCACATTCACAGCACCCCCCAGATCAGCTGAACAACACTGGAAAACACAAACAAATGGCCCAGTCTACAGCTTTGAAAACATCAGACAATGGCCTGCACTCCAGCTTTTGTCAGGAACATGTCAGAAACACAAAGGGGTCCAAAGGGAGCTCTCAAGATCTAAAGAAACACCACCTCCCTTCTGAATCAGAATCCAAAAAGGAATTCCTGAACAAGGCGGCAGATTTCATTGAGGAGCTCTCCTCCCTTTTCAAAGCTCACAACTCTGAAAGAATAAGACCTCGAACATGCAAAAACTACAAGAGCAAAATTGATTCTAAGAATAAGTCTGCTCAAAAAGGTAGCCTGTCTCTCACATCAGAAAACAGAGAAAGGCTTTCCATTTCAACACCTCAAGACTTGGAAAACAAAGCAGAGAAAACATGTGAACAAACAGATGATCAACAGGCAGCAAACGTGGAATCTATCAGTCAATTAACAAGTGCAGAGCTGAAAGCAGAGTCAGAATCTGCATCTGTATATTCTGATGAGCCCATTGGACAAGCACCGCACTTTACTCAAAAACTGAAGAGCAGGGAAGTTCCTGAAGGATCCAAAGTGCAATTGGACTGCATTGTGGTAGGAATCCCAGCACCTGAAGTCAGGTAAACATATTCTGCACTTGTCATTTTGTATTTCTGCAATGGTAGGTGTGTGCAAGCAGGAAATACCTTGTTTGGGAAGAATATTATTTCTACTATGCTTCGTGTCTAAACTCATTGCTTTAATTAACAGTTTTGAGGCATTCACTTGGCGAAGCTTATGCCATTACAAATGCTGTATTGTGTTCAGCCCTTAAACTTGTAGAGGAGTCTGACTAAAAGAGAAAACAGTGCCAGAAATTCAGGGTTTTTTTTTTACAGAAAACAAACAGGAAATATCATAATTCCCTAGATATTTGCAACACTCCCTGAACACTTCTCTTGCTTAGAAAGACTTTGAGACTTATTTCTCCAGGCATTTGCCTTGATAAATCCTTCGGATAATAAAAACCTCAGTAGGACACGAGAAATATTTTTCCCCTTTTCATCACTCATAGCTTATAATGCAAAGACAGTGAGTGAAATCATCTTCTCTTATGTATCTGGACCTGTACATGAACTCAATCTGGCTTTCTTCGTATTCAGAACAGGTGAACACTGAATTGCTTGTTTATAGACCGTAGTCCAACACACAATGTTCAATTTACGTATTCCTCCAGAAGGCCACAACGCTGTCCTTATACCAGCAGTCATGTTTGTACTGTTGACATACTTAAAAGTGATAAGGTGTTCATGTCATCCAAGTTTAGGGGTTTAACAATCACCTGAATTAGAAGCTGACACTATAAAGTCACAGAACCCTCACAAAGGGCAGATCGGAGAACCCAGGAATGATGGCTTATCCTACAGAGTATCCAGGGATGACCAGAATGCCTGTACACCCAATCCAGGAATCACTTCATTCCACAGAAATGGTGGCAGATATCTTTGTAACTTGGGTTCATTTTTGTTCCAACAAAACTGAAGCTTTTAAATTGAAATTCCTATTTCAACATTTGATTTTGTTCATTTTGATTAATTAAAGAAGCCACTTACATGAATGCCATTCGATACAGGAACTGCCACACTTCTGCAGAATAAGCATCTATCTGATATAGGAAATTAGGGACAGGGAGAAAGAAGTCCCCTAGGGAAAATTAGTCCCAAGCAGTTCAAGCTCAAGAAGATCAGGCTCAGCTTCCAGTTTCCCAATTTAAACTAAAAAATAGAAGATAAGTCATAAGGGGGGAACTCTGCACTCTCTCTCCCTTGTGTTTGTGTATGTATGTACATGCTGTATCAAGGAGAAAGCTGGGAATGTTAGCTCCTTGAACAGTTTCCTGATCATAATTATTTATTAACAAAACTTTACCATGTTCATCCAAGATTGTTTCAACTCCATCAATGTGTAGAAGTAACACTAAGAGAGGGTGTAAAAATTGTCACTTGACTGAGCGATAAATATTCACATGCTTCCAGTGATCGTGGCCTTGTTAGTCACTGCTACAGCACAAGAAAACCAGAAAACAGACTGTACTTTGGGGTTTGTGTTCCAATAACCATGGGGACCAGAAGAACACAGCATTTTTCCCCTAAAAATAGTGCTTATCTTCAATCTGCTGTGCAAAGCTTCCAAAAGAGTGAAGGAGGCATCTTGTTGGCCATAGTTGTGGAACTGTGAGCAGAACTGGCAAATGTCTTGCTTGGAGGGTAAGAGTTTTCGAGGGTATATGGTGAGTTAGTTCAGTTTCTGTGGAGCTGGGCAAGGAGAGAAGGATTCTAAGAGAACCTTGTGTATGAGCAAAAAATCAGCAGTCCCAGGAAAGGATTGACTGGCAAGGTAGCAACTGATGAAAGAAAGCTTAATGACCTTTGACTTAAAATGGACTTCCTAACCACAGAAAGGCATCCCAAGTAAATTATAAAGCATACATTAAATTATAATATATATATTATATACAATAATATCAATGATAAAGCATATGTTAAATACAGTTACAAAGTGGAAGTTGTGCTGTGGGAACCCAGAGCATTGTGAAACAAGAACAAGATTCAGCAAGCTCTGTAGTGTAATTAATCAGTCAACACTAGGAGCAATCCGATGGTTAAACTGATGTAATGAGGATTATAGGAGAGAAATTAGAGACAGGATATTTAGAAAGAAGCTGATCACAGGGATAGAAAGGATTGGAAAATATGAAGGGCAGATCCCACGTTTGAAAGCAAGATAGTACTAAACCAAATAGAGGTAAAAGATGGTGTAAATGACATTCATGATGGATCAGGGTCAAAATACCATTCTGATAATTTATCAAATTACCAAATCATGGCAGTGATAAAGCATTACAGCTGTGGTAGGTAACTATCAAGCACAAGGGCTCATTGAGGGATAGAAAACTGGATGGTGAGGCAAGAGAAGAAATGTGAAACTGATTCAAAATACCAGTATATGGAAAGCTCAGGCCTCTTGGCTGAATACAGAAAGCCCCGTCCAATTACTTTTTAAGGTAACTTAAATGTAACGAGCCCACAATTCAGAGGAAGCTCGTGAAGCCAACCTATCTAGAATTTTGTGTGAAAAGTTACCCATTTTTCAGTATCATCAGCTGAATGCAGTGTCCCAGAAGAGACAAGGACTGATCGCACAGGCTGTGTGCTTCCAGCTAGCTCGACCCTTAGCTTGCTACTAAAGAGCACTACTACAGCTACTGCTGATTGCTTTACTCTGTGTTAGAAATAAGCCTTTGAGAGAAATGTGTAGTGTGTTTCCAAAGTGTTTGATGACCTCCTTCTCATGCTCCCTTCTACAGCTCTGTTTCTGTATGAGTAATGGTAGGTGTGACATTCACTCCTCTCTGTGAGGAGAATACTCCTTTTTCCCTCAAGTTCAGAGGTACCTACATTTTTCCAAACTGTTTGGCACATCACTCCTAGGTTAATTTTACTGATGAATCACATTGCATGGTTTGGCATACACAGCTATCCTGGAAGTGTCATGAGGATTTAATGTTCTAAAAACAGGCTGTATGTCATAACGTTTCCATGAAAACATTCTTTAACATAGGCATACAAAGCTTAAAACGTGCATTTTATGCTGCTTTGTTTGAGGAGACCAGACACGTGACTAATCACAGATTTTTAAAAATTCCGAAGCCATGCAAGATTAACCAGGATTTTTCTTCCTGGCTGCCAATGAAAGCATTTCTCTGTTTTAGTGCTCAAAGGGTAGAGCCAAACTTCTCTTACATGCAACTCCAGTCAAGTCAATGGATTAAGATCTAGGATGAATTTGGCACAGGGGATGACACTGCCTGTGCTTAATGTGAACGTCCCTTGCATGAGGAAGCTATCGCTGCAATCCATGGCAGGAATGAAATGTCAGTGACAGAGAGTATTGCTACTTCAGTCATGCCACATATCTCAATGTCAGAACTCCCTCTGGAACTGACATTTCATTGCTACCACGTACAACGTTTTCACAGTAAGTATAAAATCAAATGTTAACAAGCAAGGAGGAGATATGGCCATACCAAAGTTTTCCATGAAGCTTAACTTCACAGGAGACATTTGGTTTTGATTTATAAGCATTACAAAGAGACAACATTCACATAACATGCTCCTTTTTTCAACTTAATCTCAAAATAATTGAACATTATGCTGAAAATAGTGACTACAGAACACACTGCGTAGAGAACTAAACACAGGTTGGAAACAGGAGTTTATTCCTGAAGTTTTAAATCACTTATGCTGCAAATTTGGGACTAACCAAAGAACAAAATAACTGCAAAGAAAACAATTAACTCAACCCTGCTTCACTCTTTGAGTTCACTAAAGGAATATACTATTTGTATACTAATAAAAAAAAAGTAAAAATTTAGCTTACATGGTGTTTTTAAATTTGCTTGTAGGAAAATTGAATTGTGCCTCACAAAAGCATGTGATAGACTTGTCTCTGCACAAACACAAAAGGTTATTTGGAAAAGCTGATCAGTAACACAGTGAGCTCTACCTTAATGGCAATTATATCACTGCATTTTTTTGTAATGTGTTGTGCTGGAGGTGCCACTTCCGTAAGGAAACACATTTAAGTGGACACAAAAATACAATGTTGCTGTACCATGCAAGTTATTTTAATTTTCTGAAAAGATTCTGCTGAAAATGAAATCAAATTCTAGAACATGGGCATTCTCTTTAATGCTTATTCATATCTGCTAAGGCTAACATGCTAAAACAAGGCTACAATATAAGGGAGAGGCATGGGGTAGGTATATAAAAAGGCATGAGTAAGTACCATGACTCATGTCCCAAAGTACACAGTTGCCTACATGAATTACACACCTAAAAGGCAACTTGTACATTCACATACCAAATTTGTGCCTGTAGTCGTACAACTGCATGAACTGTCCCTCCTGATAATGTGACCATTTTCAGTTATCACCATCTGCGGATCTGGAGAACAACAACTTAAATAGATTAAACCATATTCTAGATAGAATTTTTAAAATTTCTCCTTTCAGTCTTGCACGAATCCTATACAATTCCCTCATCTAGAATTTGAAAAGGCACTAGTAATTGTCAAAGCACATTGTCAATCAACCTGGTAATGCACATTACCATACGTCTCCCTTGGGACTGCTAAACATTTCCTCTACTTGCTCCTGGTAGAGTTGTTCATCTCTCCCAGGCACTGGACGTTTGTGTCCTGGATGCCAACTACGAGCTATGGTGTCGGTATCTACACGTGTGCAAGGACAGCACTGACCAGAAAAGAAAACGTGATACTTCCGGGAAACCAGTCAAAAAACCCCACTTTGTATCCAAGTATTAGTGGGGAAAATTCCAGATTTGGGCAAGCCATTATGGGCAAAGTTTGAAATAGATGTAGCTGTTCCTTCTGTTTGAAGAGATTTTGTTTTAGAGGTTCTGACAGGACTAAGACAGAACATGAACGCTAAAAGTCAATGAGAAGAAGATAGAAAGATAATTATTTTTAAAGGAAATGTATTTTGAATGGAAGCGCAAACCAACAGTTTGAAAATAAAGAAAATATAACTAAAAAGTAGTATTTTCAAAATAAATGTTAGCAAGGAACCATACAGTCTAATCTACTGGAAAATAATGGTAATGGTACTGTGATAATGAAATCCTTTAAGGGAGAGGTAGTTTATAAATAATAATTTGAGACCAGTGATTTCACATTCTTAAAACTCTTTTTAAGTGCTGCTTCATGCCTTGGGAGAGAAGTTAAAGAGAATGGTTACACACTCCAGAGAAATAAGTAAATGTACACATATGTATACATTCACTCTTCTTACACCCTCCCCTCAGTGTCTGCTTTTGGCCACTGTCAGGAGAGCACGCTGGGTTAGGTGGATCTGTAATCTGAGCCAGAACACCCAGGGAGCTCTTCCTCATCCTTCCACATGTGCCAGCTCACCTTGGATACGTGCTGCTGTTACTGCTACCTTGTGTATGAGCACAGCTGGCTCTCCAATTCCCAAAGGTGCTGCATGCTCTGTGGGTTTGGTTAGAGGCCAGAACACTCTTTGCATCCTAAACAAGCTCCACTGAGCTTTGAGAAGGAGCATGATTGGCTGCTGAAAGCTACCTGGAGTGAAGTGCAGTCCTAGGCAGAGTGTTCACTGACAGAACATAGCTCAGGGCATCTCTGGTGTGAATGAAGTACAGGGAATACCCTGTCACCTTTGAGAAAGCCACGCTGGATGGCTTGGACTGAGGGGCACAAATAGAGCCTGGTCTTCTGCTTAGCTACAGAATCAGCACTGCAGTGCTACATCTGTACTCCTTCATACCCCAGAGACCCCTTGAGGCTCCTTTCTCAATTCTATATTAAACTTCTGTTATGTCCCGGGTTTCTGTTGGTATGGACTGTTTAGAGATTTTTTTCTTTTTCAATATATTTGGGGTTTTCTTCATGCTTAATTTGTAGCACAAACTGTTGTTAAAAAGTTGTGCAATTGACTGGTCTAACAAATTTATTTATTCATGTCTTTCCAAAGCATCTGAGATGGAAATGTATTGAAGTACCTTATAGTGTAAGAAAGGAAATATTAATTATTACAATTTATTACTTAAAAACCTATCCTTATCCTTTCCACAATAATCATATTTTCTGTAGTACCACTCAAATGCTGGCAGGTTCTTTCACCAAGTTACCATATAAGAGGAATGAAACAATTATTTTTTTTTTAAATCAACTGAAGAAAAGAGAAGTATGACAGTCCCCACCCTTGCATGCAGAAGATGCATTAGCTAATCAGATGTAATTAAGAAAGTCAGGGTAAAAAAATACAAATATTTTTGTGACATTTTATATCCATCCATCCATCCATCCATCTATCTATCTATCTATCTATCTATCTATCTATCTATCTATCTATCTATCTATCTATCTATCCATCTATCTATCTTTATGAGAAAAGCTACAGTTGAAATGAATGCAGTTAAGTTTGGCTTTTCAAATTTAGCTAGTTATCTATAATTACAGGTATTTCTGAGTATTATCTCCAACACTGAACTCTGGATTTTGATACATAGCACTATATCTTTCTAAAGCCTAGATTTAATTTGACTCTGTTTCTGCAGACCCACCTGCTTTTTGTGCTTGTTCTGCCTTGTAACAAGCAACAGCCATGGGCCTGCTCTCCCCTCCTGCCTGCTCAGAGTGAGCTGGTGGTTACTGCCAGCAGCACATCCTATAGAGCTGTCCGTGAAGGTGCTGCTTTTTCTTCTGTGTGCATTCCTGCATTTTCCACTGAAACAACCCTTCTGAGCACTGAGGGACTTAGGAATACCTGAGGTGAGAGTGTGGAAGCTCTCGAGAGCCCAGTAGATTCTTGGCTATGTAGCAGTGTTTAAAGAGGAACACAGTAATACTGTGCAGGAAAGAATTGCAGGTGCAGCTGTCTCAGTGGCTGTTCCTGTATGGAAGTACCTCTGTACTGTAATAGATCAGCTCTCTTACCTCGGGATAGACATATGCTATCTTTTATAAAAAGCAGATTGTGTTAAATATATGACAAAACAAAGACAAATTTCAGTCACATTCTGAATGAACATCAACTTAGGAGACACAAGTTTGAGTGAAATTTGTTAACTTAGGCTTGGGTTTTTTTGCTGCACTTTTAGCCACTATACAGATTTGATTATACCTAAAGAGAAATTCAGAGCTGGACTGATGGTGTTCCAAATTCAGAGCTCTTTTACTCCTTATTGAATATTATGAAAACCATCAATATTTTATTCCTATGACTGCTGATTCAATACTTGCCTGCAATACTCTGTCAGAATCTTCAGGCTAAACCTAACAATTTTATCATCAGAAAGACTTCAAACACTATCATCCTAGTTATCAAGTTGTTTGCACTGAAAAACAATTTCTTTTTGCCTTGCAGGTGGTACTGTGAAGGAAAGGAGCTTGAAAACTCACCAGACATTCAAATTATCCAGGCAGGTGATCGACACTCTTTGATTATTGTTGAAGCTTTTGAGGAGGACACAGGGCGCTACTCGTGCTTTGCTTCCAACATCTATGGAACAGACTCCACTTCTGCAGAGATTTACATAGAAGGTAATGTTAGAAGTGCTGCAGAATTGGTCATATGGGATTAAGATACACTTAGATGTCTTGTTTGCTAACTGGGACAGTTTTGTCACAAAAAATACATAGCAGGAGTCAACACTTCTCATCATTACTAATACCTTTATTATTTTCCTGTAAAACACTCTTCAGACAAGGCACCAGCCCTTATGTGTAATTTTATTGTGTTGCTTCCCAGAGATTTTATATATCTCACTGCAAGATCCAAGTCTAAAAATATTCCAATTCTGAAGCCACCTTGTATTTTTTGTATGTGGAACTCTACAGAAGTATAAGAAACTGAACTTTGTGTCCAATTCTTATTAATCCCTTTTCCCTATCGTCATTATTACAAACTGAATGTAGGGCAGCTTCATCTTAACCCTTTATTGGGATCTGGTAACTAAAATAAATATGCCATCAATTTGACATTTTACTTGCCCAGTAGGTGCTGTAAATCAAATCAAACAGAATACATATCTGCAGATTTAGGTGCCATTTCTTTCTCCTCTTGCTTTTCATTATACCTAGTAGGCTAAAGAGTGATCTCTTTATTATATTTCTCTTTACCACTTTCTTGGGCAAGATTTTAGATTGAATCCATCTGTGCTAGCAGGACTATAAACTTAAAATAAACACATAGGATTTTTTTTCTATTTCTCTCAGAGAAATATGCTATGAGCACCATCACTGACCACAGTGGGACCATTCATAAATTAAAGCCGTGCCCTAAAGGTGAATTTTGTTCTGCTGCTATTCTTCTTTCCTGTCTCTAATCTGACAGTGAAAGGACGAATCCTTTTTTAGTATCTGCACTGCCCCTGACATTAATGGGAGATGTCTGTGCTTGGCAGGGATTTACAAGTTCTCGAGACAGAGGCCAAGGTCTGCTTTTACCCAACTCAGTGGATGCTGGATGGGAGCCATGGCTGGTGGAGATGCTCACTGGCAGGAGCTGCAGAGAAAATGCAAATTCCAAGCACAGTGAAGGCTGAATCAGAAGTGTAAAATGTCTCAGTAACTGGCTGCTGTCAGTAAACCGAGCTAGTATCTTCTCCATACTGCACCACAAGGCTCTAGCTGGAGGATAATAGCTATGATTCCAGGTTGCTCTCTTTTGTCTTTTAATCTGGTAATATCAGGTGTCTGAGAGAAGAAAACTCTCACTTGATTCACAACACCAAATGTGGATTAAATCATAATGGCATTTTAAAGAGAACCCAAGGAACACCCAGGTATTCATTCACTCTTGAACGCTGTTTTCCTTACTTCAATTGCACCTCTTCCCAAATCTGCTTTATCTCAACAGCAGTTCTGCATCTTGCACAGTGTGGAATGCTGGTTCATCTCCCCTGCAATGTCATCTTTTGTCTTGGCATAACTTTATAATACATATCCATAGAGTGGTCTAGAGGAAATCTGAATAAAGGTTTGTATCATTCAGAGAGAAACTCCAAAAACCCCTCTGCTAAATGATTTTTTTTTTTTAATAGGCATCTCTTCTTCTGACTCTGAAGGTGAAATCATCAAAGACGAAATGGATCAGTAAGTTTGAAATCAATTACATCTTCCATATTTCTTACAGTTAAAATACCCACAAGTGCGGACATTTCAGTTTGCAGCTTCCAATGCATTATCATTCTGTTCAGGATTTGTTTGGATTGGTTGGGTTGAATTTTGTTTGTATGCTTGTTTGTTTGCTTTACAAATGGAACAAGCACATGTTTGTTTGCTTGTGTGTCCTCAACTTTAGATTAAGAATTGAAATTTTAATGTTAAATATTAATATAGGAAGATGTTACCATAAGGATTGAAATTCTAAAATAATTTACTAAAACGAAAGCCATTTGCCTAGATCCAACTTAATGCTGATTTAACCGTCTGACTTGGACAAAAATTGTAGTACAATTTCTCACATGAAAATACACAAGGTTTTTGGCAGAATATAGGTAGAGATTGATTATTTAGGTTTAAGATAAAGAAATTAATAGACATGCACTAGAGTAAACTGAAATGATGGTATAAAAGTCTACTTAATTACAGAAAGAAAATATGTCAGGTGTAATCTAATATCTGGGAAATATTTATTTATTTGTCCATTTATTTATTTTTCCTAAATGAAATCCATCCCCTGATAATTTAGACCCTGATCCAATGCTGTTAGAATCAAAGTCCTTCTCGTAACTAGAAAGGAAGTCAGACTGGTTGAAAGCTAAAATACTTTTATTTTGAAATCCTTCGTATGTACAGATTCAACATCAAAAGCAACCAGTGCTTCATAGAAGAGGCCTTAATCAGACAGACTTATGCATCCTGTTGGTTTTTCTCCACCACCAAGGAGAATTATACTCATTACAAATGTCAGTTTGAAAATGCAAAGAGAAGATATTTGCAGGGTATTTGACTGAAGACCTCAGGCTGACAGCAAATCCTGTTGTATACAATTTAAACTTCAAAGCCATAAAGTATTCCAGATTGAATTGGTGTATGGACTTCGATAAATGTCAGAGTTTTTACAAAACTGAAGATCAAGGTCTCAAACTCGTGATGTACTGCTAATAGTTTTGGGATGAATTGTGAAGTTTTCCATTCTAGCTCAGACTCGTGCGAGTGTCACAGGCATTTTTTTTTTCACATTCTTCTCATTAGGTGTCAATGTAGGGTTGATCATGATCCTGATCACTTGACGGCATCTTAAAATCACTTACCTCATTAAACTGTGAGGTAATTTTTTTCTCAGAATGCTGCTCTGCCATCACAGTAGGATGTCCTCAAATAATCACATTATGAAAGACCAGGTTTGGGTATAAGAATGTGTCCATTTTTGCTTAGCTTCCAGCTGTCATCATGCAAATCTGAACACCTGTAACTAAAGGGAGTTAATACGAGAACAGGTGCTAAAAGAAGCTCAAAAGAGAAATCAGTGATCACAATAGTTATTTCTTCACTCTGAGTAATGCTTCCTGTGTTTTGAAGGCTAGCTTTCTTGGGGGGACCTCAAACTGAAAAAAAAGACCAGTTCTTCACTGTCTGCATTGTTTCACTTAGCAATAAAATTTAAAAGGGTCAACTCTTATATGTCCATATATAAACAACCATAAAGTGAAGAGATGTCAATCTGTACACTAGCAAAATTGATGATATTTTGGTCAGAAAGCATGTCTCTTTTATTTTGCAGCAATTAATTTTTGAATCTGTATCCAAGCAAACCATGGTATTTTCATCACCTTGTAGGCCCAACTCTTCACCAGATAGAAACTAGCAGTGTCCTCTGTGAAACTAGCATTGCTTTCTCATGCTGCTCTCAGCTGGATCAAAATTGTGTTGATCCAGGCCATTTATTGCATTTGGTGTAGCTGAGCTAAGTATGAGACATTAGAGTGGCCAGATATGCCGGCTGACTTAGAAAATGCAGTTTTACCTGGGAGGAGTAATATCAGCTTAGATCATGAGGAATTTAATCCCAGAAATGAGGCTGGGGTTGACATGTAACTGAGACAGACATAACTTAAGGACACACACAACTGTAGCTTCAAGATAGAGAACTTGTTCTTGGTTAATATTTCACAGCAAACCAAAGCCAGCCAACACCTCCGTGAACGCAGCATCTCCTGCTGTCAGAACTGCAACCAAGCATCAGGAAACCTCCAAGGCACCATCAGCTGTGGTTCAGCCTGGGTCCGTACCTGTCCAGACTGTGTCAACGCCAGCTAGCCAGGTAGGGGGGACGATATGGTGAATTTCAAGGACTAAAAGCAAGCCCTTAAAAAAGTGTTTCTTCTACAGTTTGTGACTGAGAACCCCAAATTTTCTGGTGTTTGCTTTGCTGTTGACCTTCAGCTTTGAGCCTCACAGCCATGCAGTCCACAGAGGAGTAGCCCAAGGTAACCTGGAGCACCTGGGCAAGGGCAGGGCACCTTCCTGCCCCGGCTGCACAAGGAGCAGGAGGAGCAGGAGGAGCAGGAGGAGCAGGTGGCTCAGCCAGCACTGGGAATTCCTGTGCCTTCCAGGGGCTCAGAGGCGCAAAGGGCACCTGGCTGTGCGAGTCACCTTCCCGGCCTCTCCTCATCGCAGACGGGCTCATCCACTTTCCAGCCTAGCATGCTTTCTTCTCCCTCACTACAGAACTCACTTGAAATCTTTTCCTTTCAATGAAACTTATTTTAAGTGGAATCGTTTCACTACTATGTTTACTTATATGTAAATAAGCTTGTTTGCCACGTAACATTTTACTATCCACATCAAAGAGTTTCTAATTAACATTATCATGCATTTGGAGTCGTTTTTGTTGCAAACTGTCAGCATGTTCACAGCTGTGAATTCTTTCCTGATAGGAAAGAGGAGCCACACTTAGTTAATACTGAAAAGTTCACGAGTTTCTGAGTTTCAAGTTTCTGAGTTTCTCGTTTTACAGTGCCTTTTCAAAGTTTACAGCCCAGAATCAGGTGGTAACCAATAAACAGATACTGAACAGGTGAAGTAATGCACATTTACTTTTGATTACAATGGGAATAGAACTAAGCCTCTGCAACACTTTGCCATTTTGAGAGCAGACGCTTAAGGGTAATAGTTACCTCAAAAATCACTGCTTTTAAATTTTATTGGCTTATACTGCACCATCTATGTAATTTGGATGTTTCCTGAGACACCAACTCATTAATTCTGCTGTTCTGGGGCAGCTCCTAGTACACTAAAATAAAAAACTACACTAAATACTCAAGCTATATAACAAAATTTTCCAGGAGGAGAACAATTCCATTCTGTTTTCACTGAGTAGGATCAACAGGTTGATATCCCACCTCTGGAAATGGTTTGGTTTTGGCAAAGGAAAAGAATTATAATAGCAATCACAGATGTGACTTGACTTAACATTTCCTTATTAACATCAATAACTATTTTGTAAGTAAGAATTTTTAAAAGAAGACTATGACCAAGCAGACATCATATATTTGCCTTACTGAAGTATTAAGAAAAGATGTTCCAATACACTGCAGTAAAGCTTTTCTTGCCATGATTAAGGCAATAAAGTAATAACAGCAATTTTGCTGTTATCCTATCCAGGAGGATCACCAGCAGTTGTCCACAACAGGATTTCTGTTCATTGCATTAAGTATTTTGCTTTGGACTTCATCCACAAAAATTTCCTTTATGTCATTCCAAAAGCATATTTCTCCTGTATATGAAAAAATAATGTCTGTACACCTAAACATCATCTTGTGATGTTTTGCAATCTACAGGCTCAAAGCCCCACTAACTATTTGCAAGGACTGGATGGAAGACCTATAATTGCTGCTCCTGTATTTACAAAGGTAATTTGTTCTATGACATATTTGAAAAGTAGAGGTCAGATAACTGTAAAGAGAGATAATTAAGAATTAGCTCAAAAAAAGAGGAAAAGAGAAAAGGAAAAAAAAATGTTTTTCCTAAGCCATTCACGGGTTTAAGTGGCTTTATTAAATCTTACTGAAATCAGTATTACTGCCAGAGCATTAAGACATTTACTGACTGTCTATTCATTTTCTCTATTAGATGTTACAGGATATTTCAGCTTCTGAGGGGCAGCTTGTTGTTTTTGAATGTCGGGTGAAAGGAGCTCCTTCCCCAAAGGTTGAATGGTATAGAGAAGGAACACTGATAGAAGACTCTCCAGATTTTAGGATATTACAGAAAAGTATGTTTCTTGTGTGAAAATATTGTGTCTAATAAAATATGGTCAAGCAACAGAAACGCTAACACAGCAACACTGTGAATTTCTTCTTGCAACTGTAATTCTAATTTTCAAATGCAGTCAGAACATCTGCAATTTTTTCAAAGTCACTGAAATGCTAAACTTGTGAAAATTCAACAGAAATTCCTGAAATATGACACAAAGCTAAACCTGAGTGAAATGATGGTTCATCATAACTTGATTTCATGTGGGTCAGAGTTTCAGAAATAGTCTTCAAGACACAATAAAATTGTGCCAATACTGAAAAAAAACCCCAACTACTTGGAGAATTTACTTCCTATTCCTAAATTCCCAGCAGTGTTCAGAAGTGTTCATATTGTTCAGTGGCTTTGACATACCACTGAGTATAAGGCCTGGTTGTCTTCACCACCCCTTGAACAGAAAATTGGATCAAAAAGAGTATTCCATCATATTAAGAAGGTCAAACTTGATATTTAGTACTTAAGAAAAAAGAAATATTGGCCAAAGTAACTATATTCAATCTAATAATTCTGCTCTTCTTCCCTTTAGAACCACGATCTATGGCTGAACCAGGTGAGGATCATCAAAAGGCTCACAATTGTTTCATTACATAAATGTGGTGATTTAACCTCACAAAACATTAATTATTAAAACTTCATTATTTAATGTAATTTCTTCTTTTCCCCATGTTCTATAGCTACTAGGGACATACATTTCACTGCAGACTGTTCCACAAACGTGTAATTCGAATTAATTCAGTCTCTTTTGAAGATGTTTCCATTGTGCTTTGCCCCAGTTTTAACTTGGGATCTAAACAAGCTAAAGATTAATAAAAATAATGTATGAGGGTCCCCTGTACATCTGAGGTCCTGAAGTACAGGAGATGAGGTAGACCTGAGCTATTTTTATCTAGTTTACCAGTTAGGGAACATTGCATCAGATGTTTAGCCATGTCAGCCATTCCCTGTGCTCCCTACCACTGTAATGTGAGAGCACCACATCAGGTGTTCCACCCCTGATATCAGCAAATCCTATAAATGTGGCTGGATCTGCTGATTTCAAGGATCAGGGCAGAATGTAGGCTACTTCACGTGGTTGGAGCAGAGGAGCCTTATAGCTTTGATTGTTTCTCCATGAGAGGTTCACCCTCCTCATTCTGCTTTTTGCCATTAAAAATGTGAAGCTGCCCCTCTTATGATGGAAAATTACCAAAGAAGTATTGATTCTTACAGAATATAAACTTCTGTAACTATTCTCCTTGCCCTATTCAAAACCTTTTTACTCCAAAAAGCATCTTGAAAGAAACTGCCTCTGTCTGAGATTTAGGAATGAAAAACTGGAGCTTCTACCAGAAGCCACCGACACGGTTCTGTTACTGTCCAGTGGCATCACTGCTGAGTAATGCGAAGCAGTTTTTAGGGGATAATCAGTTGGGTGCAGTTGTCACAGCCTCATCACCTGCTGCTCATTCAGAAGGAATCTGGACTTCCATGCATGCAGTGGTTGGCAGATCCCAGCACGACAAACTAGATACTATAATGCCTTAAACTAGTTCTGTTATCATACTACTATAATAAATCATTATTCTCCTAATCTCTTTGTTGCCATTAGATTTTCCTTGGTGATGACATGAAAAAAATCAAGTTTAAGTGTGTTATGGCCTTCGACAAAAGTACTTATAAAATATTTATCATCTAGGGTTTTAGGAAAGTTTATTGAAAAATGGTAGAAAAATAGTCACTGAGTAGGTGAAAAAATTTTATCAGCCCCCATTTCAATCCACTTTAGATGTTACTGTTCCTCCCCCTCCCAGCTACACAGCCAAAACAAAAGATTTAAAATCTCATCACAATAGGTATTTATTAGCTGGTACTGCTGCCCAGACGTGTCAGATACTGGTCAGACAGGAATGTCATAAACGCAGATTGATTTTTCTAGATGGAATATCATTTTTGCTAGTACAATTTTGCTAGCATATTTTTGGTGCCCATTAGTCATCTCCACAAGGAAGTGAAAAGGCAACTTTCTATAAGCACAGTTAGCACAGTCCCCTCTATTGCAAATCTGCACTGGTATTTTTGAAAACAACAGCATATATGTATGTGTTTTATATTTCTCCCCCTTACAGAGTGACTCCACTTGAAATGTTCCAAGTTAATTATAATTAATCTTTCAATCTGCAGAGATAAAAATACCTATATTTTAGTGAGCTGAGAATGTGGAGTACACTATCTTTTCCAAATTAAATTTTAAGTTCTTTTAAGTCTGTACTTCATGTGTTAGGAAAACATTTCCTAATGTTTTCCACACACTGCTGACACCTGTTCTTTGCTTTCACTGGGCATGCTGGAACACAGAGGGTACCAGTTGCTGCAGACAATGCTGATAACAGCTGCTGCACACAAAGGCTGCTAAAACTGATAATACTGATGGAACTAGAAACAAACTGAGCAAAGGGGAAGACCTTAAGGAAATCTCCCCAAAGGCAGTCAGGGGGAGTTCACTGCATGTTTTCGTTCACTGCATGTTCACTTCAAGTACTAATCCTGTTCTGATGCTTTGCAGAGGAGATTTGTACTCTCGTTATTGCTGAAGTATTTTCAGAGGATTCTGGCAGTTTCACCTGTACTGCAAGCAATAAATACGGCACAGTATCCAGTATAGCTCGTCTGACTGTCAAAGGTAAGAGTCTGAGTCCTTTGCTCCCTAGTAAATACCAGCAGAGCAGCTGTGATATATGCTGTGTACTGTTGACTCCAATGCAGCTCAAGTTCTGGCAATGTTCTTCATAACTAGAAAGTGTGAGAATTCTCTGGGGAAAAAAAAAGTTTGTATTTCAAAGCTGTACTGGAATTCACTGGGGACATGGCTGAAGACCACTGATCGATTTTCCAAACCGCAACAGTCCCTCTTTCCCCTCTACCTTTACAATATTCCTTTTTAAAGGGAATTTGTTCTTTAACAAATGAGGTCAAACAACTCAGTCCAACAGCTGGAAGGACACCAGAGTGAGTTTTTTGAACTGTAACTTTTGGGATTTCTTTTCACTATGATTTCTGGCATTTATGTATCCCAAAGGTTTGACCTTTCCTCTTTCAGCACCTGAAGACAGCAGTAATGCTGCTGCCCTTCACACGACGAGCTCCATCGACTTTGTCGCTACCGAACACCAACCTCCCCCACAAACTCCTTCCAGCCATGGATCAAATCAAACACCCAGACCTAAACTTGAAGGTGTTCTTGTGAACCACAACGAACCCAGGTCCAGTTCCAAGGTAGGGCTCCGTGTACACTTCAAGCTGCCTGAAGATGAAAAAGGAAGTGAACCATCCTCAGAGGATGGAACTGGTGCTACAAACCAAGTCAGACCCAACCATTTCCCAGAGAAGATAAACGGACAGCCAGTGAAAATACCAGAGCCAACATCACCATCCAAGGAACCTCCCCCAGTACTGGCTAAACCAAAGCTGTAAGTAAACAGAAGTCTAATTCTCAGGAGCATCAGTGATATTATTTAGTATATTGACAACACTATTGTACTAGAGCAAAAACCAAAATGTACAATAAAAAGATGGTAGGTATCACATGGCGTTGGCATAATTAACCATAATCTTAGAAAATACACTCTACAGAGCTAGATTATTTGTTCTGTATATCCCTCTCAGGAAAAGTGATCTTCAATTTTAAAAGGAAAATGTTTTCCCTTTGAAATGTTATTAATTCTACAATGTTTCCTGCTGCAATCAAAAGGTGAAGAACACTGACCTTATGGAGACAAAATAAAACCAGGTGCTTCAAACATATGTCATTCAATTCTGGGTAGGAATATTGCCCAAATCAGACACGTTCAGTCTTACACATAGCACAGACTGGCCACCAGCAAGCAACTGTCATCCCAAAGGCCATGCCTCATTTTATGTCCCACAAATGTCATCTCCACCTAAAACAGATAAAATACTTGGAAATGCTTGATAATGTGAAGCCACTTGAACTAAAAAGCACCTGCATGATTGGTGCACTGGGAGCTCAGGGGAAATTTGAAGAAGTAGCGTAGTTTTCTTAAAGGACAATTTATGGAATTCACACTTCAATTTATTAAGAAAAGTATTTTCAGCATTTTTAAACCTCCCACACATAGTTTAACCAAAAGCACGCAGACACCTTCATTTAATTTCTTAAATAGGAGGAAGCTTTACCTAAGGGCTCAGGAAGGACTTCATAAAGTAATTCACTGGTACTCTTAAGCAGGGATGTAATTTCATAGCACAAACCTTACAAGGAGAAGACAGAATTACACACCTTGTAGCAGAGGAAGAACTTGGAGCACAGGTTTTTTTAACTTGTAAAGCCCACATTCCCAGCCCTACATACCTTGTGAGCTATATGAGTTTCAGGGGGGAGCAGAAGCAGTATTTAAGTGCCCAGTGCTTGCATAAAGCACAATATTTCTCAACTCTCCCCCTCACCAAAAAACCCCCGCTAAAAAGGATTGGTTTATTATGCACATGTATATATGAAGGGCACAAAATCAGGCCCACACAACTACTAACTCTCTAACATTCTACTTTATGAAAGCTTGAAATTGCTATCTTTATCTGCCTTTAATGTGAGTTTTGTTTAGTACATTATAGAAACTAATTTTTTCAACTAAAAGCAAATTATGTTGAGTATGTATTTGGTTTATCAGGAGCAGTTGTGGTTGGTCTTTACATCTACACTTTCCACTTTTTATCAGTAATTATTTAATAGTCCATAGTTTATTACACAATAATTTTCCATATCCTCTACATCTTTTCCGGTTTTGGAAGGGAAAAAGCTCTCCTGTTTTTCATGTGCTGTATTTCCATATACATAGTAACTAAATAAACCACTTGACAAGGCAAAATAATTTTCCTTAATTGCAAAGTAAAAAATCCCTGGAGAACTATCTAGTAGACAGTAGAAAAATAATAACTGCATAGAATGCAAGTTCTCTCTGAATTATCCACTCCTGCCTGTCACTGAATGTCAGCACCACCTAAACGACGTTGGTAATATCTCCTATGGTGGATTATTACAAAGCTTTATCAGTCAAAATGCTGGTTTCAGAACCCACTTCAGCAGGAGGTAAATAATGCAATCTGTCTTGCACATACTCATTTAAATTATGATACACCAAATCTTACTACTAGTTACACAAGCAGAGAGGTACTAAGGCATTTGACAATGCTATCCTTTAAATGTCTTCAAGTAAGATTTATATTTATATTTCACATGCTAAAATGTAAGAATTATCTTCAGTCAAATAATTTGTAGACAAAAAACTTCTGTGCCTCTGGCAAAGAAGGGGAGATGAAGGAAAAAATTATTTTAGTAGCAAATTAATATTATGCTTTTTCTCATAACGTTAGAGAATGTCACGTAGCAGTTTCCTGTCTCTTACTGTATCACAGAACACAGAATTTTTTTCTCTGAATTCACATATGGAAATGCAGCCAACTGGCTCATTCAGGGCTTACAACAAATTTTGTTCATCTTTATTTTCTGTGCAGTGATCAGAGCCAGTTAAAGCAGCTCCACAACCAGGTCCTGCTTGAACAACAGCAGGTGTATCAGGCATCCCTAAGAGAGCTATCCTTCAACACCACTTCAGTGAATTCTGCTACTTCACTCTACCAGCAGTCCACCTCAACCCTGTACAAGCAGAGCTCAGCCTCTGCTTCGCAAGCCTTCAGCTACACCCGCCCCAAGCAGTTCCTGCCACCACAAACGCCCCCACCAGCCAGCTCCTCGGCCAGCTCCTCAGTTACACTCAGCAGCGTCCCTCAGGGAGCCCAGAGAACAAATAGCATGGAAAATTTCATAGGAAGTCCTCCACCTGCCCAGTCAAGGTCTTCAGGAGGGTTTACAAGCAAAAGTGAACAGTCTCTATCAAGCCCTAAAGAATCCGTGGTGCCTCCATTAACACTTTCTACGTGCAGTGTAAAACAGTTTCAGCCACAGACTGTGACTCCTGCTCCCATCTCCCCAACCGGACGGATTCAGAATCCCGTAGCTTTCCTTAGTGCTGTTCTTCCTTCACTTCCTACCGTGCCAGCAACCAATGCCATGGGACTGCCCAGAAGTACACCAGCCACGTAAGTAGCATAAAGCACATGCACAGACGCAGGGAAAAGAAATACTCAAAGGAAACTAGGATGTATTTCTGTTCAAGGGTTCAGTGGGGGATTCACTGAAATGCAAGTCTTACATAAAATAGAAAAGTGAGTTATTAATATATTCTGGTCATTTAATCTAACCTTTACATCCAGAAAGAAATGAAAGGATAATACCTTCTATAATTAGATAGAATTCAAGATAGAGAAATGTGAGCGTATAAACAGATATACAAGAATGTGAGGGCTCCGAGTTTCATAAGACTGTACTAGAGCGAGAAAAGAGATTTCATGGGCTTGCAGGATAAGTCACTCCAAGTCTCTTTGCTTACATGAGGTATAAAAACATTCATACCTATTGTAAGCAACAAGTAAAGTTTTAAAGGTACCTTATACTGCAAGCTATTTTTTTAGTCCAGGTAAATCTAAGAAATAACTTCTGTAAAGGCATTTTTCTGGTTGCAGTACTTTCTATATTTGAAGTCTCCGAGAAAATCTCAGGAGAGTTAATGGTTTGCACACAAATACTTTAATTAACAGCCAGTATGATTTCTATGACAAAATAGTTACCATGATACAAGCAAATAAGGATGATGATGTACTGGCAAGGTGGTGACCTTAAGAGTCTCTTCTTTTCTGGTGGAGTTGAAGCGAATTTCCCTTTTGTGGACTACGGGAATTCTGTGCTAGCATGGCTAGCACCTGTAGATTGGTACAACTATTTACTCATGTAACTCCAGATCCTGCAGAAAGTGAGGAATACTTTCTCCTTTTCTCAATAGTACAGTTCAAGATAGTGATAGCTGTCAGCAAGTCACAATCTCCTGACTATCCTGCTGACACTCCATCAACCAATCTTACTTATCACAACAGAAAAATGTGTCCAAGTGTCTATAGCATCCACCATGCTGTGTGCCAAGAAATCCTGCCTTCAAACCAGTACTGCACTGCTACTCACACACCTCCCAGTTGTCCAGCACAGCCACATCATTGCCATCACCCCATGGCATGTGCCTGGAGGCCTTCTCAGCCCTGGCTCCCTGATCAGGCACACGGCATAAAGCTAAAAGGGTCACAGTTAAGGTTTTCACTTTAGCCAGCTCAAGCCTTTGGTCTGCTTCCGCAATGCTGCAAGAGCAAGCAAAAATCAACTGCAGCTGTCAGCAGTCCCCTTCCACCCCTCCAGAGCTGGGGCACAAGTGCTCCAGTGCTGTTCTCTCTGCATTAATGACACTTAACCCCCACAAAGTGCTTTCCTTTTTCTCACTGCTGCACAGGCATGGCCACAGAAGCCATCACAACATGCCTACCAGGCAGACTAGTTAAATATGTTTTTTTCATTTCAGCTTTCCTTGGTCCCAGCCCAGAGCTGAATTCCCACACAACTAGTGCTCCTTTTGCTGAGATTCAAATCTTGACCACCTCTGCATGGGAGAGAGTCTTAGCAGGGCACAAAAGGTCAGGAAGGAATCTGAACAGTATCTGTGATAATCTGTAAATACCTATTGAAGCTTCAGCTTCCCTTTTCGGCATGATCAATTACAGTAATTCTGTACAATTCTGTTACAAAAGGAGCTCACTGCATCTGCAGGACAACAGAAGGAAGATACCTTGCAAAGCAATCACCAGTCATGCCTTTACCTAGAGCCCCTGTTACCAAGATCCCAACATCTGTTCTGGTAAACTACCAGAATATTGCACACTCCCTAGGAGTGTCCTGCTGCTGTGCTCCAGCAGTGCACTCTCACCATCTCCTGACAGTTTATTTAAGAATTTAACTATTTTCAAACCTTACTAAAATTAAACAGACCACATCTATAAAATAAAAATAAAAAATAACTGTTGATGTTAGGTGACATAAAAGGGTGAGGGAAATGAAAGTAGTACAAGTTCATGGAAAGAGTAAACGATCAATGAAGATGTGAGATAAAGATCAATGAGAAGTTGTATTAACTTTTAAATTATTGCCTGGTAATAGTCAAATGTACACCGTGTACACCTAAGGTAACACCTACACACATTTGTTTAGCCTTTACTGTGACATCATTATTGCAGGATAAATATAAATGGGACTTAGGTGCCTATTGTAGCATTATAACCCTTATTCTCTTTAAGATGTGTGTTTTTAATTTCTACGGCATGGGAATGGGATGTCCCATTGTACCAAAAAAAATCAAATCCTGTATTGTGCTTTGGCTTCTGTGTAAATAAGTAATAGGTTCCCCCCTAAGATATCATATCATACAGGTGACAAAATATGTATATACTGGTTGCTGCATGTTAGTATCAGAATTTTCTTTTAATAGTCCAACCCAGGGACTAACAAAGAAAAACCTGAAGCCTCTGCCATTAGCAACAGAAGATTCTATTCGGGAAAACAAAGCTGCACTTGTAAAGGACCTGGAAAGAAAACTGCATTTCAGAGAGGATGCTAATCAACAAAGTGGTCAGCAGGTAAGAAAATCAAGTGTTATTAAAATAAATTTCACTCATGAACAAGACATATATTATGACGTGGAAAAAAGGTGTTTGTGTGGGTGAGCTGCTGCACTACCTTGCAGGGGGGGCTTTTGTGTGAGTACTGGTTTGGAATAGCAAACTGGAGCTTTAAACAGAAAGCATGAGGGATGCAGCTGTAGAAAATTTATTTCGTGACTGAGCAGCATTTTTAATTTCTGACCATCTCAGAGGCTGGTAGGAATGTAAAACTTCTTTATTTTCATGGAACCTTCTGGACCTTTGCCTTTTATTTTTTTGCTTTACATGTGCTCAGTTCATTGCACACATACACACATGCATACTCTCTATATTTTAAAACAAAGAGTAAAGTAACAAAACAGTTTAGGATAAGGTTTTTGTTTTTCTTTTGGTTGAACTAAAATGAGCTTTCAATTTTTTAGCATTAAACCTATTTTTTCCAATTTCCAAACTTACATGAATTGACAGGGACTTCTTAGGAACTTTATTATTAGAATTTAGAAAAATAACAAACCTTTTACAAAGTTCAATGAATTAAATATCAGTTCACTCAACTGGAATCAATAAATTCACTGAATCTGGGCACTGTCTACGAAACTAAAAAAGAAATAAAAAATGCAATCATATAGAGGTTGAAATGACTGTAAATCAGGTTCAAGCACCCTCAAATTACTGTAGGACACACCAAGAACTGCTAGATAGCTGCTCTGCCTGCAGGTGATTATTCTTCTCTCACCTTGGCCATGGAGCCCTCCATAGCTGTCCCACCAGCTCAGGCTTAACACAGCAAATAACATCTGTCATCAACCAAAGAACTTTTCACAACATCCATTACCCTTCTGACAGAGAACATGCAGAGAGAAGCAAAACGCCACCGAGTCTCCAGAGCAAAGTCCCCTCTGTGGACAACTGCAGTGTAATCCCTGGGGGGTTTTAATTTTGCTGTTGACCTTTCTTTCTGGCACATGGCACTGCCAAAGCACTTTGAGTAAAACAACTGGCAAGCAGTACGTTTTGTGGATGAATCGCAAGCGTTACAATTTGTACTTGCTATGGTAGTAAGAGAAATTATTTGGAGAGCTACTGTGAAATACCAGTCAGTCTTCGGAGTTAACTGCATGATAACCCCCTTAGAAACAATGATCACTACTAGTGTCAGAGTTATCTGCTGACAGCAGAAGTTATTTATACACTTATTTGCTATTCTGTATGAGACTAAATCTAAATCTTGATTTGTAAATTCCTCAAACACTGAAAAAGTTCAAAGCTGGCACTTCTCTAATTGTTACAGTAATTAGAATGCCAATGGCAATGAAATAAAATCAATAAAAGTTCCCTCGTTTTCCTCTCAATTCCCAACTTTAATCCCTTCTGATTTTCCTCATCTGAGAAAAGCTTACTCCAGCAAATTCAAGTCTGAGTTTTCTCCTCCATGAAGGCAGTGATGATTTAAACAGATGACAGGATGAACAGTATTTTCCAAAATTTCTATTGCTATATAGAACAATTAACATAATGAGAATAATATGCTGGAGTGCTGGATTCACACCCATATATTTTGTCCTGTTTTTTCCACTTAAAGTTAACATAGAATCAAAAAGGAGACATTTTCATTCCACACATAGCATATCTGTATTAAATCAATTATTGTAATGGTAGGGAAGGGCTTACTCCCTTTCTCAGAAATACAAGTGCAAGTCTCCTCTGTGTGAGAGATCACTGCATAATGGAGTACAGCATCCAGCACAAATCTCAAATGGTGGTTTCCTCGTATTGTCTACATGGTATCCTAAAAATTCCTTCTCGTAAAACGTATCCTCTGGTGTATTTTTCTTTAGAGCATTGTACGGAGACCCCATTTCTCTCATTTACAATACCTGCAGAGCATGCAGGGATCATACAGAACCAACGCTGCAGATGACAAGCCTGTGCCTTAAAGTCCTTGGTACTGTCTTGTATTACTACAAAAAGGGCAGCAATGAACAGGAGGGATTTGCATTCTGGTGCTCTATTTATTATCTAAAATTGACTTCCATATGAAAAATGTTTAGCTCACAAGATGAGATTTTTTCTAAGTGTCAGCACTACGCACTCAGCATGATATCTGATAATCCAGATGTACTCCTTCTGTTTCATCCAGTGCATCATTCATCACCAACAATAAAGAAATCCAGGATCAGAACATCGTTGGTAATTTTGCTGATGCTGCATGAGACAGATTAGTCTCTGCGCTTCTAAAGCTATGATGACCACAAGGTGCTGACAGAAATACAAACAGGACTTTGCTAAGATTCTAGCTGCCACTTTGAAACATTACATGCAATAACAAGCTGTCATTTTTACCAGAAGAAACTGCCATACCCATAATTTCTGGAGATGGTGGCATGCTGTAGTGCCAGGTGAAATTTCGTCACAATTAGGAGTGCTGAAAACAAATGTGATTCACTTACACCCAAACATCTTCAGTCACATTTGCCCAGTTCTTTCAAACAAAAGGGGCATTGAGTGAGGACTGGCTTTATGCAATCACAGGAAGACGTTAGGTCAAATCCCAGGATAGAGGAGACTTGACTCAGTGTCTTCCTTGGCTTGAAGACAACCAAATTCATAACTCTGAACTCCCCTAAGGACAAGCTGCACTCCTTGCCCGTGGGTACATGTTGTGTTGGTGCTGTCCCAGGTTGCTCAAATAATGAAGCATTCTTTATCAGCAGGAGAAAAATCTGGAAATTCCACCTTTCAGAACAGCTTCTGTAACAGGTGGCCTGAGCTTTTCTACCACCTTCTCCAGCTCAAGGAATAAAACTTAAGACTTTTAGGCACCAAGAACAGGCCCTCAATTAGCAGGACATTTCAAAGAGCATTTCAGTTTAATGATTAGGGTCCTCTGAGGAAGTTGTCAGAATTCTTTCTTCTAGCTTTGATGGAGAAAATTAACAGAGACAGACTGAGACAGAGAAATAAAAAGAGAATCACTCTCCTGCTCAGAAACGAGGACAAGCAACACCTGGATTCTTGTCCTTGCTGTAGTGGATGTTTCTGTAGTGGATGTTTCAGTATTTCTGCAAAGTCAAAGAGGACAGGAAGGACAAAGAACATCCCTGTCCACTCATCCCCACCTCCAGAATGTTTTATTGGCACAAAGCTTGGAGTTTCCTCTTGGAGGCTGTGATTGAAATGCTGTGAGACCAAGCATCCAAGCCTCAGAACCTCAGTGAGTGTCCAGGTAACTGCACCACCTGATGAAAGGAGAGCACAGTCAGCGTTATCTGCAGTTCCCAAAATCTGTCAATCTAATCCATTGGGCCTTTTATCTTCCCCACAAATAAAATATCTCAGTAATGTTCAGTTCGAATATGTCATGTAGAAACAAAAACACATGGGGAGAAAAGGAAAGAAGGAGACTTTGGGGAGACTCTGACAACTGGAAAAATATAATTGGGTAATGGAAACTGATTCTTTTACCCTGGTATTTGAATGCATTCACAGGCTTCACCAATACAAATAAATCTATAAATATTTCCTCTGTAAATAGAGGAAATTCAGCTTTACAGGCAAAACTTAGAAATTAATGATATTATCTCCTCAACATTTTGTTATACAATTAATATAAAATAGAAAAATGAGGTAATTAAATCTCAAAATCCTGTACTGTAATAAAACTAAATTAATTAACTGTGCAATAATAAAGGAAAGCAGAGGTAAATACCAGGGCCTGGTTTATATATTTTGGTTATAAGAACTACAAACCATGCTCACACATCTGTGTCATTTACTATGAAGAATATCATGTGGCAATGCTGATTGGTTGTGTCTTATGTAAGACTCAGATAGCAGCCTTATTTTTAGGACAAAGAAAAAACCTACAGCTGTTTAGAAAATTATGCACAGTCCTCACATGAATATTCTTTACTTTTGCTAGAGAATACTTGATAAGAAACTTCAGAGCAGAAGAGATGCAGGGTTTGTCCAAAAGCTTTCAGGTCACTAAAAACCAAAGCCTGTAAAGCCGGATGCAGATCCCAGCTCATCACACAGGCCCTGACACCAGTAACACTCAACACTGATCACACAGAACCATTTCTTGCAGTTCCCATACTGAGCACTCGTCTCAGAAAGGCCCAGGAATCACCCAGAACTCTGTTCCCAGGGCACGAAAATTACACTTAATTCAATCACTCCAAAAATCTGGCTCTAAATCAAGCTTCACCTCATCTCTCAAAGGTCAGCAAATGTCAGCAATTTTAGACTAAAGATGGGAATTAAACCACAAAGACTCCCCATGGAAATTTGTCTGCTCTGTACTAGAAATGAGAAGAGATTTAAGAATCTGACCAGTACAAATTGATATTAATATGTAGAAACTCCCTGTAATTGTGAGAATGAACAGTTGAACAACCGCTTGTGGCTGTCTTCTCAAGACCTAGATCTAATCAATAAGAAAGTACAGACAGGTTTTCATGGTAGGGATCCTGGTGTGCAGAGCCCATCACATCAGAGGCAAACGGAACTCTTCATGCTTGCACACACACTCACTCCAACTGCTAAGTCTGTGGGAATTGGAGATGGCAACTCCATTTGCTTTCTCTTCTCTTTCCTTCTTGCTTAATCACTCTGAACTGTATTTTGAATACTGCCTATCTAGACAATGACTTGCTAGGCTCTTCACAGTTTTGTGTTTGGATATGCTGTGTAAGATGCCCCATACAATTCACCTGCAAGAAATAAATCACCCCAGTGGTACCTCTTCACAGGACATGACAAGTGGAGAAAAACCTGTACATTGGATCTGATGCTTTTTGATTCCCACTGCTGAGAGGGGAACAGGGGGAGGAGAAGGAATCTAAACTAACCAGGAGATTTCAGTCAGAGTAGCCTGGATTAGTCTGGGAAGTTAAGGAGTGTTACAGCTTGGAAACAGATGCTGAGATGCAATATGTGCCACTTTTTAAGATAAACTCTTAAATGGATTTAGAATAACTCTGCCAAAAAGCCAATCTAGTAAAAGTTACAAAACTGGGATTAAACTGGGAAATTTGTCTAGAGCTGGCATTAAGTTGGCAACAGAATTGTTAGAATTGTTTTTATATAGTATATGAGAATCAACATTTGAGTAGAGTTCCCTTACTTTTGTTTGTGGTAATTTCCATAAGTTGCTATGCTAACATCAGATTATTTTGATTCTACAAGCTTCTACTAACTGTTAGTATGTATTTTCACTAGAATCTGAATCCTGCTGAAGATAAATTTTAACTTCAACAGATGCAGGATTTTAGAACTCGTATTCATACACAAAGATTCTTAGAATCTTACAGGAATTACTACACTCTATGCAATTCCCTCTTTGCCAAAAATGTTCACAGGCAGCAGAAAGGCCCAGGAGTTAAATTACTTGACAAGATCTAGGAGACCATGATGCAGCTCTCTGCTTCTTTAGGTCTCAACTTCCCACAGGTAAAATGCAGGTAACAGCCCTGCCCTGAAGGGTGCTGTGCTCTCAGGTGGTCAAAAATGATGGTGATGGGGCCAAATAGATCTGTCACAGAGACAAAATGATGTGAACCTGTACCTTCAGTGAGACTGGCATTGAAAGAAGATTTTGTTTGTTGTGCAGGACAAAGTACAGCCACCCACCAGCAGCCTACAACACTGCCAAGGCAGAGCAAAGGCAGGCAGAAGGAAAGCTGCATTTCACTTCTCTATCTACCCCTGAGTTCCACTAGAACGGTACAAAACCCCTTCAGATACATATTCAGCACATTTCCTGGCTTTGCTTTGGCCAGTTGTAAGTCTTTTACCCTTCAAACTATACTGTGACAATATTAACACAACCACTGACTACTCCCCCTTTGCACACTAAACAACATGCATTAGATGTAGGAGGAATAGCCAGGTTTCCAAAGTTGCAGTCCACTCAGCATATGTAGATAAATATATACAATTATAGATGCATCAGATACATTGTACAGAGCATTACACCACTGAACAGGAGCTTGAATTTTTAGCTGGTAGATATAATAATTTTAAATATCTGGCTACTCTATATTGAACAAGTGTGTGAATTACTGCCTGTAAAAGTTTCATGTTCTAGGAAAGCCGCCAAAAAAGCAGCTGCAATGCTACATTTTTGACTCCAAACCAGGGCTGGAACCTTTGTACTCTTTCCCTCAGTCTCCTCAGTATGCTGAACTGCAGCCCAGTTTTAACATTGTACCCCGTGGCCACATGGGCTGTTCTTTGTGTGACACTTAACAAAATATTTGTCTGAACCACAACAACAACACTTTGCCCTACACCACTTTTGTAATCACATTCAGGAATAGGCTTATGGCTTCTGTGATAAAAACAGTTCTTCAGAAAGCCATATTAACAATTACTTTCTTTTCTTGCTAATCCTAAAAGAAAACCTACCAAACAAGAAAAACCTCCAAGATTATACTCTGCATACAGAAGTGTATTTTCACTTATTCCACTTATTCAGAGATTTCTGTTCTTTAGAAAAGGTTGCTTTAACATCTTCGGCCTCTGAATGTTGGTGTTCAAATTTTCACAGCAAAGTTAACTTGGTCTTGTTGGTTTTTAAATTTATATAAGCACATATATGTACACTGAATACATTTAGAAAAGCAAAGACTGAAGTATGAGGACAACACACAGGAAGCAGGGGCTGTGGGAAGCCTAACTTCAATGTTTTCTAATTTAAAATGTATTTTTGAATAGAACTCCTTTAAATGAGCAGCCAAACTCCTGCAGTCAGCCTGCACAGTTCCCAGCCAGAGACCTGCAATTGTACAAGGACACTTAGGGCTTCCACAAGCAGGGAAGCAGCTGCCAGCAATGACAACCCCGTGCTGATAGTGCAGCAATATGCTTTTGTTTTCACCAAGTGCTGCTTTTATACCTCTTTTTGTGCATGCACATACATCCAGAGTCACATGCAAAGAAACGTGGGAGAAAACCTGTCCGTGATTAACTTCAGAGGGTCCCATGAAACGCATTCCGTCCTCTATTGTATTTTCCTCTGCAAGCAGACATTTGAAAAGGAAGAAGTGCCCATATTTCTTAATGAAGTAGTTTGTAGGAAGTTAATTCCTCAGCACATCAGCCAGGAAAAAAATGATACACTGTGTTCTCAGAAAACTTTTTAGGATCTAAAGCAGATGCAAGGTTAGTTTGATTAAGTACAACTTTAAAATGGTTGCTCTAAGTTTTATTTATGTTAGTTGGTTACATCACTTAAGACAGATCTGCACTTCTGGAGTAGAGGAAAAAAGGACGTTAATTGTCTCTATCAGCATTATTTGGTTTCATCTGTAGGCCATCATGACTACAGCAACCCTACCCTATTAATTTCCTATAACATACAGGGACTTCTTTTGGGCAGCAATGATTCTAGAAAAAAAAAAATTCCATATGAAAAGCTGCTGACAACTCAGCTGTCTATAAACAATACTGGACTGTGCCATCAGCTTGCAATATTTCAAAATTTAACTCTGTTCTGCAGCATTTTGTTCTGCAGCCAACACCTTCCACATTAATGTGATGCCTTGAAAGTGTAATGGTACTGCCTTTCCAGCCCCATTACTTCCCTCTGCTACAGCAGCCACTCCCTGATTTTTACATTATTCTGCCTTCCTAAAAAGACGCAGACCTTTTCTCAGTGTCAAGGGTAAAACACTGATTGCTTCACTTTCCCTTGGAACACTATAACCAGTTCTTGCCACATACATGGGAAAATGATCAGTTTGGTTGGTGAGAAATCAGAGGAACTCCAGTTTTACACTGGCTTCAATGAGATGAGAATTTGATTTATAAAGGAATTTGCTGAGACCTGCTGCATGAGAGAAGAAAAGCTCAAGGAGATGAAACTTTATCAGGTTGTTTGGTGCTCCCCAGCTGCCCTGAGGAGGTGGCTGGTACCACCCAGTGCCTGGCTCCCAGCCTTTGGCACGTCCCACACTGGGATAGAGCGGCCGGCTCAAAGCTCTGCTTGGCAGAGCTGGACTTGCAGGACAGTCTCAGGGAGCAGAGTGCGGGAAGGTGTTACAGGTAAGGAAGGGATCTCAGAGTGGGGACTCAGGCACCTGAGCTCCCGGAACCTTGTAGCTCTCTGCACTGCTCCAAAGCTGTGTGGAACCAACAGCCCTGCAGCATCAGAGAGCAAGGGTCAAGTGCAAGGAGGAGCAACTTCATTATTCAAATTCCTTTCCTACCTACTCCACGCTGGCTGCCTTTTCCTACCACAGCTAACCTTTTCTAGAGCTGACCTTAAAGCAGCCTCCCCAAAACAGACATTTTAGATGACAACACACAACGACTACCACTACAGCTTCCAAATCAGCTATTACCAGAGTATTCATTCCACCATGGCAATTTCCAACTTCTTTTACTCTGTGGCTGCCACATTTGACTCCTCTCACCCCCAAGTCTTACAACCCCCTTTCTCCTCAAAACTCTGCTGTAATGTCTAAACTTTTGGCCACTTCTGTCTCCTTGGTCTCCTGAAGAAAGCAGAAGAGTTTGTCAGCTAAAACTTTTGCCGGCTCTCCATCTTTCCTCCCTACTATCTGGAATTCATTGGTCAAGTGTGTCCGCGGAGACACAATAAAGACGCTCTTACACCTGTCAGGTTCAGCAGAAAGGAGGAAATGACATCGATTTATTGACATTATCTCATTCTTATACACGTCCCAACTCCACAAGGGATTGGAGAGCATGTCACTTCCTTCTCCATCCCACTGGAGAAGAAAGGTGCTCATCAAAGTTGTCATATCACAAAAGGAATGAAAAACAGAAAATACCGTTAAGTAAACATCGGCTACTATTTACATGAATCTGTGTGAAAAGAATCTGATTCCAAGGTTAAAACCAGAAGGCTTACAAAATTCCAGGGCAACAGTCAAGAGCATAATCAGCAGTAAGATGGAATGGCTAAATGATCAGGGATGTAATTGCCAGTAACTTGGGATATCTGCTGGTTCTTTAATTAACATTCTGTAAGATTTCAGACAAGATGCATTTCTGAACCTTGTTTTTTCAGCAAATTGAATATATCGAAGACTTGGTTACACCTTTATTTACTATTCCTTGGTTTCTAAAACTGTGTTTTCAATAGAAGCAGGAATGCAAGCTCTGGGCTTAAAACCTGCACAAATCCAGGTCTGACCAAACTGATTTGTCTTCTACAGGAAATACAAGATTCCCCTCCAAAAAGGTAGTTTGTAATGACTTAAGCAAGGAGCTCTTGCAGCTGTGTCAGCGCAGTGGGCAGTGTGTGCTACCTGAAAAGTCCATCTGGGTGTAGCTGTTGTGCTCCACCATGCCCAGGGCAAACATTGGTTTGGAGGCACAAACTGAAGCTGGCTCTTGGTCTGAGGCTTCACAAGTCACAGTAAGAGACATTTGGTCAAATGCCTCCTGGTCTAGACAGGAGATTTCCTCATGCAAAACAGCTAAGTGATGAGACATTTCTAATAGACTTCAGGGGATGAGGAGAAAGTTCACAATCACATCAAACTATCTGGAAATGTTCATTTATGTAGGAATATGCTGGGTTTATTGCATGATCTGTTTAATCATCTAAGAATTCCAATGTAATATATTTTGCTTTCTCAGTTACACCAGCTAGAAATCTGTCCAAGTTTAACCTGAAGTTAATTACTCTGAAAATACTTCACTTTCTTCCTAATTTTCTCCTTTAGCAGGTATAGTTTTCCTTATTTAATTATGAACTAAAATATATAGCATTCATTTCTATAATTAGCATGGGACTAATATATGAACACAAAATCCTCAAAAATTTGGTATGTTTTAATGATTTGTTTTGATCAAGAGTGTGCAAGAGTACAATTTTTCTTGACAGGGACTTAGAGGACTTACATTTTTGATTTCTTCTGCTTTGAAAAAACTCAGTCTCATCAATTATATTGTACAGACCCACAATGCAGTATCTGTGCCTGCAAACCAAATTCAGACTCTTTCAGGATGTCCTAGGTTTGGCCTGCAAACCAAATTCAGACTCTTTCAGGATGTCCTAAGTCTACTTTCTACAACAAATTTTCACTTGTTGTAGAATTAGTCTAGAAGTGCCAGTGGCTGCAAATACCCCAGAACACGACTGGTTTTGTTCAGGCCTGTGCCTCTCTCCCCCTGCAGGAATACAGGATTTCAAGCTTTGAGCAGAGGCTGATGAATGAAATAGAATTTCGCCTTGAACGGACACCCGTGGATGAATCAGACGATGAAGTCCAACACGAGGAAATCCCTACAGGCAAATACATAGCTCCCATCTTTGATAAGAGACTCAAGCATTTCCGGGTAATGGAAGGATCCCCTATTACATTCACCTGCAAAATAGTCGGAATACCTGTTCCCAAGGTACGTCATTCTCACTGTAACTGCTAAAGGAACAAAACCCAACTACCAGCTATTTCCTGTACACCGCTCCTTAAGCACATGGCTCTGTGGAGAGAGCTCCCAAACTAATCACTTCCCCTACCTTTCTAAAATAACCATATCTGCCCCTGAGCGTGCATCAGGCCTTGAGGTACAGCCACCTGCCTCCAGAAGACACAGAACTGCACAACCCCCAGAACTTCTCAGAAAGAGGAGAACTGATCTAACCAGTACCGTGCGTAGAGACAAGAAAAGAGAACCTGACAGGCCCAGCTATGATATGCAGCTTCCTGAGTTCAATCTGGAATCATTCTGTTTCCCATTATAACTGACCTGCAGAGTTTATAATATTCTAAAATTTTATTTGCTATCACTCAACTTAGGTTATTTTTCTAGTCACTATTAAGTCAAGGGGACATGTCTGATCACTACAGGTCTACTGGTTCAAGGATGGCAAGCAGATTTCAAAGAAAAACACACATTTCAAAATGAACAGAGAAGAAGATGGAACATGTTCTTTACATATTGAAGCTGCTACTAATGATGATGATGGCAACTATACGATTATGGCTGCAAACCCACAAGTAAGATTTTTTTTCTCTTTTACAGAAATGCTTGTTTCATCTTTTTCTAATGTATGTTACCAGGAACACAAATCAGGCCACATACTTAGACATCAAATGTTACTGTACCACAAATCAGATGCTTCCGAGCATAGGAGAGGAAACCATGTAAAGATGACTGATGAAACTACTCCCCCATTCGACATATAGTCAAAATCATTAAGGACATTTTTTCACGTTAATAACTCCTGCCCTATCTCCTTCCCACTCTCAGATGCTGATAGGTACCTTTTGAGATGTGGTGACAAGACAGACATGATGTTTCAGGCAGAAAGAATAGAGCAGGGAGAAACAAATAGTTACGTCAAATTTGGAACTGTTAGCAAACACAATTATATTCTTCATCTAGGATGCAAAGATGTGGATCTGCAAAGTCTCACTCCCTTACACCATTCTCCTTGACCCCATGTACTAGCTTAGCTGTTTATTTAGAAGTACATTCATCAGGCAACTTTTTCCAGTTTAAA
Organism: Platysteira castanea; assembly: GCA_013397175.1. NCBI lineage: Eukaryota > Metazoa > Chordata > Aves > Passeriformes > Platysteira > Platysteira castanea. Next base: position 1,538,668 of record VYXC01000316.1, read on the forward strand.
GGTTTCTCCTTTTTAAAATTATATTTCTTTTCAGTTTCTGTATGGCTGCATTTTAAAGCATGCCAGTACAAAGGTACTGGCAGACAGTACCTGTGGCAGGAATAAACAAGCAGGGACCGGCACCACTGCTAAATGCATTGCCACAGCCTGGAAGAGTTTGAGAAGCCCCTGCCTCAAGTGTGGGGTAACAGCATTTGCTTTGGGAATGTAGTACTTTCACTATAGTTCGGCTACTTTATAAAAATAAATCCTAATGCATTTTAAGTGTTCAATACTTATACTTTAAAATGAAATGAGTATTCCATTAATTAACTATTAACCAAGTACTAATTCTGTTTCCACTGTGATTTGCAGGGGAGGATCAGTTGTTCAGGACACCTGATGGTTCAGAGTGCCCCTTTTCGGGGACGAATATCAACAACTCAGCCTCACAGGTGAAAGAAAAAAAAGTCCTGCAGATCTTCTTTATGCTTTTTACTGAAGGCAACCAAAATAACCACTGCACTCACTGAACTTCAGTTCTCAATCATAAAATGGAAATAACAGCAGCAGTTCCCTCCCAACAGGTCACTTCAATGTTTTTGAAGGTCATCCTCAAATACAGGGAAGTTTAACTATGATTTCATTTACTTGTTGTAGTGGAGCTAAAGGCAAGGGATGGATTAGCAAAATGAAATTCAGCAAAAAAAGCAAAAAGAAGCAAAGGCCGGCTTGTGAATCTAAGGATACTACATGATATAGTTAACTCAATAATCTTTCTAAATGGAAAATATGCAAGAAGTAAATTACAATCAGTTCATTTCTTTCTTCCCTTTTATGTAACTCAAGTTATCTCTCCATCCTTTCCCCCAATTCCTTCCTTTCTTTTTAAGCATTAGGAAAAAAAAAATCTTACTTCCAAACACCCACATGTGATTTTTGTGTTGCAGAACACGACCCCGGGTGCCAGAAGGAGACAAAGAGGCAGTTCAAGAACGCTTTTTCAGGCCATACTTTCTACAGGCTCCAGGTGACATGGTGGCACATGAAGGGCGGCTTTGTAGGTTGGATTGTAAGGTATTAACTGGTTCCTCTGTTCACTCTCAGTACCCCTACCTCTGTACATGTAGTGCTCTGTGTTTTCATGTTCTTTATTGCATGCATGAACATCTTCCATTCAAGTTTTAATGCTTCATTTTAAAAACTATTTCTTAATGCCATTGTCTCTGAGCTGATTCCAGGGATTTCTTTTGAACAAATGCTCTATGGGATGAAGAACACAGAAAACACAACCCAGAAACAGAAGGCTCACTTACAAGGTTGTTCAAATTCCTAGATATGTTCACCATGTCCTTTACCAGTATGAACTCCAGATGTTCTGCTCCATTATCAGATTCTTGAACAAAATCCAGAATAGCACAAAACCATGAGAAAGAGAGGATTCAGCACGTTGCTTTGTGTTCAAACAAATGTTCCCATTGTATTGGACTGCATTACTGAAGATTAATACTCCCTGAAAAGAGGGAACTGAGCCCAGTTCATTTTGTGCTTCCCCAGCATGCACATAGGCAGAAACATCCCCATTTACTGATTAAAATCCTGACATGAAAGAATTGTCAGAGGTTAGGGTACACATAGAGAACATCCTGTTATTGAACACCTTTAAGAGAATCATCTGCTCCAACATATGCTGGTAGCCCCTGTGTGTCTCTGCAGCACAGCAAAGGTGGCAGTGCTGACACTGACCTCTACTCTGAAGAGGGTAGAAGCTCTGAGGCACAAGTTAATGCCCTGAAGATGAGCAAGAGTCATTACTACTTAATTTACAGTGTAAAGTTTACTAGGAGCATGCCAAAGAATTTGGTTATTCCTAGCTCTGCTAGCCTGGCAGAGCTTGTGAAGCCTTAAAACATGTCTGGCATTGCACAAACCTGGGAGAGAGCAGTCCTCACTCAGGCAAGTACCACTTCCCTCTTCCTCTGCTTGGTAAAATATTGTTTGGAAAGCAGTATTTTAGACATGAGTAAGTACTGCTACCTACTGAAAAGATTTTTAATACTATAATAGTCTAATAACCTCTCAAAAAATACTTAATTTGTAGTGTTCTAAAGCATGCAAATTCGACAGCTATGAAGTATTATATCATTCTTCATCAAATTTTACAAAATTCAAGGTAATTTGTAATATATTTTTTTTTTCATCTCTGTTAAACTCCAGTATTTTAGATCCAGGAATTTGATTTATATTCAGCACCCAAAAAAAGGGAAAACTAGCAGATTTTAGGAGTCTTTTGTGAATCTCATATTCTAATTAATTATCTCATAAAAGAAGTTCCTTCCTTCCTAAGAAAAATGTAGATATTTCATGTATTTTTAAATCTTTTTCCTTGTTTGTTTTCTGGTTTTCTCCCTTTTGGAAGTAGTCAGCAGAGAAACAGAAACTGAGAATTTTTTAAAAATCTTTCTGGTCTAGATTTTGACATGATTCAGCTGGCATTTGCAAAAAGGCCAGGCTCAGAATTTACTAGCCTCTCCTGTCAGTTGGACATTTGTCTCAAGCTGTTTCCCTGTCTCTCAGGTGAGTGGGTTACCAACTCCAGACCTGACGTGGCTCCTCAATGGCAAACCTGTGCTCCCAGATGGCAGGCACAAGATGCTGGTCAGAGAGACTGGAGTTCACTCTCTGCTCATCGATCCACTCTCCCAAAGTGATGCTGGAACTTATACTTGCCTTGCCACTAACAAAACAGGACAAAATTCATTTAGTCTGGAGCTCACTGTTGTAGGTAAGAACCACTGAAAAACAAATCTCAGCGAGGAAGTTATCTGTATGCATTTCTTCAAACTTAGCTTACATGGTTTCCTTACGGACAAGTATAAATAAATAGTTAATGCACTGAGAACAAGAGAATCTGACAGCTATAGATACAGACATGTAATTTTTATATATATTTTTCCCTCCTCAGCTGATGGGGGGAAATACACCTGGTGCTCAGTTGACTAGTGCACTCCTTTTACTAAGAGAGGGCCGTAAGAATTCTGCCTCATTATCACACTACCTCTCGTCTGGGCAAAATGGCATTCTTAATTTTCTCCCCAGAAAATGCTTAGGGTTTGAATTCATAATATATGTTGAGGTATTCTAGATTTCAGCCCAAATTTTATTGGTTTAAAAACATTTTTAAATAGAAAAATTTAAATCTGAATACTGTTCTTTAATAAAGTCTTACAAGATGTGAGATATTGAAATTTATAGATCTGGCATTAACTTCTTGCAATGGTAGTATGTTTAGACCCATTATACATGCATATATTCATTAATGAACTTCAGTTCTGCCTATTATTTACTTTATGTTCCCTTAGAGAGGCTATGTCATGGCATTTCACTTCCCTTCCAATATCCCACTAAACTTTCACAACCTATTTTGGTATCACAAGAATCACTTTTATTGTGTTCTTCCACACTGTTCAGAGAGAAACAAAGAATAAAATATCTAATTGTTCAATAATTCTTTTTCCAGCAAAGGAAGTAAAAAGAGCCCCCATGTTTCTGGAGAAGCTTCAGAACTGTGGTGTTCCAGAAGGGTACCCTGTCAGATTGGAGTGCAGAGTTGTGGGAATGCCACCTCCTGTATTTTACTGGAAGAAAGATAACGAGACCATCCCATCAAACAGAGAGAGGATGAGGTACTGTACCGTAATACCCATGCCTGAAGTTTCTTGCAGCTGGACCAACTGCTTCCATGAAAACCTGTGTGACAAGTACAGATGGTGGTGCTTTAAAAACAACTCCTTTCACCCACATAAAGCTGTTCACATCCCTGTGGGGTGAACAGTGGCTGTTTCCGTGGTTCAGAACAAAGGCACGATGCATCACTGCTTCGTAGTGGGGATGGAGCTTGTGGGCCATGGCCTGACAGAGCACATGAATCTCCTTATCACAAATACTCTGATACGAGATTTTTGTGCATTTGAGCACTCTCTAAGCTATTTTTTCCCCAGTTTAGTTGCAACTAGGTATAAATTCAAACTCAGAACAGTTTCAGTGCCCCAGAGCATGAATAAATAGAGAGTTTATCATATCAGATAGAGAAGCTGATAACAAAATTGGTTACAAAGGCAAAGATTTGGATCTATGCTTAGGAAACACAACAAGGTTCAGGTTCAGCTCTCACAGTCAAATACATCACTATTTTCTTAGTTTGTCAAAACAAAAGCTGGTAAAATAATGTGCCTGGCTGTAATTAATGATAAATTAGTTGCCTTTTTAAAAGATTGCTACTTCAGCATATATCTGATTTTTAATATTTTATTTCACTTGGCTCCAACTAACAATTTGATGCAGTCACTGGATTTCTAAGATCAGCTTCAAGAAGTACCCACACATTTACACACACTCCTGCAGGCTATCGGTAAAGAACATGGCTCTGCAGCAGCACCTCTTAGGGATGCACACCTATCAGAAGAGAAAGCATTCTTGGAAAGCTCTTGCAGCGATTGCCCTGTCCCCACCTAGACACTGCTGTTCCTCTTCAACAACCCCACCTCACTCTGACCTTCTACACCCTGTAGTCTACATGGTTTGGGCCTAGTCCTATTAAATGTCTTTACAGATGATCTGGAGGAAGGGATTGAGTCTACCATTGGCAAATTCATGGATTGCACCAAATAGGTGGTTCCCATTTCATAAGGATTGTTGTTATACACATGCAAACACCGTAGTTACTAGACATAGTTGTAGAACAACTGTCCTAAAATGGCACATTTCCAGTTGTTTCACAAAAGGTTAGAAAACAAGTTTTTGCTTCAGCTCAGCAGAGGAATGACTAGGGAAAACCTCCCACACCCCACAGTGCCAGGAGCAAACATCAGGGTTGTGACAACTCTGCTATTTCAGCCAGTTGAGACCAGACTGCCCCGAGGCTTCCAGTGGCTCTGCACAGACCCGTGGGCAGCATCGTCCCTGTTTGTCCCTATCCTGCCTCACTATTGCCTTCCTGCCTGAAGCCAAGAGACGTTTCTGTATCACAGTGAGGACACACACCAGCTCCTGTTCTACTGTACCCCCAGCACAAGGCACATTGCATAGTGCGGGGAGCAAAGGGTGAATGTTCCCTTTTGTATTTGAGCTGCAGAAGCACAAAATGTCCTCTTGTCCTGAAAGTCTGTGGTTTTGTTCCAGTTCATAAGGAAACAAAATCTCAAATTTCAGAACATCCTGGAACTTCAAGTGTTCTGAAGTGCTCATCTTGCACCTCTTCCTTTATAATGAGAGAAACACTTGGGTTGACAAAAAGGACCAGCCTCAGCCTAGAGAGCAGAGGAGTCTCAGTTCTGTCATATACTATTGAAAAGTTTTTCCTGAAAATTGCAGCCACAAAGTCTTAGATCACTGGAGAGCAAAGGAAGTGGAGGGAACAATGAAGCAGGTTTCTTTTAGAGTGTTGGCTAAGCAAATCTTTTTGATTTTCTCATAGAAAAGGGTGCCCCAAGAAAGTTTGTGACTGGCTCTGGTTGCTGTTGTGAAAAATATCCCAACTTTATACAAATAGTGCTCTTGGTATTTTGTTATGTTCTTGTTCCAGCTTCTAAACTAGGAAAAAATACAGTACAATTGTGCAGCAGCTTTTCATGGGTTTAGTTCATTAGTATNAAAAAGGACCAGCCTCAGCCTAGAGAGCAGAGGAGTCTCAGTTCTGTCATATACTATTGAAAAGTTTTTCCTGAAAATTGCAGCCACAAAGTCTTAGATCACTGGAGAGCAAAGGAAGTGGAGGGAACAATGAAGCAGGTTTCTTTTAGAGTGTTGGCTAAGCAAATCTTTTTGATTTTCTCATAGAAAAGGGTGCCCCAAGAAAGTTTGTGACTGGCTCTGGTTGCTGTTGTGAAAAACATCCCAACTTTATACAAGTGCTCTTGGTATTTTGTTATATTCTTGTTCCAGCTTCTGAACTAGGAAAAAATACAGTACGATTGTGCAGCAGGTTTTCATGGGTTTTGTTCATTAGTATTCAATAAATAATGCTAATATTAACATACCCAGAGCAAGAATTCAGCTCCCACTGCCACACCATGGCTGTGCACAACTGAGAGGAGCCAGGACAGATCTGAGATTTTCTCATCATTGTTTGAGGTCAAACTGAAAGCAAATCCATTGACTATAGATGTCTCAGACTGCTACGTCTTTGAGACTTAGAAATGACAACATATCTGTTTCATATCTAATGCACATATTTTAAAATCTGAAAATGGATATGCTCTTGAGAAATATTAATTCTCAAACACTTGTTTTCCCAGCATGCATCAAGATACAACAGGGTATGTCTGCCTCCTGATCCAGCCTGCCAAGAAAGCAGATGCTGGCTGGTACACCTTGTCTGCAAAGAACGAAGCTGGCATTGTCTCCTGTACTGCTCGACTTGACATATACGGTAGGGACTGGCTGGGAAATAAAACAAGCCTCCAACTAGTTCTTAGTCTGGGTTTGACATGGACTAGAAATCAGTGTCACAGCATGGCCACAGCTTAATAAAGCCCCAGAAGAGATAAAATGATACAGCTAAATGGCCAAACCAGCATCAGCGTAAAGGAGGGTAATGAAAAAAGCCAATGGAGGAGCCTTGCGCAATATTCTCTACTCCCAATTTCCACCTTCCAGAATCCCCAGATATATAAGCATATATTTTCGAGTTGAACCTTAACTCTACTGCCTCTGACATGTCTGTGCTACAACCCTGACCTGATGGAGCAATAAATTGCACACAAGAAAGCAGACCCCTTCTTCCACAGAGCACAGGGGGTGCAAACCAAGCCTAGCTAATGGGGGCTACTTTACATCCAATACATTTGTCTAGGACTCAGAAGGCTCCAGCCCACTTCAAGAACTACAAAACATCATTTAACTGTTATCTCTGCAAGACAGTAGACAAATCACAGTATTTTGATCACTTAAGCAGCATAATGAAACAGAAAATAATGTTCCACAAACCGGTTGGGTTAGAACCAGATCCTCAAAAGAAAAACAAAAACCCCATGTTTTCAAACTCATATTTCTAATTTGTTTTTAAACCCCACCTAATTATCACAAGTCACCAGTGCATCTCTGTCAGCCTCCTGCCACCTTGTGGTGATATGGGCAACAGTCATGGAAGGATCAAGGAAGAGCTGATTCAAGAAAGGTGATACAAAATGAAAAAATTCCTTATATTACTAAATGTTGAAAGACATAAATTTTCAAATGAAGGATTCAAGGCACAAACAGGAAAAATACAGAAATCAAGAAATGCTTCCCACTTCCAACCACATTTTCTAAAATATGCAACTCACACCCCACAGTGAGTGACAGAAGTCATTTTTCTTTGTGCTATTCTGAATGGGTGGGGTCGAGAGATTGAAGGTGTGGTCTGATATTCGCAATTCTGTGTGGAAAGAAAAATAATAATGAATAAATAAAAAGTTCAAGTAGAAACAAATTGGGCTCTGCAAGAAAAAAGGAGGCTCTTTTAAAAATATTTCCAGATAGGGTCAAAATTCAGCATGGAAGGATTCAGCATGGAAAGACATTTCCTATCAATGCTTAACATATAGGTTGTAATCTCCCACGCTAAGTTACCTCAGAGCATTGGAGCCTGAACTTGACTTCCATTTTCATACCCTTTTCATTTTAACCGCTGACAGATATCTAATTTGGGTGCAGATCCATATGGATAAACACTGGCAAAGAAAATATAATTTCCCCTTTTCTGAAGTGTTCTAGGGATAATGACTGCTAGGTATTACATAATATAATGTTTTTACAAAATTTTAGCAGTATTGGTTCATATGGGAACATGTAGAATGTTACTTCTACATTACTGAATATGTGTCTTTGGATTACATTTCTTTCAGTATTTTAAAAAATGTAGATAACATGTTAGTGGTTGTAAGCCCTGGAGGGCAATAAAAATTGTGATAATTTCCTCGAAGAAAAGCCGTGCAGGATGAAGCAGTACAGAATGAGAGCCCTGGCCAATGTGTTCATCTCTGTTCATGCAGTGGTATGTTTTTAGTTTTGATTGCATGGACTTCGGAGAAGGCTCCAAAGATTCAATCATTAAATTTTGGACTTCGTGAAATCCATGCAAACGTTCCCATTGAATTGAATAGGGATGGAATTTTATCTGTAGACTTCAATAAAATTACTGAACATACAAACTATGCCAGTGATAATATTTGAAAGAACAGACTCTTAACCCAGAAAGAACAATGCTGTGCTCTCTTCAAGGATGTTGGAAGCAGCTTTCCAGTGTGTGTATTGATTTCTTTTGTTTCATTGTGACCAGAACTAGATGTTTATACAGCCCATTGTGTTTCTGTTGCTTCAGCTCAGTGGCACCGTCAAATTCCACAAGCACTCAAGCTCCGCCCCGGTGGCAGCCGCTACACGAGTCTCAGCAGCCAAGGACTCGACATCTTCTCCACCTTTCCAGCTCCTGAGAGCCCTATGCTGTTTTCATCCCCAACCCAAAAGTTGGTGGAGAGTGAAGAACTTTGAAAAACAAACACTTGTTCCAGTTGCACCTGCGGAGATACTAGAACTGTGAAAAACTAAATAAAAACAAAAAGAGGTACAACTCAAGATGCTCAAGGTTTACAAGCAACTTGTTTGTAATTAAGTGTTCTGCTGCTGCAAATGCTGCAAGTTATATACCGTACAAGACTTTTGCATATGATTTTAATGCAGGATAATTGTGGTATGGAGTGTTGTGCAATAAATTCAGTACTGTGTAGTTTGCTCAGAATTACATAGTGAACATAGTTTTCAGCACCTAAAAGCCAATACCACTTTTATATCTTGAATTAGAGCTACTGCATTGTAGCTGCCGTGGTAAGGATTGATGATGATCAGCTGGAATACTGCCAGTGAAAACACTGACATTACAGTAACGACAATCCTGAATGAGGGTAAACAACAAGACTTTGAATGTAATTCTAAAAAACATGCCAAATAATCACAAAGCACAAGTTAAAGGGAAAAGATGTAACTCATTTTTATATATGATTATGCCAGCCTATTCTAGAATTTTTGAATTCCAGACTAGATAAATATAGCATTTCATGTAGGTACAGCTGTATACCCTAGATATTTATATCTGTGTGTGTGTGTACTCCATGAACTGTGTACTTTTGGTGTAAGGGTTCATAAAATAAGGTACAAGGCATGTGCATAAGGCACTAACATAGGAAATGAAAATTCCTCCTGTCTGAAGCATGTTCTCTTGAGCCTGTAGCTGAAGCTATTTTCCAGATGTGCTTCACACTTTTTTCTTTACCATGTTAGTGATCCTCTGACTTTAACACAGATGACACCAAACTTGTAACGTCATGGCTTTTAAATATCAGTCTCTTTTTCCTAATTTTTAACGTGCATCTACCATCTAGCTCATTTTATAGCTAAACGGAAAGGAATTGCAACCTGGTAAATTTTCACCATTTGGGAAATCATCACAGGTGTGGTGTCCAATATGAAGACAGAAAATTCTGTTAGTATACAAAATTTAGGAAGTTAAGCAACAGTTACATGTAAAAAGCTAAAAAAACCCTACTGTAACTAACATTAGTAATAAATAAGGCAAATTAATGAAAGCTCAACAGCAGGTGTTAAGTGACAACACTTAATGATTGATTTTAATATATTAGGCATCTATACAGTTACATTAATACCCCTCAGCTGTTAGAATCTGTGAATGTTCACGGTGTTTTCCTGCATCTTTTAATTACTGCTAACCCTTTTCTCTGGACATTGTTTCCAAGCACTTCTTACTTACTGCTTACAATACAGCTGCAGAATGCAACAAAGTCATGATCAAAGTCACAGACATTAAAAAAAAAAAATTTAACAGATACTTTCATTTTAGACTATATTTGGGGTTTTTTTTAATTTAGATTTTTAACTTTAAAAAATTACATACGCAAAGAAAACAATGGGGAGTTGTTTTAAGAGCAAAATAATACTGGATATAGCCAGAGACTGAGAAAGAGTGCCTTTCACTGGGCTTCCCACAAATACAGCTTCTATTGTCCCTAACTGTTGATTCCCTAAGGGCTTAGAGGAAGTGAATTTTTTGTGTTGTTTTACTTCCCACTTGAGTGAACACCATAAAACAAACCCATCATTTACAACTCTCATGCTTTTGTTAGAAATCTCAGGCAACTCACCCCAGACTGGACCGACCAGAAAGCTAACACACAGTCTTATCCCTAAGATTTAAAACAAGGTACAGGTATTTCCATGGGAAGGCAGATGTTGCCCATGTTGTACCTCCTCCCTGGCAAACTAAATAAAACTCCTGGCTATTAAAAGTGATGTATTGAGTTAAGTGACTTCAGTAATGAGATGCACAACTTAAGACATATTGTGGGTCTGGTTGTCTAGGATAGAGAATCTACTGCCCCTCTTATCTTCACTTGGTTTTTAGGATGGCTTAGGGATTCCAAAACTAAACCCAAAATTTAAAGTTTCCCATATTAGTTACTACTGTTGGAAAAATAATCCAAGAAAAGAGACTGGATTGGATTTTGCCTGCTTAATTCAGTGCTGTTGGGAAATGGGAAGGTAGGAAATTAAGACACAAAAGATCAAACTCTTCTCACATCTACAGCCCTGGTTTTCACATTATCTCATAACTCGAGAGGAGCTTTTGATCTGAAGTATTCCAGGTTGTATACTGGCCATCAGGCTTTATCCCTAAGCACAAGCTTAGTCAAGAGATTGCCTGCTTGGAAGTCCCCTGTGGCCCCTTTGCCTGGCTGAGAGTGAGGGGTTAGACCAGATGACCTCCTGAGCTTTCTTCAGACCTAAGTCACTCTATGCTTCCTAAATTGTTTTATTTTCCACTGCCTGTCTAAATATCCTACCTGGATTAAGTTACCTGTCAGCTGAGTAGAAATTAAGAATTCAAGCAAGCCCAAACTTTTCCTTTTTGCTGGAATCTAACCTCTCAGGCAAGTCTAGCTACACAAGTTCTTCACACAGTGTAGAAGAAAGGAATACTAGTACTTACTACTGGCAAGTATCTGGTTACCAGTTCTGGAGTCATACTGATCAATATTACTGACAGCAGTAATGGTTTTCGCATTTTACATCAGACATCACACTCAAAAACTCAATGCAAATTAAAAGACAAAGTGCACAGTGCAAACATGCAAACGGTATCTCTTCACCTTTCTCTGCAGTATCAGTGGAGTGTCTCCAAACTCACATCATTGTAACCTGAGCTGACATGCTGAGGATTAAGTGGTACAATGTTTCTTAAAATGTACCTTCAGTTCTTTGGAAGTGGGAGGACAAAGCTGAAAGACTTCATCCAAAGATCTGTTGTAAGAAGGATTAATCCTCAGTCACTCAAGAAGGAGCCCCAGAAATCTCAGTGAGAGTTAGGCTATAGAAAGTAGATCACCAGAATCCGATAGCTGAACTATAATATTCACTCCTGGACAGTATTTACTAGCAAAAAGATCAAAACTCTTCACATTTCCCTAAGAAATGCAGAAGTCAGCAAGTTCAATTACTTCCAGTAGCTCTGATAAAAACAAACTCAGAATCTGATCCCAAACGGTCTGCAGGTGTTACATTTTGTTCCTTAACTGCTACAGGACGTTTCTCCTCTGCGTGTACTGAGCCCATGGAGGGAGCCTCTAAAGGCAGCTTGTGTGAATGGATGTCAATGCTGTTTAATAAGTAGTACTGATGTGCTCCCCACAAGGAAGAGCTTGCGAGAAAACGACGCCAAAATTACATTTGTGTTGTTAAGTGGTGGAAAAGACAAGGGAAAAGGCCTGTGGAAGAGGACAGTAGGACAGCACTGTGTTGCCACACGGTGTCAGGATGTGCTAGAGCCACTCTGCTCCCTCCTGAACAACCTGGCTGCTCACTGCTGGTGTTTACTGAATAACCAGTTCCACCTCACGCTAACACAGCTTTTCATTCTCTGACTCAGGGCAGGCTACTGCAGCAACAAAACTTAGTGTTAGATCTTCCACTGAAGTCACTGTTAGTTATTAACTCCAAAAGTCCATGAAACCACCGCAATGTGGAGCATAATGCTGTATAAGCATGATACATAAACGCTCAGGTTTGTAACCTCTCAAGTCTTTACTGATTCAGAATCCTGTAGGTTTATTTAGTTCCCATTTCCTCCTAGTCCTCGTTTTGTATACAACCAATCAGAGGCATGGTACATTGCAAACTAGAGCAGAAATGACTTCTGTGTTGCAATTCTAGATTTCAAAAAGTATTATTTTTGCTTTAAACCTTTGGTCCAGACTGATGTAAAGCCAGCCTCACAGGCAGCAGCAGCATCACATATGGGTCTGCACTGGTATCACTGGACCTCTTGCCTGAAAACCACTGGATTGAGTTCCTTGCTTCCACATGGAAGGTGGAGCAACCCTTCTCAGTGCCTTACCTCTGCTAACACGAGGAGATGAGAGCACACACTCCAAACAGGAAAACCCAAGTGTGCAGTCTTCATCTCAATCTAAAAACAACTGCCAGTCCCAACCGTTTACAGTAACTGTAGGTACTTCAACCAACAAATCTGAAATAAGAATTAATTTAAGAACTGTGTTCTCAATGCTACCAGGTTTAAAACATTAGTTTCTGAACAATGTCTTTACAAAACCTAATGAAATATTTATACTGTTAATACAGGAGAAACAATTCACTGATAATTTGCTTATTATTTCCAATATAGAAATGTTCACTTCGAGCCTTAAAATTCTACTTAATATTTTTTCTTGATTGAAGTTGATTTTTTTTTTTCCAAAGTCATTCTCACTGGGAAGAAAAATGCTCATTTCAGTTTTATAGTATATTTTAAGTGCACATGAAAGGATAAAAAACAAGCACCTGCCTGTTCAGTAATGTATTTCCCTTCATCTCACCTGAACTTAAATAAATGCTTCAGAGTTGCACACAAGACTGTGTCCTTCACATGTTCAAATAATTGTGAAAATGTGCAACAATGCCAGAAGTGTTCTCAGAACTTTGCTGTGACAGCTGATTAATGAAACCAGACTTTACATTATTTAGAAGAAAATCCTAAGTATTGTCAAGTTATATACTAGCCATGCTTCTAGCAGGTAGTTGTGGAATAAAAGTTGTTGTTTTTTTAAACAATTCTTGGTATCAGCTCACACTGGTTTTAAAATATACTCCTACCTACATTCTGCCATAGCTGAACTCCATTGTGCCTCAAAAATTTGTGCAGTCTGCCTGCTCCACTGGTCACCTGGCCCCCACACTGCCCTGAAACCCCTGTTTGCTGTGTCCAGACCAACACTGCTGCAGCTCTCGGTGCACTCAGGCACAGGGACAGAGCACTGATCTTTTCAAACACACAACCCACACTGAAGTTCACTCTTCCCTATATGCCTTCAACGTGAATGAGTGAGCATCTTCTTTGTATAAGGGCCCACCAGTACATTTTGGAATGGGTTTTAAATGATGCAAACCCAACACCTGAAGGAAGCTGGATCCCATAGCTCAGATACAGAAGAGAACAGAACCAAACAAAGGAGGAGTCCCATCACATTTGCCAGTACAGATTCTGCTTTCCCATGTGACCATGTTTCTCCACTCCTACCTGATTTCCACACACATCTGTGCCTGCCAGGTCAAAGGAAACGTTCTTGAAACCATTTTAGGTCAGCTACAGCTCAGTGAGCTAACATGGCTCCTTTACATTTTATCACTTGCTCGGAGCAACATACCTTGCTTCTATTAATGCCTTTATACATCAAGTCCACTATAAGGAACCATTTATTGCATAATCTAAAGAAATCTTGGGCCGTATGTGCTGTGAATTTTAGTGGAGTTCTCCATTTATATCAGTGGGAATTCTATTCAGAAAGTGACCATCCTTCATGATCACACAGTCTATTAGTGACAGGCAACATGGTTCTGTAAAGAAATGTAAAAATATTGAAGACAATCTGAAATGATAGAAAAAATATTACTATGCACCCCAGGCTGCAGGAAGCCAGTCAAAAATGAACTTCTTATTCATTGGAGTTACATATGCAGATATTTGAAGCAAATTTTATATAAGATATATTTTGCATGCTAATTTCTATACAAATGAAAACCGAATTACAAATTAGAAAAACATTAGTAGACAATATTAAACTGTACTCTGATAGAAGATACATTTAAATATTATACATGGGGTTGGTTAGGGGTTTTGAAAGCCAGATTTTCTTGAAATGTAATTAAAGTTTAAATATAGAGCATTTTTAAAGAAGTCCACAAGTACCAGGTGAAATCAATGTTTGTTGTAAGATATCTGTGTAGAGGAAACACTGGACTGCTTCTTCCATGAATAAACATGTCTTTATCCTCAGTGCACTTGGGTTTTTTCCCCCGGGTATTTTATACAAATAGAAGAGTTGAACATATTTAGAGAAAAAAGCAGCTCTTCTGTGAATTCCTATTTTAAAAGTCTAGATAAATTTCACTCCTAAACTACAAAGAACCATATCTATTTGGCTTAGCCCAAATAGCTGGAATCCCAAAAATAAGGGTACCTATGTAAAGGCAAAAGCTTCCTTTGGCAAATCAATTCCTTTGGCCTGGAAATAGTATTTTTTACAAATTTGTGCCTACTGAATCCCCTCACAGGAGGGACTTGCACAAAACTTTCACAAGGAAAGTTTTATTTAACAAGTGGAAGGAGTGAGCTAAATATTGAAATACCTAATGATACTCATGCTTCCCCACAGGGGGAAGCTGCAATGTCATTGACTTTGCAAATGTATAGCTGAGGTCAGTCACATTTTTATTGTAAAGAATGGGTACTGTAGCACCATTTCAGAACTCCAGTCAAGAACTGAGTATGTATGTATAGTACAAGATGGACTGTGCACTAAATACCTTATAAATGGTGAGATGGAAGACAAAAGCCAAAAAAAATGGAATTAATGAAGGTTGAAAGACATGCTGATGATGAGGAAGAAAGCATTAACTTTTTATTACTAACATACATTTTGGAAACGTGCTACCCTAATTCTGCTATTAGCCACTGAAAAGTCACTGCAGTTAAAAATGCCACTCTAGTTCCAAGCTCAAAAGTAACTCTGGGCATGTCAAAACAGGGTGATGTGATTAAAAGAATCATAAAAGCAGAGTATCTACAGCTTCAAATAGAAAACCCTGCAGAAAGTCCTTTCCAAAGACTAGAGGTTAATTTCCCACAAATAGTTCATTAGAATCTCACACTGAATTTCAGTAGTGAAACACGTATCTGTAGAGTATGCAACACATATTTAATGAAGCAAGCATCTGTCACCCCCAATGTTCTCACAATAACGGGTTCTAGAATTACAGTGATAATTGGACAGATGTAGTACTGATACTACAAACAAAAGTGTTTCAGGTTTGCGCTGCTGTTCCATGGGACAAAGATTCATGAGCAGACAAAACTCAGCCTCAAAGAACACACCAAGCTCTGAGCATCCAAGCTTTTGCTTATTGGGAGGCCTACTAGAAGCCATAATTATTTAAGGGGAGGGAGTATGAAATCCCCACACCAGCAAAGTCCAGTACAGAAGGTGGCTCAGAGCCATTCCCCGACCAGCATCAGTCAGTGGGGAACAAATATTGGGGAGCAATAATCAAACCCAAGACAAACAGCCAAGCTTACAATTCATAAATGTCACGGAAGTATTTGTAAAGGAAAGCTATGAAAAGAAACCAACGACTTACTGAATAGTTATTGAATTTGAGAAGCTCCAACCAGCATGGGTATTATCTGCTTTTCAAACTGCACTCAGAAAGAATTTTTAATGATTAAACTTTCCCATTGCCCCAACTGACTCCGCAAGAGTCAGATAATCAATAGACAGACAGCTGTCTATGCATTACACAGAATTTACTCTGCTGCCTTCAGTACTACAGTAAACTGAAAACCCCAACTTCCAGCTCAACACTGCACCCTCCCAAGAAGGAAAACCAGTACAGCATTAGATAAAAATCACAATTTTCCCAGCAGTAATATTACTAACTGTAAATAAAGATATAAATAAGCATTCACATCCCATTAGCACAATGAAATCCAAGAGAATGGGGATTACAGGGGATTATAACATACTGTTCAACAGCAGAGATTGATACCATGACGTGATTTACAAGTGTTCACTACTTACATACTGCCCTGAAGTGCTTTGTAGGGCTTCAGTTTCAATTCTTAATAATACTTGGTAACATGAGCACAGATATTTTGTGGTTTGTGTTGCTTTGTTCCTCTTTATTCCTCTTTATGAGAGTTTACTACCATTTAATCATTCCCTGCATACCAACCCATTATTTTTTAATTATATCATCATACACAGTAGAAAGTAAAGTACAATGCCACATGGAAGAAAAAAATCGGAAGAGAAATGGCTGTTAAGTACTTTTACCTGAATTACTGCAATGTCATACCCACAAAAATCATATGCCAGAAGCACAGAGGCATCAGTCGTTCTTGCACCCTACTCTGGCATTTATCCTTTTGTACTGTATTCCCCTTCCCACCTCAGCTTTAGGCAATCTTTCATTAATCCAAGTTTTCCATGACACATAATCACATGATTTATTTGCATCCTATTCCTGTTTCAGCATGGAAAACCCACTGCTGTGCTAGCAGTGCAGGTGAGACAGTGTCTGCCTGAAGTTTACAGCTAATAAATCAGGGTAAGATAGCACATCATTTAATTATTTAAGAATTGTATTCATTGTTAGTACATACATAAACTTGCCACTTAATGGTAAGTAACATTCAAAAGGTATTAACTTGACTATATGATGGACAACAATTAATTTTACTGTCTCTGAGTAACATGACTTCATATTTCTGAGGCTGAATCCACTTTCCGCTTGCTGATAAAGATCTAATGTAATTCACACGAAGCAAAAGCCCACATTTTAATAATTAACACTATTCATTACCTTTAAAGAGGCTAAATATACATTTAAAAACCCATTCCTGAATGCCAGTGTTTACAGGAGACAGTTGCTCGGAACACACAGCATCTCTTCCACCTGGATGTTTAAGCCATCCAGAAACCCAGCCTCGATGCCAAGAACCACCCAATTCCCAGGCCAGGAAATGCAGGAGCCTGCAACAGTGACCGAGGGCGAAACGTCACTGAGGGACAGACACCCAGGGAGGTCAGGTCTTTGTAGACAACTGCTCCTGCAGCACAGCCCCTCTCCCCCCAAACAGGGCTTAGTTCCTATCAATGCCTTTGTTCTTCTCTGAAAGCTGCTTAATTGTCGAAAATAACTCCTATCAAAGCTATTCATTTGTCATTTGAAAGAATCCTAAAATACAAGACGTGGCAGCAGCCAGCAGGGAACCCACAAGCCTTCCCTGCTGGAAATCCACCACCAGCTGTTGTGGGACAGCAGCTCCCTTTCTCCTTCCCTCTCGGCTAACCCTGGGGAGGGCTCGTCCCCGCAATCTCCCCTCAGCAGCACCAGCAGAAGCACCCTTCAGTTCCTCAGTCTGCTGCCACCACACCAGGCACCGACAGCTGAGCCTCTGCAGACTCCACACCCGCCTACAAACACATCTGCTTCCCCAGCCATCCTCTCCCACGTGCTTTTTCATCTTCCCGACTCCTTTCCTCTCCTGCCTTTTCCCCCCAGACCCCGCTATCCCCCAACAGTGAAAGCAGCAAGTAAACAAAAGGCCATTCAGCACCTCACCAGGGATGAAATGAACTCAACTGCTCTGCAAGAATGCTCCATAATTTTTTCCCAAGCTCATACATAAAATACACTCCTGACTGTAACAGGGAAGCAAATATAATTTGCTGATTGGTTCTTCAGCACATTAAGCTGCCATGATTGTGATAGAAATAGTGTAACATTTGAGGTAGGAAATCCACTAATAAGTAATTCCTAGGGTAGGAATTTCAGATATTTGGTGAGGACATAGTATAGAAAACACTTTATTTATGATTTACAAAATCTGTTATTGTTTCCAGATAACATAAGATTAGAAAATAAAATCCCATCATTTAAAGCCTACAAAAATCTAGAAGCTTAGATTAACTTCACACAAGCATTCTCATTTATGGTATACAATCACATGTGCTTTTACAGCCATTGAAAATAAAACATTCTTTCCATGACTTGAAACTAGCTCTTTTTCGAGCATACAAGAGACATCATAAATTGGATTAAAGCAAACCTACAGAACTTTGGAACCCATACGTCAAACTTACAAAGTTTAAGAAAGTTAGTTCTCTGAGGACTAGAACTCCAATACATTATAAAACTTTTTCCATGTGAACCATTTATGCGAAAAGAAACTCAAGAACAACTTTAAAGCTGACATAAAAAGAAAAACATGGAATGAAGTTCATTTCTGGTGCTATTCCATTCAGTTACACCATGGGTCAACTTGTCCCATGATCTGTAGAAATACTGTCATGATTCATCACAGTAAAAAAACCACCAAAAACTTATTAATTAAAGCATCAATTACACTTGATAAACTAGGAAACAATTGTCAGAAATATTTCAAATTAAAAGTATTAATTCCACCAGCATTAAATAAATTCAATCATCTTAAATGCCTTTTGATTTTATGTTATGTTCTCAGAACAAATTTATTTTGTCAAATTACTATAAGATGCAAACAAGAATGAGCTATTATAATGCCAATATTACCTTAGCCAAGCAGATTAACTCTTGCTAATTATTAAATTACACATCTGGCCTGCTGCATATTCTTAGCTGGCAACAAGTTCTAATTAGCTATTTGAAAGTGTTCAGGGTGGTAGCTGAACACTCTCTGTGCGTAAGGATCGCTGTCCGCTGGCGGTTTCTGGGCCGTGTAGTGGTGGTAGCTGTCGGCATGGAAGTGCTCACAGTGCAGGCTAATCCACTCCCGCTCAGTACTGTACCTCTCAGCTTCGGCCAGGATCCTGGTGAGAGCCATGATGTAGCTCAGAGCCATCTGAAGGGTCTCATACTTGGACAGCTTCTTATCTTGACCCCACTGTGGAACGACCTTTCTCAAGCGATCGAAGGCGGTGTTCAGTCCTTGCATCCGTCTCCTCTCGCGGGCATTGGCAGCCAGTCTTCTCTTGGCGGCGTTCTCCATCCTTTCCGAACTGCACTTCACAACACAGCCTGCTCCACTTCTGCACTGCGTGTCTGGCTCCATACCTGAGTCCAGGTGACTGGATTTACAGGTCTTCATATTTGATGCAGCTTCACTTTCACACACGCAAAGATTACCTAGCAAAAGTTCAGAATCTAAAAAGCACTAAGGAAAGCACTCACGTGAGTAGCCTTTGTACTTCTTGAATCTGTTTCCCAGTATCGATTATGGAGTATTTTAATTCGCTTCTAAAAAAATAAATATAGTAAAATAAAAGTTCTTCTGGTTCTTCTAGAAGTGTCTGAAAATTGTTCCTTATTATTTAAAAAAGAATGAAGAATTCTTTATGTCTTATGCTTTCATTCTTTTTAATTTCTTTATGCTTTCATTCTTTTAATTCCTTTAATCTCAAAGAGAGACAAAACAATAAAATCTCCATTCCCAAATGTGTGTTACTGAAGAAAGTGGTCCGTTTAATCCAAGAAGGATCCTACTGGATTAAAGGCACAACAACTCCAAATGGCTCTTGCAAATGAGAGAAGTTCTGATTCAGTTTAGGAGAGTATTTTGCAACGATGCAGGGTTGCGATCTCAAGATGTAACTTCCTAAGAGAGACCTCTTTTTCCTTGGCTCCTGCCGGCCAGCAATGATTGTGTCAAGCGGACAAGATGAGGCTTTATAGAAACTGCAAAAGCTAAACAGGTGGTAGCAGGTGGGCGGGCGGCACGCTGCTTCCATCCCAGCACCTTCCCACCCTGGGAACTACAAGGGGAAAAAAACCCAAACAGTAAAATCCCAACATTACAGCCTTCATCTGGTGAGAAGTCTTCCAAAGCCATTCTGTCCAGCCCTAACAACTTGCCATCTGGAGTAGTGTCTGGCTGGCCCCACAAGACTCTGGGCAGTTAAGCAAAAGATCCTTTCAACGGATAATCTGTTGCAACTCAGGGGGAAAAAAAAAATCCCTGTGCATTGTAGTATTTATACATTAAAACATGTGAAAATTCCAGCTTCGTATTGACGATAGAAGAAATAACTGTATTAATGAAAAAGGTGAGAGAGCTAAAAGATATGCTGCCAAGCCACTGTTTTGCACATATGGTACCGAAACAAGTAAACTCAAATTATTAGAAAGCCCCCAGCACTCACAATTTTAATATTGTATAAAGTACACAATATTGCAACCAGAGTAGTATCTTGAGAAAAAAAGGGGATTATATATTTGTCTGCCAGCAAACCCATTGTTGTTAAAATAATTTAAATATATTTAAACAGTTAAAATGTAGCTATAGATTTATCTAATAATTGCAAAAATAGATAGGTTGTGATAGTTATATACAAAAACATGTAAGTATACAAATCACCTGGAAGCTGCCCTTTTTAATACACCAGGTTAAAGTATATATGTATATTTTATGTTAATTAAAAGTGTCTTTTTAGTAATATCTCTATATAAGTGACAAGAATAAAAGATGTGAAAAACAAATCTGCCTGCTGGCAGCAAGGGATCAATTCTGCTACCAACTGTAATGACAGAGGAGCCACTATATATACACACCCACACCCCATAATCAAAACATCTTTTACTGTACTTGTATTATTAAAATCTTAATTACATAAACTTACAAGGAAATATCATATGATCTTTTTATGATGTACACAAAAGGAAAAAAAAACCTGCTACACAATGATTTATTATCTGTATTGATTTCAAACTTAATTAAATTGTTACCAGCATTCATAAATTAGTAACTTTTTTCATTAGAGACTGAATACTGTATATTTATTTAGAACTATAGCTCAATTGTTTTCATTATGACTCCAAAACTTGGTGTAGTTGTAAACAGCTGATTAATCCCTAGCAAAAGCAATGACAATGAAATGAGGTTGAATAATCCAAAAACAATAGGATGCAATTGAACACTAATGGACTCCAGCACGACAGATGTTGGACGTCGGCTGTTACGCCCAGTTGCTCTGCTCTTAATATTCCGCATCCTAATGATCATGAACAGAGCTGATAGTTGGGGTAGGGAGCCTCCATTATTCCATTATCAAAATGTATGCCACTTCTTCAATTTTTAAAGAAGTACAACTTCATCACGTTTCATTAGAAATGTTCAACTTTGCTATCTGTGTGCACTGACCTATTCTCCCAAACATAAAGAGCTACTACCACATGCTAAAACGCCACTATCTGACTGACAATTTCTGATTATCTGTGTGAGAACAGCTCCCTTCAAAAACCCACTGAAACATATGTCCTTCCCAAAAGGATCAGCAATTAGAACTTGTGAGATTTCTGTTTCTGAAGATGTTCCATGGGAAGTACCGCATGTGCAGCAGAAAAGAAAATCCACATCTGATCTTCATGCTATTGCTAAAGCATATTGTAGTGCTACTGCAGCCTTCTATCCCAACCAAGTTTGTTAGTTAAACCCTTTGTCTCTCACAATGAATCTCAACTGATTTTTCATGTAAAAGAACACCAGAGAATTAAGATGTTCTGTAAGTTAATAAATACTGTGTGTTCTCATGAAATAGCTATTATTCAATTCAGGCAATTAATCACTCTTCATCTTAAGAGTGCTGCCAACTTCATACCATAAATGCAAAAAGCTCCCCTTTAAAACAGAATACAGTATTTTTTCACTTGTCAGCAGTTTTCCTTTTTTTAAATTTAATATGTTCTGCCAGTATAGATTACAATAAAGACTTCAAATATACTGAAAATCACAGTGCTTCAGAAACTTTGTCTTCTACTTCACTAATGCACAGTCACACAGTACACAACAGTGCTGTTAGTTTTCCCTTAATTGATTCACCACCATTATCATGCTTTGACTAACGTACTACTATAATCTCAAGAGAGAAGCTGTGATTTATCTCTCCTCCTGAACACACTGTGACTTCAGCTTAGATGATTTACTATCAAATCACAGGACAAGAGCCCAGATCCATTTAGACTAATAACACACTGTCAACAGGATTTTAAAGCTCATAGGCAAAGCTAAAAAACGCTCTCTGGCTGATCAAAATACCTGCTTTTCATCACTTAAAATTTCATACAGTTTCTGCTTTATGGAAGAGAAACACAAAAAGTATGAAGGTCTTATCCACACCAGTTTAGTTCATTTGCACAGTCTCCTTGCATAGTCTTATGAAAACGTTACCTCAAACTAAAAAATAGTCTGCTTTATTGCTCAGTGAATAAGAGAACGGGTATCAGTTGGCATTTTCACAGGTTTCCTTCACTCAGTTTGATTTCCTCTGTATTTCAGCTTGTCTCAGTTAGTGCTTACGTAGTTTTATTCCGTCCTCCCTTCACTTTTAACAATTTCTCATAGGTATTACCGTTTGAAATATTTTTTCAAATTATTATCAATATTTTTATTATATGTTTTTAAAAAGCTATTAATATA
This sequence comes from Platysteira castanea, assembly GCA_013397175.1. NCBI lineage: Eukaryota > Metazoa > Chordata > Aves > Passeriformes > Platysteira > Platysteira castanea. The sequence goes on from VYXC01000316.1 coordinate 1,561,202, forward strand.
TCCTGATGTGATAAAGCTTTTCTAAATCCCAACTTATATTAGTTTCATGGATTTTGTACATCAACCATTTCTCAAAAATTTCCCTTTTACTCTTTTTTTTTTTTCTGGTGATAAAATAATCTCAAGGCAGAAAACCACCAGAATCACCAGGAAGAAGTTCTGTCTCTACCTAGTTGCTCAAATTTCAATCTTTGAATCTCTAACTATGCAGGTACCAATTTAGTGCTACTCAATTATCCTGGCAGCATTATTCTTGAGTCATATTTTAATTCTAAAACGGTATCATTAATCAAAAGATTGTTTTCCTCAGAGAAAAAGAAGAGACAGATAAGAATGCTATTTCAGTCATAAATCAGATTATTTTAGCAACTTCAACTCACTACTGATATTAGGAAAATAAAGGAGAGTTTCAATCCATTAAAGAAATCAGCTACTTTCAGAATTTATGACTACATGAATAAACCCATCCAAAACTGTCTGCTAGGTATCCAAGTTAAAAACTCAGATGCAATTAGCACAGCACCCACTAAAACATGAATGTCTTTCACCTGCACTACTATGGAAACACAATCTAATTACTTTTATTGGGGATTGACTAGGGCCAGATACTAAACTTAAAATGAAATGAAAGCAATAGTTCTGGTTACAGTCTAATTCCTCCCTATTTTCTCTACCTGTATTTAAAAAAACATTTACAAGCAATGCATCAAAACAAGAATCTTACCTCTCCCTTCTAGCCAGAACTATTTCACCTCAGGTAGATCCTTTCTAAAAGCCTCAAGACTCCCCACCACTGTTGTTTACCCTGAGCAAAGCACAAAGACTGGCGTGCTGTACACTGGCTAATTAAGAGCAGGTGGGTAACTACCAGAACACGACCATCCTTAAGGGCCTAATTTCTTGTAACATTTGACTCAGCTCACAAGACAGGCTAGAAATCCATGGTGTGCAGAATCACCTCCTTTCCCACCTTGGTCATTTGCACTGTTCTCCCTGTCACAGCTCTAGGACTATCCAAAACCAACAACTCACAACAGAATGTTGTATCCTGAAGGGACACTTAGACAGTAACTAATACTGGAAGTGGAATACCAGTCTACAGCTGCAAGAGGAGTTTGCAGTCATTTCACCTGGGACTTCCCACCCTGGCACTGGACACCCTTTCCTATAAAGTCCTTAGAGCATGTCACTTTCCTCTTCAGTCTCTCTGAGGTGAGCTCTTTCTTCTAGCAGCTCGAATAACTGTCCCAACTACACTTAAGGCTCTACCTGCTACCATTTCTCAATTCACCCATTTCTCTTCTGTTCCACATTACCCTTCTCACCTCCCTCGGGTGAGGCTCAAAAAGAAGAGCTTTCCCCAGCGATCCTGCACAGAACACCTTTTCAACAAAACTTTGTTTGAAAGCATGCTTTTGCAACAGGAGGTCAGAAACCTCTTGAAAAACCAAAAAGGAGAAAGGAGTCCTTTTATCACATTACTAGAAGAACATGTCTTGAACACTGAACTGTTTCTCACCGACCTTACATATTGAATTTGGTTACATTATGTACCTTTGTATACACACATGACAGATGATGAAAGAAGTTTCCACTTAGAATGATATTGCTACTCACTGTACCACTAAAGCAGCAAAAAAAAGCTCATATAACAAAGCCAGTGAATTTTTTGAGTATCATCTACATCTCATGTGTGTAAAAATACAGTTATCTATCAAGGTCAACTCCACCTGCACATGCTCAGCAACTGGCAAAAGCTGTCCTGATGTTTTTCACACAGGGACTTACAGACACGACACACCAAGGCACACACCTGGCACAACGTTCAGTGGTCACTGCTCCACCAGGACTGTGCAAGGCAGCTGGGCTGCTGCAGTACTACAGCTGTGGGAGGTTTGCTCCACAGCTGAACTAACCAGTCTGGGTAAAATACTGACTCTGTTCATCTCTCAGATGTGAATTAACCTGATCAGCACTATCTCCAGTAGCACTGGGCAATACAAATGCAAAAACAATTAAAAATACTTGTTAAGTATTACATAGGCATTCCGACACAGGCAAGAGCAGAACCCATTTATTTAAAATGTAATTCAGTTTCTTTAACTACCTTTTCTTTTCCTACCATACCCAGTTTCAATGAGACGAGAATCTTCCAGAGAAGAGCCTCCATTACTATGTAGCTTGAGACTTATTAAAAGCATTATGCATGCTATGCACCATGAAACAGATGAGGGAAGAAATCTAGTTTATCCTCCTGATTCCAGACAGAAATTACTGTTTTTATGATCTCCGATAGATGTTTTCCCAACCTGTTCTATAAAACCTCTAACAGGGTAATTAGCAGCACAAGTGATAATTTATAATCTTTTCATATATCAGGTACCTCAGGATTAGAAAGATGAAGTAGATGGTTGGGACATACTTCATCAGCTGATTTGACCGTATTTCCTCACAGAAGAAGGAAATACAAACTCAGGACTCTTGGGTTCGGTTCCAGAGAGAGCAATTCTCCAGAGGTTGTTTACCTCTTATTCCTGAGGACCTTACCTTAGTCCTTCCCTCTCTTGTGGCCCTCCCCTTTCTCTAACTTTTTCAGGTGTCTCTCATCCAATTATCAACCTGCCCATTCCTCACACCCATGCATCACAGTCACCTCTGTAAGATCCAGGAGGATCTTTGAGGTTACAGGGATGTGAACTCCCATGTTTCACCCCCTGTGCCCACTGCCCTCTAAATACAATTGGTTGGTCCTTTTAGCCTCAAACCAGGGGTGTTTGTTCCAAATGGATTTTGCAGAGATGGCAACAGCCAAAGCCTAACAATTTATGAACCTGCAAATGTTAACTAGGATGCACACAATTGTTTTTAAAAGTTTATAAAGGTAGCTAAATTTAATGAGATCCTTGACACCGAAGCAACACCAGTGCTACAAATGAAACAAAACCAAAAATCCCAAGCTTTCTGTAAACAAGGATGTAACAAAAAAAGGATGGATGAAACAAAATCTCTTAATAGGAAATCAGCAGTGTTCTTCTTTAATCAACAGACATGGTCAGACAGCCTCAAGCAGAGAGTATGAACTGTTATTACATTCTACCTGCTGAAAGGTCAGCCTTTTGCTGGATCAGGTGGTGCTATGGCTTTCCTCTCCCTAGAAGCTGCTTCATCCCAAACACCAGCAAGGGAGGCAACACAGCAGTCATAGACTGAGTCGGTTTCCCATGCCAACTTTGTGAAAAAACAGTCTTTCTTACCCTGTAGTAAGTAACTCTTAAATTACCTGTTTGCTATGACATCAGAAGCACAAGAAAGACCTTAACATTACTGCAATCACTGTTAAAAAACCCCCTCAGTTTCAGTTGCTCTACATTCAAAAAAATACCAAGACCATTCGGAAGTTAGCCTTTAAAATTTATTTTTTTCTCTGGAATTGAGAAGAAAACCTACAAAAAGTCCTAAAAATAGAAACTGAATGGGTAATTCTGAGAGATAGTCTGGAAATACATCATGGAACAACAAAAAAAAAGGCCTTCCCTAGAAGGCTCTCCCCAGCCAGCTGTTTAAGATCATCAAACATCAAGGTGTGAAAACACAACCCCTTTTTATATTCCGATAAACCTTTTTCTCTTAATGTCTGGGGATTGTGTTCCTGATACACAGGTAAACTAAACCTGTTCACACAGTATCTACAGACTTCAGGATTGGCAATGAACTATCACAGCCTAGGGAAGAGACAGCTGTTACAGGAGTGGAGCTTTCTGGTTACTCTTGAGGGGGCAAAGGGAAGCAGAGGAAGGGAGATATAAAAGGTGTGTCATGGTATCAAAGGAGAGGAGTGTAAGAATGTCCTCCCACTGAGTTTCCCAAATACCTCATCAGAAAAAAATCTTACTTACAATGAAACAAACAAAAAACCTGCTTGTACATGCAGATTTTGGTTAAACAAGTAGTTTGATGTACTTCAAAAGTAGACAAAAAAAACTGCAGCATGTTACCTATTACATTAAAACTTTTCTGCATAATTTGTAACTGTGAAATAAATGCACTCTTTGAGTAAAAGCACCATTTCCCAGATATGAATAGCTAATCCATCTCACTTCTAGTGAGGTTTTTTCCCTCACATGCCAACTGTCTGCAGGACGGGACCACTAACAGCCACTCTGAACATTCAGCTTGTTATTCCTACCACCAAAAACATTGATTTTCTCTATTCTTTCCTACAGTGAAAAGTCACTGTCTGTTGTCTATTCTCTATCAAGAGGCACAAAGACCTGAGACTGAAGCTGGTATCTTCCTGCACCTGTAGCCACAAAAACCAAGGAGACATGAAAATGAGTGCTGCAGTCCACTTACGGGACACTATGACTTGTGTAAAGTTTCTGTACTCTAAAGACTTTGCAATCTGCAACCTGCTTCACTCAGAGTACAGAAATAATTAATGTGCAGAACAATACAAGGTAGTTTAGGGATGAAAGTGAGTGTTGAAATTGTTGAAAACAGAAATACTTCTTGACGAGTAGACAAAAAACAAAAGCCATAGGGAATGGTGCCCATTTTGAGAAGCAGAAAAGTGCACAAGGGAGAAGCTCTGTGTGGGATAAAATATAGTGTCTAATGCCACGAGCTTCTAATGACGTGAATATATGTAATATTCAGCTCTACGTAATCTCACTGAATTGAATGGCAGTCTGCTTACAATATTAGACACCAGCACCTGGAATTTCAGGGAAAACAGAAATGCAGTGAAAGGCAATGGGGAAAAACAAGGGCCACAAGATGAGATACAAGCAGAGTGAGACAGGCAGGAACAGAAAGTGACAATAATAAAACATAGGAAGGTTTCAAGTGGACTGAGTTGCAACAGTTTATGTTGGTAGGAACACAGAGTCCATAAGATTAGAAACTGTCTTTTGTTTTATTTCTTCTCATGCCCTCTGACTCGTTGTAATGTGAAGAAGAGAACGTAATGCACCTTGGAAATGAACTACAGTTACACAGGTGGTTCCTAGCCAGTTAGGAAGAAAACTCTTAAAACTCCTCATCTCCCAAAACCATAATTAACTCTACAGTTAATGTTGTTTGCCCAAAAAAAAAAATCATGTATAGATTGTGCCATAGTTTATCGACTGTAACAAAAATACATGAAGGAACAATGGAGAGCGTGATGCCATAGGATGCAGTAAGCTTTTTAGAAAATAATTTTTCACTTCCGAAGGAGTTATTTTCTTGTGTAAACAGGCATAAAATTGCTAGCCAGTGCCCTGCTTCTCATTGATTTCTACTTGGCACAGTTTGCCAGATGCTGTTTGGTCTAAGTGTTGCCTTGACCTCCACTGGTGACGCTGGCCCCTTTTCGCTTTGTGGCGCAGTATTTTCCCAGCAGGGAGGTCCCACCCCTCTAATAGTTCAGTTGCAACTTTTGCTGAAGGCTTAGAGGTTACCCATATGTTGTAGAGGAGGGGCCAGCCTGGCTGGAATTAACTCAGGAGTGGCGTCCAGCTTTGTGGCTGGAGCCGGCCCAGAGGAGATTATAAATGCCCCAAAACTAATTAAATATTTTGTCTCCTGCTGGTAAACAAAAGCGAATGAGGGCAAAAATACGAAATGCCTGATTTAACTAGGGTCTGTAAGTAGCTTGACAACAGCAACCCTGAAGTCAGTGATGCATGATTTAAAAGCCCCTAATGGGTCAAAGCTGTTACACAAATGAGACTTTTGTCGATTATCCTTCACTTTATATATTTGCAAAACTGTTACATAAACGTACTTCCTATCAGTTTTCAGAGCATTTCACAACAGCGTTTCTGGGGTAAGAGCCATGAAGCCCAGATATTTATTTGGAAGCATTCTTAACTTTCACTTTTGCACTAAAGAAATACAGAGAGTAAATATAACCATCAAGAAAATAAAGGTACAAATAAGAAGTGACACCATTTTCAGTAATATTTTCAAGGATCTGAACTGTCAAGTGTTGCTTCATAATTATGAGAGAATAGAATTCTCTCAGTTAATAACACATCTAGTAAAATATTTTCAATTCAATTTTGTCATGTAAGTGCCTTCTTCTAGGCACTTATATTTAAATATATATATATATACAAAACACATATAGAATATATATAATCAGTTAAATTATTTAAATGCAGAATAATATATATTTAATCACCTAAATTATTTAAATAATGGATCAAATGCTGTTCATATATATAATTCAGATTTAATGTATTCAGTTGTGTAAATCAAAAATCCACTCTGATGGCATTTTAAATACGGTATGTCCATAAGGGTATACTCTGTTTTAAAATACACTACTGCAGACTCAGTTTCTTTTCTTTTAGAAATATGTACGAATTATCACACAAATATTCCATGACAATGTTTTAGAAGGTTAAGTGAAGAAAAGTCTTACAAAAATCCCATTATGAAAGAAAATGAGAATTCTAATTTGATATTCTGTATACTAATTTCCCATACATGCTTAACTTCACGTGTTTCTGTAATCCTAGTGCAGCTAATGGGACTAATCCAGTATCCAAAGGTAAAAATAGCTGTAAGGTTTGGTTGTCCAGGACCCCAGTACATAATGCTGTGAACTAGAAAGTGACTTGTTAATGAAAGCAGAGCATACACCTCATCTGGGAGGGTGTGTGTTCAATCTTTGTATTTTCCATAAGCCCAGTTTCACTTGCTTTTTAAAAAAAACCCTTTATAGCAAGGTTATCTTTATTTACTGAAATTTGAAACTTACTGAAAAATGGCAAGGGTCAAGTATATGAGTAAAAGAAAAGGAAACCTTAAAGCCAACTGTTAGATATATTTACATATATACACACACCTATAAAATACACAAAATATATAGAGAGATCTCACTTCATTTTTATTGTACTTTACCATTAAATTTTTACTTTATAATTTAACTGTTATGCAAATGAAGTAATCCTCAGTCAGTTTAAGTAAAAGCTTATACTAAGGGCTGATGTTGCAATTACTGCTTGCCAAATTAAGGAGGAACTCTTGTAGCTCTCTCGGCCTGCACCCTGCCCAGCCAGCTGAGCGCCCACGCACACACTCATATTCCACATCTGCTCTTTTGTCTGGATGGACAGCAGGACGCCACAGAGGTTTCCCCATCAAAAGAAAGGCAATTCTAAAAGATTAAGATGTTCTAGTTAGGCACATGGTAACATTTGACGTTTCGGATTTTCAGCTCTCCCAAGTGTCACATTTGCGAGCTCTAACGAATTGGATGTGACGGGGGTATTCTAAAAGCTACCAGGAAAGGCAGTTGTGAATAAAGAAACACTTAATGTCATGCCTGCTAATAGATAGTGCTGGGCTTAGAATGCACAAAGGACAACGTTTCCCATCAGGTACAACAGAGCAAAGCGATAAGCCATGGCTAGAAGAGCAAAAATCCCACCTTACCCCATGTATATAGCAAAAGGACTGAACATCTGATACCAAAAAGCTTGTTTGATTTTTAGGACTGAACATCTGATATCAAAAAGCTTGTTTGATTTTTTTCTCCCATGAAGCTAATTGTTTCTTTTCATTCCTTATTATTTCAGGATTTCAAGAGTCTTGAATGTCAGCATTCTATTGGATTTCAGTGGAGTTTTCTTTTGAATTATACAAACTTGAGGATGGGAAAGTTTTCTTAGACTTAATTATTATCAGAGTGGAAATTTCAAATTAGGAGTTTTAATAATTTTTTACACAAGTATTTTCAGCCACTTCTGTTAGACAAGTTTCCTTGTTTCCATACAAAAGAGATTACACAATCATCTTTATTTAATTGCATACATCATGATTTATGTCAGCAACTACTCAAAGACTTTAATGCCTGCAAAAAACGTAGGAAGGCAGCTGTATTTCTGTTGCAACTGGCCTTATTCACACATAACTGAGAAGCAAAAAGATATGTATTACTTTTTTTTCCCTTATAAGTTATAAAAAATGTCTGAGCACAGTAATAACTATATTTGTGTAATTCAGACTTGCTGAAAAATTTGTCTCAAATAAAGGTGCTATCAGTTTGAAGAATTAGGGATGCTTTTAAAGTGAAACACTAGGAAAACTTCTGACGAATACGGGTGACAAAACAGGAACATGTGACTGGACAGGGAACACGAGCTTATCTCCACTTGTTTCAGCAAGGCTGTTTTCCAGAAAGGCTGCTAATGTTTTTTCCCCCAAAGCAAAAAGGTCTCAGTACACTGCACAAGGTCTTTGCATAGGCCCAGTTGGAAGAAGCATGTAAGAAAATTTCTCCTAGTTAAGAAAAGACTGGCATAATCAGTGTCAGGTCTCACTAAAAGAATTGGACGTCTGAAAACAATTGAGGAGAGGAAACAAACACACAGAACTGGTATCTCCTACTTCTCCTTGGCTGGCAGGAGAGGCTAAAAGAAGTGATGAATTCATATTGTACTGTTCTAAGGATCAAGATCCCACTTTCTTTTTGTCCCTCTCAAAACCCTGTGGCATAGCACAACTTAATCCACACTCCCAATCAGCAGGGAATGTAGCAAAGATTGCACCTCCTAAAGTAAATTCCCTTTGGAACTCTTCCTGGAACTGACTGTACTATTCTTCAGTCAGTGCTAGTGCTTGATAAGACAATCAAACTCTTTGTTAATTCTTTGTCCAAAATGAAACAGAAATACCAATTAACTGGTATTCTGTCTGGAACTAATTTAATTTAAAGGTGTCTTCTAGTACCTTGGGATATGGTGTGTTCTGCTTTGGAGAGACTCAATCAGTGAGAGATTGATGAAGGGGTGGTGAGGTCAGGTTTGCAAATACAGAACCATCTGCAGAGTCTCCTGGGTTGGTACCTGCAGCATAGTAATTTACAGGAGCAGGTGTTTCCTTTTAATCTACATTTTTTTTCTGCTGAAATTGTAATTTTATTTAAAAAGTGCCTGCAGTTTGTTATTAAGAGGGTACTTTGTTCATTTTTGCTCTTAACTCACTACTGAAAGGCTTCCGGAAGTTTTAATGCCCATAATCCTTAAAAATACAGTTAAGAGGGTGTGATGTTAAATATGGAAGTCAATCAGACATCTTTAGAAAGCTGCTGAATATAAACATAACAAAGCCCAAAAATCTGTTTTTAAAACAGAATTATATTGTTCAGGAATGAGCCATTTCTTCCCAAATATGGGTAACTGAAATGATGATAGTTGTTAAGATTACAATTTCTTTCTGTTTACGGCCATAAATAATTATGGAGAAAGGAAGCTTTCTGAAACAAAAAAATTTCAAGACTTCCAGCTGGAATTTCCCACCTGAGTTGAGCTTGGTGTGATGGGTGTTCTGGTCAGACCCCTTTGGTTTGGATGCAAAGCTCAGCAAAAGGTCAATAGAGAATATATTTGAATTCAAACTCGGGTTCCTGGCTTTGCTGCACCTCACACCCCGCTCCAGCTCTATGATGATCCACAGTATCTCCTCCCTGGCCCAACACCTCTCACCCTGACTCCCACATCATCCAAACTGTCTGTGCACCACTGACGTCAGCTGGTGGCAAACAGGGACAGCGTGCCCTCAAGGCTTTGAACAGTGCTCACATTCTACCATCAGGCACTGCACCTCCTGCTCCGCACAAACCTCCTTCATCGCCTTCAAACTTCTGCCTCTTCACAACTCCAGAAGTGTTCTGGAGAATTTTCCTTGGGTTTGCCTGGTGTATTTTACCTACTCTGTAACTTTTAACAGGATAAAAAAGACAGGCAGGAAAGCAGTTTCCTGGTTTGGGTGTATCACCAAAAAAAGTCACAGAACACTGCAAGGTGAATAAAACTTGGGTTTATATGAATCACAGCATTAAAACCCAAGGAACATCCTTCTTTGCCATCAGTGAGGAAAAACCCAGGTCAAAGTGCACCTCTCACTAAAGAAACCAATAGAGTTTGAAATGTTTATTTTTTAATATTCTGCTTTAGACATTACATCTAAATGTCTTAGTCTAAAACCGACTTCCCAGGAAAAAAACCCCCATACACACTATTGACTGTCTGGTCTTATACTGGATTTTGTTCTTTCACTTTCCTATTGTTTGGAAATTTTTATTTATGGTTTACAGTAAATGTCAGGAAATAAAAGGACAGTGACTCAGCAATTGATAAAAATCCCTTGTTCTGTGTTTTTGTTTAAGTCTCTTAATTAATTTCAAGGCAGATTTACTCCTCTGGGGGAAAAAAATAGATGTGAGAATCAAATGTGCTTAATTGGCAGATTTTTTTCAGTTTTTAATTGAACTAATTTAATTTTTACCTGACCATGCATCGCCCTTTATTTTAATTTAGGGGATTTTTTTGCTTCTGGGAAGGTTCCCTCTGTTCCCGGTGTGTTTCCCTGTCACTCTGATGAATACTGAGACAAAGAAATCTTTCCTTTCCCACAAATAACTGCCTCTGTTGCTAATTTCCCATCCCATCCCTTATGGAACACATGGCTCCTTTCTGTGACCTCTTGCTGTGTGCACATTCATGAAGTCTTTAATTTCCTCTTGCAAAATTTTCCAAATTTAGTAACAACTTTTAATGTATATTTTCTGTCTATTCTCATCTAAATAACACAAAAGAAATGCAAAGTATTTTCATGAATTCTTTAAGCAAATCTATTAAATGGCTTATTGAATAAAAAAATGGCTTCCCGTTTTCTTTACGTCCCTTTTAGCTCTACATTCATCTCCACAGCAATAAACTGGTATGGTTTCTGTTGCTCACTAATGTTTCTTGTTTTGCCTCCTTCCTCATGGCTATGTGCTTTCCTCCTGGCTCCTGCATGAGCAGTGCCTCTGCAGAGGCACACACCAAAATAAGCAAATGTGCATTTAAATGTTCGTGTCTGGGCTGCTGGATGTAGCCATGGATTTACTCCAGCCTTACAGTGGCCTGAAACTTCTGTCAGACACTCTCACAATAAATAACACTCAAGTGCACAGGAATTTTTGGAATTGTATTTCCCTTCACGTAATTTGCTTTTGGTTCAACACATCTCTATGCCACCAGTCTTAATTAAGAGAGCAGCACAAAACAGTTCTGCAAATCCTCTGCACCAGAAACACTAAACAAATCTTTTGCAAAAAGACGCGGAACAAGGCCACAAAAATCCTCAATAATCTTTAAGTTTCCACAGCCTATTTTTTGTACTGGGAAAGAGAGACAGAATTTGTCACAATAACTAATTTCCTTCACTGTTTACTGAGAATGTCCAATATATTAAAAAAAGTTTTAGTGAATAATCAGGATCACCAGGTCAGCTGCACAATTATTTCATGAGAATAAAGTTGCTCCTCAGAAAATAAGTGCTCTTTTTCTTGCCACTCTCAGCAGCCTTACTTGTTTTGCATATGGTTGCATGTTTAATTAGCAATCTTTCTGTAAGTGTCTGCAATTAGACAATGATGATTAATAAAATAACTCCTTTAAAGCTCCATTTAGGCAGCAGAACTGCACAATCAGGTATAATTAATTCATCATTAATAAATCATGGCTGATTAACTAATATGTTGATTACAAACACATTACTGCACAGCCTCCCACCTGAGCTCTGGTGATTTTTCTATCCTGAAAAGAAATAGAGACAAAGTACTAGTAAACTATTAAAAAAAAATGCTTTAAGCAGCAAAGATATTAGTTTGGTCAGGAAATTTAGATAACAAGTCTCTGTAAAATGTATGGGCCTTGTTCATTATTAGTCCTCTTGAGTAAAAGAAATAATTGTGCTGTCTATTTGTTAAATGTGGATGGGTGAACAATAACTGGTTCTTTAGTTCATTTATATTCCTAAGGAAGGCTTTTTTTCCCACAAGCATCTCCGATTATGGGCCGGATTCAGTCTTTGCCTAAGGCAACAAGAAGAATTAAACGCAGCACCACAAGCCTGCAGCACTGCTGCTCCAGAAGATCCAGGTCCCCTGCCAGGAAGGGAACAATCCGAGCTGCAGCGAGAGGAGGCCAAGCCTAAAGCTGCCAAAGCAGCCGGGCTGCTGAGCTGCCTCCACAGCTGTGATTTGCACCTGAGCACGAGTCCATATTTATAACTCATATTTCAGCTCCACAAACTTCAGCAAGACTGAATACAGGAGAAGAACGTGCATTTCCCTCTGGAGACTCCTTTTGCTTGCCACCTAGCCCCTGAGCTGAGTATGCATTTAAATCACAGTTTTAGTATGTTCTTTGTAGATTCAGGAGGTAGAACTTTCTATTTAAATTAACTCTAAGAATCTCACACTCTTACTTGTCTAGCTACTTGGACTTAAGTAAGATGTAAGTAACAAGTTCTGATAAAATTCAAAGTAAATGGAAAAAGTAAAGGGAACTTGGCACAACTAAAAGTTCCTCATTATTTATAAAGGGGTGACATCCAACTGCACCCATAGTATGAGAGTGTTTTGAAATCAAAACACTTCACTTGGAAATATTGCAAAGAACTAAAGCAAAGGTTAGGACAGAGGTGACTTGAAAGGGAAAACAGTTTTAGCTAGAGTAACTGCAAGTTCCATATTCCTAATAAATCCAGTGAAACACCACATCATCATGGTGACAAAATCTAAAGCAGTACACTTCATTCTACTTCAGTAGATTATAAAAGAAATTTTTAGTTTAGGAGAAAATCTTCAGGTTTTGAAAAGTAATTGACATTGCTGTAACCAATAAAGTTTCCTTTCAGATCTTAATCAGCTTTACATGCATCACAATCTGTTAAATCTTTCTTCTAAACCCCTAATTAAAGTATTGACTAAGCAGCAGTGCTATGATCAAAGGCAGTGAAATGAAAAATACTGTTCATAAAAGAGTACAAGGTACATTTCTAAACCATTTCTATTTTTTTATATTTTAATTCAAATAAGTTGATGAACATGGCTGTCATTTCAATATATAGCAGAGAAAATATCATTTTTTAAAAAATTAATTCAGATTTCATGAAAAATTGTCAATATGGGAAACACTGGATTATTTTATCAAACAGATGTTTACAGTTTAATCCAGGAAGCAGTAAGGGCTTTTAACATGGAATCTGGAAATCAAGAGAAGAATCATTTAAAAGCAGAAAAACAAGACAGCTGTACTCGAACATTTTCATAGATCAGTGTAGACAGGAAGTGGCAAGATGGAAGTGAAGAATACTGAAGATCTTGAAGATCAGAAGTGAGTACTTTCAAGTAATTTCTAAAAATGAACAGTGAATAATCAAAGACTTTTGAGAACAGTAGTGATTCACTGCCTAGAGCTGAGATAAAATCAGAATAATTAGAGTATCATGAAGATGAGTGATTAGTGAGAGGAGAGGGAGTCAGTTCCTTCAGAAAGCCAGGCTTCCTTTTAATACAACAGCAGTTTGCCCCGCAATGTCAACTCTTCCGTCACTGCGCACAGAGATCTTCAACTCTCCTCCACGGCGGGAACATTGAAAAGCTAAACAGAAACAAGAACCCAAAGTTAAAAATCCTATGTGCATCATAAATTATTTAAAAATCCACGAAAACTCAGGGAAAGGAGGCTTCTGGCTCCAGAAAGCAAGCAGCACCAGGACGAACTGCACCAGGGACACCCTGGATGAATTTATGGATGAAGGTCAGCTGAGGGTGTATTTCCAACTAGAACTTGCCTAATGAGTCTGACAAAACTGCTAAATACAAGCAGTGACGTGTAGTTTGCTTTGTTGTAGCAAATTAAGTTTCTTCTGTATCTAAGAAGTCTTGAATTCTCCCTTCATGGGATACAGTTTGTGGAGGGCAGAAGGAAGAACACTGAGTGTTATCTCCATGAGAATGAATACCACTTTACTGGCACTGAACAGCCCAAATGTTGGTACTACACTCAAAGAATGTGCCTGGCTAAAGGGTGAATTAGCTCACAAAGGCAGTGGGAAAAGTCTACAAAGAAACATAGATGCTGCTTCAGCTGTCACAAACTGACACCAAATTCTTACAGAGGCAGCAGCAGATACTGATTTATAGAATCCTGAAGATATAATTTAATACAACTGGATAAACTTGAAGTAGAAACAGCCTTCTGCTTGTAATTAATTAGAGAACTAAGCTTTTGCCTAAACTGTTGAGTCCTACACGCTGTTGGGTCCTAAATGTTCATGTAGCATGTGGGGTGTCTAACTCATTTCAGCAGTCTCATTTTAGTTGCACAGCTTGACCAGAAGATCATCTGGTTCAGACAGCATTTAGAAAAGGCTGGAGTTTCAATCACTGCTGCTTTTGTGAAAGGCTCTAAATGGATGAAGAGGCATTAATGTTCACTCTCCTTACTCAATGACCTCCCAACTGCTCCAGAAGTTGTCCGAAGCTAAAGGGCACATCTTTCCTCTCAAACCCACAATTTATAAATTGGGTAGAGATTGTATTCAGATCTCAACAGAGCACAGGCTCTCTGATGGCATATATGCTGTATGCTTTAAAACTATTTCTCAGCCACTGCTGCTAAGAAGTAGCTCAGGAGATTAGATTCTCAGACAAAGCAAGCACTAAAAGAGTGGAAACAGGAGCTATTTAGAGATTGAGATTGATACTTTCTGTTCTTTTCCATTTATAGAACCATAGGTTGTTTTTAATTCGTCAGAACACCATCTATGAATGGAGTAATGCTTTAACTGAATGTAACTGAATATAGATCCAGGCCAGCTAAAATTGATAAATTATTTTTGCCAGGTGTGGAAACACACCCAAGCTCTTCCACTCCCACCTGATTACAGATTTAAATAAAAGAGATTAATTATTTCAACTCTTCAAAGGTTGGTTTGGTTTGGTTTTTTCTTCTTTAAATGTTCAAACAGTACTGGCTCTTTCATGTCAGGATTACTGAGATTGTTTTGATATTGGTCCATTTTATCTTATTTTTAAAGAAACTTTCAAAGTAGAAGAAAAACAAAAAATAACCCACAAAATAAATTTTTAGCCAAGCTTATATGAAAATAATATTTGATCTATTCCTTCTCTCACACAAAAGCACTGATATTGCATGCTATGCCTAAGAGTAAACAGGTCTGCATGGAACATTTTAATAACTAGAGGATTTCATTTAACAGCAATGCCTCTGGAGGCATTCAAGCATCTCTGATGTGCACTCACCTTTTAGATCACAAAGTTGTTGCACACCTATTCCATGTCTGTATTTGCTAGGAATACCTCACAGTATACACAGATTTTATACATATTTTCTATGAAAACATGTATGTGCAACCGTAGAAACAACATCTAACAGCTGAACTCGGTGCCCTGGACTCCCCTGTGATTAACCTGACACAGAGGAAAGTTTAAGAGCAGCCACAAGGCCTGTGAGATGGGATACTCTGATATCACAGTATCACACACCCCTGCATTCACACAGCAGCTGGTGGCTGTGTACTAACATTATCCTGTTATTTTGGAGTTCCTTACCAGCCTAGATGTAGTTCAATGACCACTGCTTACAGAATTTAAGGATTAATGGATTTTCTTCATAATGTCATCAATGACATCAACTCAGGAAGAAGTGACAGTCTTGTAATAATATTTATTTTTAAAAATCATTTTTAAAAATTTATTTTTAAAAATTTTTAAAATATTTTGGTTGAATTTCTAAACTCTGTAGAGGAATGCTGAAAGAAGTACTTGTTCCTTAACGTAAATGAAGATCTCCAAGACTTTTTTTTTATTCTAAGAAAGAGGGTGGATAAATCTGGTGATTGATAAAGAGAAATATCTCTCCTTTGAAGAAATATTACACTTGTGCATAAATCTGATGTTGTCAATCTATATGTTGAGATTACTTGGAAAAGATGAAAGCTGCAATTAAAACTCTTGACTTCATAAGAGTTCAAATTAGCAAAAACTTAAATACAGGTAGATTTATTGTACCTTAATGAAGCAACAACTTCTGTCTTTTCATGTGTTTTGTTATTGTTGGTAATGTTGGTGGTAATTTCTGTTTAGTTTCTGCCCCCCAAGAAACAACCCTTAAATGCTACAAACCTGTTCTATACTGGAAGGAATCAGAGAAGTTAAAGGCAGTAACAAGAAAAAAATTTCCCCACAAATTAATCCAGTTGGCTGAAGTAGACAGGTATGGCAAGATTCCTCTAGCTTAACCTGAGATTAAAAACTGTCCTGGATAAGCCCTTTCTCATCACAATAATTTGGGAAGTCGTCCCTAATTTGTTTGGTTAAATGGAATTCCTTATGTGTGTCTGCGGAGACACAATAAAGAGGCTCTTACACCTGCCAGGTTCAGCAGAAAGGAAAGAAAAGACCTTTATTGTTTACATTATTTAATTCTTATACACGTCCCAACTCCACAAGGGATTGGAGAGCATGTCACTTCCTTCTCAATCCCACTGGAGAAGAAAGGTGCTCATCAAAGCTCTCATATCACAAAAGGAATGAAAAACAGGAAATACCGTTAAGTAAACATTGGCTATTGTTTACATGAAACTGTGAGAAAGAATCTGACTCCAAGGTTAAAAACAGAAGGCTTACAAAAACTAGGGCAACACTTATGCATGTTTATACATGTTACCTTAGAAATATGAAAACAGTGTGAAGGGCTGGATACACAATTGTTATACCCTGCACTCATTAGCAACTGTGAAAGTCTTTACCTCTCAGATGAGAGATTACAATTTTTATACATTGCGGAGACTCCTCAAATGAAAGAAAGGCAAGGACTGATATGAAGCCCTGATTTAACCAGCAGCTTAAACTCAAGGACATGTACCCAGCTTCAAGAAAGATCATAAAGTATTTCACCTTGTAGAAGTACCGGAAAATTCCCTTTGTAGTTGGTGGGGGTGGTTGTTTTTTGACAATTCAGTCTAAAAAAAGTAGGAAGAGAACCCAAACACAGGAAATTAAGTCTGATGCTTCAGCAGAGCTGCAGCCGACCTCTTCCTAAAGGCCTCAATAGCCAGAGAGATCTGACAATAGATTTAACGTTCCTCATTTTTATATTATTTTATATGTAATCTATTTGGGAACTAACAGATCCTTCATTTAATGGAAGAAATTCTTTCTTTATTCTTGCAATAAAAAGTATCGGATATTACAGAAGCCACCACAGAGGTTTCTAAACTGTCCAAAGATGCTCTTATTTATTAATATTTGGTGATTTGGAATGTCCTTGAATGCCAGCTATCTTTTCAAAATAATCTCATTAGTAATAGAATTTGCCCAGTACTACCTGATATCCCTCAAATAGACACATGTAAGGAAAAGTTACTTCTCATAAGCATACATCAAATTAACTTGTCCTATTTAAAACAGTTTGGTATGATTTCTACCACAGAAGAAGTTTGAGGACATATATGCATGGAATATGAAATTAAAAAAACCAGCACAAACCTATCTTGTGGACAGATAGGGTTTTTTTTGTGCTAAACACATTAGAGAAACTGATTACAGCATCAATTGCCTTGGCTGCTTGAGCTAGTTTCTCTAAAAGGGGAAACGGGACAGTACATACAAAATACATGAAAATGCAAAACAGGTAGAAAGTCTCACCTGTAAGTGCAGACAGAATTCCAGCCTATTTGAGTACTTAAAGAAGCAGTGCTTATATAGGGCATGGAGAGTTCAAATTCCACATTAACATCCAAAATGTCAAAATCTTCTGAGAAACAGCCAGTCCGTAAGGACACATCACCAAAGACACTTTTCATCTCCAGAAAATACATTGAGATTTCCCCCCCACCCCCAAACATTATTTAAGCTATCACAGATATTGTGTGGTGTAAATGCAAATGCAAGATCTTTGGGACAGAATGTTAAACCTCTCCTTCAGTCCATGATGGAAAAGGTCCTGTTCATGGTGGACCCCTTACGGGCTTACCATCCTCAAGAAAATCCATTTTGAGATTCATTTGACCAAATACAGGAAGGCTTATATTCAGGGTAGCTGTTTGTTTGGAAAAGTGTTTACTTTTATGGACAAAAAACCTTTCTAGATCAAGTATCCAACCTCTGTTCTAAACTAAATGTGACCAAAGGCTTGTGTGCAGAATTGCCCCCATCCCCTCTTGGGGAACTAGGTAGGGGACGAGGGTATTTTGTATTGCTTCTCTTGTCCTTCTGTTCTCTGGCAAAGCACTAGAAACATGAGAAGCCAGGAGTCACCCAACACCTCTTCATCTAGCATTGTCATATATTAACAGTTTCTCTTGATTTTTTTCCACCAGGTTCTTAAGTTTCTTGCTTAATAACAAAGATGTGATCTAATAAGCACACCTCAATTGAATCAAAACACATAGACAACATCACCTGAGGTTTGCCAAGCTTAGTTATGATGAAAGGTCGTAAGAACTAAAATCCAAAAGCCAAGATCAAAAAATAACTGCAGAGAATTATGATCCAGAAACCAACACTTCAAACTCCCTGGGACATGATGTGTCACGGTGGTGGATAGGAAAGAAAGCAATTTCTCAAAGATTACCTCACACACAAAATATTACATAATATTCTATTCATCTTGAGGAAATGGATAGGGAATTATTGCTACAGTTTGGATTGCAGTAGTAAGACAACCTCTCCTTTACTAGTGAGTATATTCACATAAATTGACAGCTTTGCAATGAAACAGTTTATCTTACCATGCATTTCCTTCTTCCCCAGCTGCTCTGACCAGTAGCTGCTTAAAACAGCATGGGCAGATCCTTAAAACAAATTGGAAAACAAAGTACAGAATTAAATTATAATCACTACTTTACAGAGTAAGCATAGTCAAAATGTAAATATCATAAATCAAGTGCCACGTGTGTTTAGGGTAAAAAAAACCTAAGAGTTTGCACAGCAGACAGAACTTAAGGCCTTATAATTCCAATTATTTATGGCAAAGCAGTATTACTTCCACATCCTCTTCCTTAGATGAAGGCATCATCACTAGCCACAACTCTCAGCTGACTAATACTTAACTGGTGATGAAATGGTACCCAAGCAAAGAACATCATCCTTAGGCAATCATCATCACACCGAGTGAGTGCAACATCAAAAGAACAGACAGTAACATGTCTCGCTGCCCTAAGGGTACCGCTAGCTGAGTTCTCAAAGGCCTGAGAACAGCAACAGTGAGTGTCATGAAACTAGAGAAGATCTCAGCTGAAATATGTAGGAAAAAATCCCCAAACAAACAAAAATCCAAACCACCACAAAAAAAAGAACACCAACAGAAGTGGATATAAATTTCCACTGCAATACTCATCCAACACTGACCTAGTCTCACTTTTCTCTGATTGGAATACTTAAGGGAAAAGATCTGAAAAAGACACAAGAATATCTAGCCTAATGATGGCAAGAAGCTGATCTGATTTTTTATGAATGAGTTGGCCTCAGTCATGAAAGATTTTAGTTTAATGAGCACTCCTGCTATCCATATAAACCAGTAATTTATAAGAGACTCCAAAGTACAAAAACAGATTAACGAATTTTAGTAAGAACCTTTTAATTGAACTGAAACAAAAGTATGAGTTGCTTATCATACAAACACATACCTGTAACAGGGTCTTCCAGAACTCCATACCAAGGTGCAAAATATCTGGAGTAAAAATCATGGCCTTTTCCACTGGAATTTCCCTTAACAGTGAGTATGAGTCCTTTCACTTTTCCTGTCTTTTCAGCTGACAAAAAGCGTTGTGCACTCACTTTCAATTCTTCCAACACCGACCTTGAATATAATTATTGAATTTTAATAGTCCATATACTTCATTTTACATGAATGTAAGTATTGAAAAGAAAGGTATAGAATCATCTTCTCTATAATTCAAAACCAGCCCTAAAATATTAGAGGAGACAAGATTCCTAGCATTGTCCTTCCAAACATATTTGACAGAAAATTACCCTGAATCTAGTACTCTCTGAGTGAACTCTGGAAAAATACTCAAGCCATGCATTTCCTACTTATTTCTGAAACAGAGCATTCTGAAATATTAGCCACCAAAAAAATAAAAATCACACTTTGTTTCAACATTTTAATCATTGAAAGAATTACTGCCTCACTACAGAATGTACCAAGTGCTCCACCTCCTTTCAGAGCAGGCAAATAACTCACATCATTCAGGCCTTCATGACATTTTAAAGCAGTCTACAACTGTCTGATACCTCCCTACAAAATAATCTGAAAGAATGAAAATAGTAAGTACTCAACTGAGAATATTTCTATCTCCCCATTACCCCAGACTTTAACCATTAGTTAGGCCAAACTTCAAGTTCATAATAACAGTAATTTGGTCTGATTAAAGGAGTTGTGTTTGGGCAGTATATACTTAAATCATACTTGAATTAACAATGAAATTCAGCTGAGATTAACAAATGCTTTGGAATAATTTGAATTGGAATTTCCTCTCTAAAGCTATTTATGAGGCTGTTAAGCATGAGTAAGCAGATTGCAGTCCAAGGGAAGTAAAAATCCCTAGCATTCAGTCAATGTGCCCTGAACTGAGCAGGACTCCTAGCTTCCTGCTAGGTTACTGGATCAGTTTTAGACTCAGATGGATGGGAAAAATACACCATTGTTAAAATTGTTTCCTACATCTCCTTCTCTTGAAGACAGATTTCAGAATGATCTTATTCAGCTTCGCAGCTTCAATAAGCTCATATTAAAAGATAAAATAACCACTTTACACAGATATTTAAATCAGAGGTTTTTAATCTCCACCTGATTTCAAACTAGATAAAAGAGCCTAGTATGTAAGGAATTGAGATTAAACAAGCCAACTCAGTTTCTGCACTCTTGATTAAAAAAACTGAAAAAGTGTAAGACACCTTTCATAAGTATCACTGAGGCGCACTAAGAGTTTCTTTGTGTCAGGAGAATAGCGGACGTCTTGAACGATCATGTCACCAACAGCTGCCTAGAGGAAAATATAAGGGAGATAGAGAAGAAAAACCATCATCACTTGAATATAAAATACTATTTCCTTAGCATTTCTGTACAGCACTGTCCTGGTTTGAGACAAATTTGGAGGAAACATCCAAAATGAACATTCTCTGATAGAAGGCAGGTTTCAGCAGCCCCTCCCCCACCAGGTTTGGAAAGAATTTTCTCAGAGGAAAGTGAAAAAAAACCCTGTTTATTTAACAAGTAGGGTGCACGCAGGCACGAGAGAGGGAAGAAAAAAGCAAATGAATAATGTTAAATAATAAAACCTCTCGCTGTGGAGAAAGCCTGGTAAATTCAGTGTCCTGTCTGTAGGTGTGGCTCTGCTCCCTCTGGAGCTGGGGTGTGGTGTTGGCCCCTCTGGGCCGCAGCGTAGGGCCTCCCGGTGATGTTCTGGTGCTGCTGAACAGTCCCAGAAGAAACAAAAAGAAGCCGAAGTCCCAAAAAACCTCCTTGCTTCAGCTAATGAACAAGAAGCTAGCTAAAAAGCAAAAGAATGCACTTCTCTTCCCTGCTGGAGAGCAGAGAGCTGGGGAGAAGAGCGAGTGAGTTATCTGTGTTTTTGAACACAGGCCGCCAAAAGAATTCCACGGGCTCATCCCCTCTCCCAGACCTAGCTTTAAAGGCACAGAACTCATGCCTAGCATAGGGCAACAGGGAATACAGTATCATACAGTCCCCCCACGACAAGCACAGGCCCTGCTAGAAGAGGGCTTATGCAAGGTCTTCCATGCAACCCTCAAGTACATGCAAGAAAGACAAGCAAATGCACCAAGTGCATGAATGGATATGGGTGAGTTACAAGCTCCATATATGTCTACTTGGAAAGAAATCCAGGGCCTAGAGGAGAACAAGGACACAGACTGCCCCCTTATGCACACAAAAGGCTGAAAATGCCATTTAAATAAATACTGACACTTCAGTCAACGGTAATGGGAGACACAGGTTCAGCTGCAGCATTTTGGAGAATTACATTCCCTGACCTACAGAGGCATTCAGAGCTTTGAAGTTTGGTGTTTCAAATTCAGGAGTACATCAAGCAGTGCTTTGTCACCATTAAATCCAATTTTAATATATAAAAATAAGCAAAGCCATTATGAATGTTTTTCTAAGACAACTGATAGATTCTTTTGTTACCTTTATTAATTCTTCTACTTCCTTAAGTTCCTGAAAAAGAACAAAACCCCACACTGTAAAAAATGGAATATATATGTAAGTATCTATGCAACTATAGACAGACACATATACTTACTTACATGTACAAACACATACTTTCCTTGAAAACCTATCATGAATAAAATTTTGACTGACCTGGGGGTAGGCTGTGTAAAGTGGCAAGTCCAGGACAATATGATCTTTCACTTGTCTGGCCTTTAATTCCCCACTCAGTGTCACAAATGTGAGAACTGGATTTGTATTTTCTAGAGAGAAAACATTGCAACATGATCAAACATAAGAATTTTAATCTAAGTTATTATAGCCCTAGGAGCAGCTTAGTATATTCAGAAAAAGGTAGTTATGCAGCTCAAATATATCTAGAGTAAGTCTGTATTCTGGGCAAAATTCCCAACTAACTCAATAAATCTGCTGAGGCTAATAAACACAGCAATGGTCAGGGAATCTTTCCTGCATATGCCTAGAATGAATGGGAATATCCTTTAACAGAAAGAGTAATATTCCCCATTCATCAAATCCTACTGTACCTCTCCCAGATGATATTTGCATATTTAGCATTTTTCTTAAACAAGAGTAGTAGTAGGGCATTGGAATCAGAGGGTAGGCACCAGACTACAGCCTTGTAATGACAGAGCAGTTGTAAAAGGCGATACCCAGGATATCTCTATTTGTGTTCTATAAATGTTCTGAATGTTTAATTGCCTTTGTTGTAGAAAACAGAGATGTTAATTAGAAGTAAATGTTCTAAAAAGTTATAGTAATACATAGTAAACATACTTTGTACGTGAAATAACACAGCAGCTGATGCAAGAGTAGCATGACCACAGAGAGGAACTTCATTGGCTGGGGTGAACCATCTGAGACCAAAGCAGGAACCTTGAAAAAGTAAAGTTTATTTAGTGCTATTAAGTGGAAGAAGTCTATTTCTTCATTTTATCTCAACATACATAGAGTGGTGATGTTTCAGTTAATCAAAATGCATGTTACAATCAATTTTGGTCCTAAACACACTTTTAGGCATCCATTTTGCACTGATTTTTCAGAATAGCTATTCCTTTTGAATCAGGTGAACAACCTTTGCATGCTGCACAGATTTTTCTTTTTCCAAAATAGGTCTTATTTAGAAGATAAAGCCTCGATGTCCTTGTGTATTATGAAATCCTGAAAAGGCACAGTAATGATCTCTATACACCTGCAGGCCGGATTACCGTTTAGAGGTTATAGATGGCTGCGTTGGTGTAATGGAACCTGTACTGGAGCTAGCTCAGTTATGGATTATTTTGCTTAAACCACCAGTCAAGTCTGATAAAAGTCTCTAATGTCTACTAACCTGTCATTTCACTAGAAATCATATTTCTATTTGTTATTTTAAAAATTTGGAACACACATGAACAATAGTTGGTCTCCTGTAACTTTTGCACACGCATTTCCAGTGAACAATTACCATACAAACACAACTAAAAGTGGGAAAGATACAAATTATACTTTTTTTTTTTAAATCCAAACAAATCTCGTCATTGCCACTGCAGAAAATTAGCACAATAAAGTCAGTCTCCTCTAATGAAAACAAATAGGAACCAAATAAAACCTTGTGGTGGAAACTAATGGCCACAGTAGTGAAGTGCTGTGAGTGAGGGCGGGCCCAGCCCCCAGCTGTGAGGCTGCTCCGTGCTGTTAATGCACTGGCCCAAGTGGAAGCTGCAGCTGGGAGCAGGACATGAAGGATCCATGCCCATGCCTGAGTGGAGACAGACAGCTCCGTTACCCAGAACACCTGCCTGGACACTCAGACATACAGCTGTACTCGGACTGAGAGGACACTGAGTACTCTCAGATACTCATGTGTCCCTAAAATAATGGAGTTGATTGGTTTGGTTTTTTCTTTAATTAAAATTAAATTGAACATACTGATCACAAATGCCTGCAAAAACATTACACCAGTTAATGTTCCAGAAGCAGATGATAAATGACATTTTGACGTTCCTGGTTCACTCCCACCCCGCCCCCACCCCCAACACATCCAGTCTCAGGTGTAGCTGGGTGACTAAATTCCTTTGAAAGAACTGTGCACCTCCTGGGCAGCTGTGTGGGTCTGAGGCCACAAACTAGTCCATTAGTAGCAAAAGCACTTTAATGATAAAGAAGCTGGCATTTTGTATGCTTTCAGATATGGATGACTTGAAAATAAGTGTGTTAAACATTCTGGCAAAGCGCTAACATGAAAAAAGAAAAGTATTATCACTTCTCGCTCCAAGCGATTAGTCTAACCCTAAAACAAATTCCAATTTATTAACAATAGGAGCAAGCAATTATAGTTACTACTACCCTTAATGTTTTTAACTACAGTGACTGTGCTACTCCCTGAACAATCCAACACCAAAGATGATAAACATGACTCCTTAATCTGGAATCTAAATCCAGACTAGTGGAGTCCCAGCCCCTTGGCTCATGCCACCCCAAAACTGCCAAGTGAGCAGATTCAGCAAACTGATTCAGCTGAAAATTAATCCACAGAGTGAGTCTGAATGAATTCTGCATTTGTCTGATGTTTTCTATCTTGCCCAGTGTTTCTCTAATTCCTTTTCCCAACATATCCACATGCCCTACCAACAAACACCAGTCAACTCCCTTCATTTACACCAATCAAATGAGCAGCCTAATGTGTTAGATTTTGACCACTTCAGAATTCCCAGCTTTGTTGGAAACCTGCATTTTCCAGTACTGGCTCCACAGACATCTTATGAGACTTTGTGACAAACTCAAATAACATTATAGTTACCCCAGTGATGATTCTCTAAACAGCCAAGCCAGATTTTACTCACTTTGCAGTCCTGTGCATATGGAATGAGCATGTTGCATCTCTATTATTCTGCTTGTATAAGGAATTATCTCAGGATACTATTAGTAATAAGGGAAATATTAATTGAAAGATGTCTGCATAGCATTTTTAAGGAGACTGTCTATATACAACTTGCTTATTTAGTAAAATGCACTAACACAAGTGGTCTGAAATACGTATAAATATGTTTATATTGTAAAATAAATTTGAGCACAAATACTTTCAAGAATCCACATACAATAGTCTTATTATGATCTTAAGATACATCACAACTTCGAGATCTTGTTTTGCTGCCTTAAAAATAAGCACCATTCCTTATAAATGTACCCACAGTGTCTTCCTATTCCTTTGTTAGGTATTTCGGATGGTAAACAGAACCACTAACTTTTGGTAAAGTCATCTCCAGGTTTCAGTTTTCTGATGAAAGCTGTTTCTGAAAGGTTCATTTCCGTTGCAATTTTTTGGTGCAAATCTTCATCCAAGTCCTAGGGATGAAATAACAAATCCAATCAAGAGCAGCCTAAAAAATGCAGAATCAAACTTTCTGTCAAATACAGTAATTTAATTTTCTATTATAATAAAACATAGATTCAGTTTTAATTCAAAATACTTTCTGAGAGTAAAAAAACCTTTAAGCATAAAAAGGGGATAATAATTGTGGTATGTGGCAAATTTTAATATCTGTCCTATTAGTTTACAAATTCTTGGACTATGTGGAAAACAAAATCACCTAAAACTAAACTCAAGTCTTTCCAGGAACACAAATCTCTTTCAGTTGTTATTAAAGTCACACAGAGAAGTTGTTATTACATAATCTAAAAAGAACTACAATTTTCTTTTTACAACTCTGAAAAATCCTTTCCAGCAAGGTCTGTAGTGCTGGCAAGGGCCAAGCTGGCTGGTCAGCCCTTACTGCTGTGCCCTCGACACTACTCTTTAAAAACAGGAACAACGCGCTCCCTCTGTAGGAGCTGAGAAGAGATAAACTAGAAAAAAAAAATAAAAATTCTGAAGCTCACTAAGTGCCTGTGATTTAAGCCAGTGAACACTGATCCCAAGATACCCAAGACCCAGGGATTGTATAACATCCTCTTTGGCCCATGTTCCACTGCTCTTTCCCCACAGTTATGCTGACTGGCCAGGTTTGAAGATCTGATCTTTAAAATATTGAAACGCAAGTGAAACAAAGTACTAAAGAGACCTCGTCAGGGTCAGACTCTAAGAGATAAAAAATTGTCCTTTTAACTTTAATTACTTCCTTTAATAACTAATCCTTTTCAGCCAATAATCCCATACTACAGATACAAACCAATAACTGATTAGTACACTAGAGCTGTACTGGCAGACTGAATTCTATACAGTTAAACAACATTCTAACATTTTACAGTACAGTTACATTCCCTTTATCTCAGGAAGAGTTCTGTCGGTTACTGTAAAGATCCTAAACCGGAACAAAGACCAGTAAAAATGTAATTAAAAATAACTTTTTTTTTTTTTTAATATCATGGAACTTTATTGAAACACTGCCATCCTGTGGCACCTCTGAAACACAGAAAGGGCTGATTTTGCCACTCTTGCATTTCTCCTGACTTTTTCTGTAAAGTATCTGCTGAGACTTTGGAGGGAGCAGAGAACAGCTGTTTTGCATGGCTGCATCACACCTTCCTGAAGCTTAGAATAAAACGCTGAGTTAGGATCTCAGCTTTAGCTGTGACACTAAAGCCTTTACTTCCAGGAACTGTAGAAAAAACTTTTAAATGTCTGCATTCCAAAGTCACCATGCAAGTAAGTAGGCCCCAGAATATCTTAATGTAGTAAAGCAAAATTAATATCAAAACACAATTAGAAACTCATAATTTTGAAGCAGAGATCATTTTGAGAGTATTTATATTTTACAGGGCCAAAAATACCTCCAAAGAGAGGTGTTCCCAGTCATACCTTTAGGTGACCTGGTAAGTAGGCAACGTTATATGAGATTTAGACAGACTTTGGAACATCTACAAAGGATTCATATTGTCATGACAAGCCGTGGCCACTCTACATATATTTTCATATTTACAATTTGTATCAGGAGTTACTATACCAACAATACAAGGCCTATAAATTTCTAATCCATCCTAATAATTCTTTCTGGTAGAAATCAGAACCAGTTAGTATCAACTGTCCACAACACCCTGACGAGGAGGATAACTACTGTCAACTGCACCAAAACTACCACGCAGCACTGAGGCAATAAAAACTGGTTGTTTACACTTGGCCAAAGCTGAACCCAACACATTAATGGTAAAAGACTCATACCCAGGTCTATACCTGCTCTTTTTCTTTCAAAAAAGAAAGAGGAAAAATGAAAGAAAAAAAGGGAGAAAACCCACACCAAAACCAATACCCACAGTTTAATCCTTCTGCTGAGTACTGATTCTGTTTTACAGCATTAGTTTCCAGACTTCACTCTGAATCCTTCTTAATCCTTCAGAATCTTTTTTCTGAATCATTCTTGAAGAAATCAAGCCTTTTTTTTAACTTAAAATACTTCCAGTCTATTCCTTAATAAAATATTTTTAAAAGCCCACAAAGAATTCAAAAGTTGTCTTGTATGGCATCGTTTTGACAAAAAAAAAAAAAGCACCCCTGGGCTAATTTCTCTGTACTCTGGAGCCACAGCAAACAAGTCTTGAAAGCAGAACTCCTGAGTAAAGAAAGCAAAGACTAATGAAGTGCTGAGTGCTCAGGCCAAGCACAGAACGGCAAATGTCGTTGCGGTACCTCAAAAAAGTTGGGGTTTTTTTAAACTTACATTTTCAAGCAGACAAACTGCCGCAGGATTTCCAGAAAATGGTCGGTTTGTAAAGGCATCAACCGTAAAAATTGGAATTTGCATTGTCGTGTGCACCTGTTTAGCCCCAAGCTGTGTTCTGCAAGGTACTCTCTAACCTGTTTTACCCCAATCGACAGCAGAACTCCCAAGTTAATGTTTCCCTGAGGGCAGGCGGAGCCAGCGGCCCCATCCCGTCACTTCCTAGTGCCGACACGGATTGAGACTCCTTCCTACGCCCCCGGCGGTCGGCACTGATTTTTTTTTTTTTAATTAAAACACACAGTTTAGCCGCCCTCGCCACGAACCCCTGAAAGCTTCAACGCGCCCCTTCACCACAGCGCCCAGCCCAGTCTGACCCGCACTGAGGGAGGCGGGGTCCTGCCCGGCTCGGCAGGTTTGCTGAGGAGACGTGGGCAGCCATTGTGTGCGCCCACACAGGGCAACCTTCCCCATCCTCGCTTCTTCCCACAGCTGTGCCGAGGGAGAGGGACACGCTGAGCGGGACACAAGCTCCAGAGCACGACCGACCACACTGGCGCCGTTTTGAGGCGATGGCACCGTGAGGAGATGCCGGGGCTCGCGCGCGCGCGCCGCACCCCCACCCCGGGCCGCGCGCGCTCCCGCTTGGCGCCAAAACGAGCAGCGCCGGCCGCGTGACCGAGGGAGGAGCGCGCACGCGCTCGGGCGGCCCCTCAGCAGAGGAGGCGGTGAAAGGAAAAGGCGGGAACNCCCCCGCATGCGCCGTCGCTCCCTTCCACCACCCCCACCGCTTTCCCCCCTTGAGTCGCGCGTGCGCGGGAGCCGCCCAGGCTGGTGTGAGGCGGCGCGCGGCGCGGGTATCGCGATAGTCGCGCAGCCCGGACGCTCCGTTGCCCGTGGGCGCTGCGCAGGTGTGGGGCCCGCCGGACGGCTCGGGAGTGAGCGAGGAGGCGCGTCCTGTCCGGCGCGAGCGGGTGCCGGGGCAAAGCCAGGGGTGCGCGAGAGGCTCGCGGTGAGCGGNGCGGCGGGGAGCAGGCGAGGGGTCAGGGCCGCGATGTCGGAAGGACGGCGGGAGGCGGGATCGCGATGGCTCCGCGCCTGACGAGGCGGCGATGGCGGTTCCCTTTGTGGGACGGTGGCGGTGCCCCCCTTCACACGCCCTCGTCACACGCACACCCCCCCCCCCCGCCCCCGGCGCAGGGCAGACCAAGGCAAGG
>VYXC01000316.1:1590675-1625038 GCA_013397175.1 Platysteira castanea
CGTCACACGCACACCCCCCCCCCGCCGCCCCCGGCTGAGGGCAGACAAAGGAAGGCCTTGTGGTTCCAGCCCCTTCCTCAACTGTTACGCTTCAAGAAGAAAAAAAAAACCAAACCGAAAAAAACAACACCCACAAAGCTTTACGGAGCGGATGTGATATGTATTCCGAGTAAATGCCGAGCTTTATGTGCCGTGCCTGCCCACGTGCTGCCCGCCGTCCACGCGGTGCTCCCCAGTAGCAGCCCCAGTGGCAGAGCTTAAATCCCCTTGGTGGGGGCTTTAGATCCCGTTGGGATGTGCTTAGACGCACAATTTAAAATCTGGAACAGCAATTAAGCTCATGATCCATTATACTAGTTACCTAAATAAATAAAACCCATTAGATGTCTTTTTAAGGGAGGGACTTGGGCANGGCGGTGCGGAGCCTCGTTCTCGATCGCGGCCGCCATTTTGAGCGGCGGAACCGAGGACGGCGGCGGCGGCCCCAGGAGAGCCGTGGGCGGGGGTCCTAGGGCGGTGAGGGGGCACAGGCCGGGCGGCGCAGCACCTCCGAGGCCAGAGGTGGGCAGCGGGACGCGGCGGGGGCCGCGGCGGGAGCGGGACAGGCAGGGGGCGGGCGCTCCGGGGAAGCGCGGTAAATGGCGGCGGGGAGCAGGCGAGGGGGCAGGGCCGCGATGTCGGAAGGACGGCGGGAGGCGGGATCGCGATGGCTCCGCGCCTGACGAGGCGGCGATGGCGGTTCCCTTTGTGGGACGGTGGCGGTGCCCCCCTTCCCACGCCCTCGTCACACGCACACCCCCCCCCCGCCGCCCCCGGCTGAGGGCAGACAAAGGAAGGCCTTGTGGTTCCAGCCCCTTCCTCAACTGTTACGCTTCAAGAAGAAAAAAAAACCAAACCGAAAAAAACAACACCCACAAAGCTTTACGGAGCGGATGTGATATGTATTCCGAGTAAATGCCGAGCTTTATGTGCCGTGCCTGCCCACGTGCTGCCCGCCGTCCACGCGGTGCTCCCCAGTAGCAGCCCCAGTGGCAGAGCTTAAATCCCCTTGGTGGGGGCTTTAGATCCCGTTGGGATGTGCTTAGACGCACAATTTAAAATCTGGAACAGCAATTAAGCTCATGATCCATTATACTAGTTACCTAAATAAATAAAACCCATTAGATGTCTTTTTAAGGGAGGGACTTGGGCATGGATGGAATCTCAGTGTTTTTTTTTTATTTCTGTTTTGTTGGGGTTTTTCAGGATTTAAATTAAATAAAAGATGGACTGGAGTGGAAAACACAATGGGCCCAATGATACAACCAATGACGGAACAGTGGTACGACTCCGAGGCTTGCCATTTGGTTGCAGCAAAGAAGAAATTGTTCAGTTTTTCCAAGGTACCTCCAGTATAGTCAGAGTGTAGTGGGTTTCTTTAGAGTTTTCTTGTATATTTTACACAATGTTTTGTACATGTTTAATAGCTATTAATGGGGTGGGTGGGGAGGGATTGTGCTAAATTAGTTTGTCATAAGTAAGAATTGTGCCCTGTAAATGAAGCACAGATAATCATAGATGTAGTAGAACACAGAATATGTATAATTTTGTCAAGGTGGGAAACATACTGTGCATATTGGGGTAACCTGAATGTTAGCATTTGGATCAGTTAATTTGCTTGATTGGTAGCTATATTCATGTAACTTAGGTGGCTGTATTTTTGCATAGTCTAAACAGAATAGAAGTATGGCTAAATTCATAAATGTTTAATGAAAGATCATGGGCTTATATTGTTGGGTGATGGGGGAAACAAGGTGGTTTTCTTTTTCGTTGTTGTTGTTTAGATATGCTTTAAGTATTTGCTACAGATGGGAATGTTTCAGCCTTTAACACTGTTCCCCTTGACGGGGTTATTTGTCCTTGGGTTAAAGGGTTGGAAATCGTGCCAAATGGGATAACATTGACGCTGGACTACCAGGGGAGAAGCACAGGGGAGGCCTTCGTGCAGTTTGCTTCAAAGGAGATAGCAGAAAATGCTCTGGGGAAACACAAGGAAAGAATAGGGCACAGGTGGGGATGGAGAGTTTGGGATGGTGTTAAATATTTATTTTTTGGGGGTTGTGGGTCAGTAATGCTTTTGGGGGGTTGGGGAACATTGGGGAATTGGCTGTTTTTAAGAATTTGTATAACTGATCCTAAGTTAATTTGGGAAATACAGTAGATTTGGGGGGTGGGGGAGACAGTATTGCACTGGGTAGTTTGCTAAACTCAGAAAATTGTTTCAATCGTTCTTGTGTAGGGTAATTTGTGATAAATACTGCTATAGCCAGACATTGTTTTTCAACAGTATGTTTCTCATACTGGAAAGACATGTTTTAAGCTTAATTTGTACAGCTAGAATTTTCACATGGTAATTTGCCACTGTAAAGTGGGGTTTTTTGATACACTTAAGGTTCTTACGGTTTTGAGGAGAAACTTAAGTTGTATGGTATCTCTAGTCACTGCTATTGGCTTGTACATTTAGTTCTAGAAAACATAGTATGGCCTTTTGTAAACTTCAAACTGCTTCTGCCTGTGTTCTTACTGGTACCTTGAAAATCCTCTTTTATTAGATATATTGAAATCTTCAAAAGTAGTAAGAGCGAAATCAGAGGATTCTCTGACATGCCAAGAAGAATGATGGGACAACAGCGACCTGGACCATATGATAGACCATTAGGAGGAAGAGGGGGTTATTATGGAGCTGGGCGTGGAAGTATGTATGACAGAATGCGTCGAGGAGGTGGTGGATATGACGGTGGTATGTTCATCTAATGAACACAGGTTCTCTTGGCAGTTTCATGTTTCTGACATACTTGTCAAGAAATAAGAAATGGCAGTAGCTCTAATGCCCATTAGGTTTGATGTATTTATCTGAAAAAAACTTGTGTGTATATGTATCAAAACGTGTGGCTTAGTATTTAAGATGAACGTAAATAATAAGGGAGCTATTTTCAGCAGAGTCTGATCTCTCCTATTGCATGTTTCAGTCTCTGTTATATAAAAAGAAATGTACTTTTGCACTGTGTTCAGAAATCCAGGTTTGACAGTCTGCAGAGGCTGTTTGCAAAGTGCTGGGTGCCCAAAGACTGCAAAATTGAATGCTGTGCAATGCTCTGTGAATTCTGAGCAGAAATGTAACCGTTCCTTTCTTTCTCTCCGTTGCACAGGATATGGTGGCTTTGATGATTATGGTGGCTATAATAACTATGGCTATGGAAACGACGGCTATGACGACAGAATGAGGGATGGGAGAGGTAAAAGAAATTAATAGTTTGTCTATAAAGGTTTTCCTGTTACTTGAGTTGCAAGACACAGTATTTCCAAGACAGAAATAGTATTTTGTAAAGGAGGTTGTTTAAAAAGGGGAGGGGATTGGGGAATCATAAGGAAAGCTAAATAGATTGCTTAGGAGGGCTTCTGGTTAAGGTTTGGGTTGATACATGGGAAGTGTAAACACCGTGCATTCAGTGGCATAGTTCAGTGCTCTGAGAAAAAGAGTAGTGATGACTTTTGGCTTTTCATGATCTTAGAGGTGTGTGGGTTTTTTTGGTTTGGGTTTTCCAATAGGCATGGGAGGACATGGCTATGGAGCTGGAGATGCAGGGTCGGGGTTCCATGGTGGCGGTCATTTTGTTCACATGAGAGGGCTGCCTTTCCGAGCCACGGAAAACGATATTGCTAACGTAAGTACCACGGGGAAAAGGGCTTCCTCATGCCAGCAGTCTGCATGTCCCTATCTGTCCTAGTCCAAACTTGGGGAGAGTTCTCAAACAAGTCACTGCTACATCTGCTAACTAAAGTCGTGGCCCTTCATGTGAGTTGCACAAAGTTAACGAGCTCTAATAAAGCTACTGTCTGAGGTGGGATTACCAGAGAAGTCAGCAAAGCTATATTTAACATTAATCCTTGTACTCTCTGCTCTTTCGTTTCCATAAAAGGTGTATTGCAGAGACAACAGTTGCTGCAATCAGTATCCTCATTTTAAGGCCTTCAGAATTTGTTTAAGCTTATCTGATTTTGTGAAAATGACAGAAGATGTGAAACGTAGATTGCTTAGTTTGCATATTTGTTTGTTGACCTGAGACTTTATTTCAGGAGGGACAGAGTGGGAAGGCTGTAGAGAGCTGTGTTGGCTTAGAGAGGACTGTAACCCTCCCATGACTCATAAGAGATCAGGGTGACAGATAAAAGCACATCCACAGGGTTTTGGGAATGCATTCTTGTGTCAGTGTGGATGCGTTGTTTGTAGGGGAAGAAGCTTTTTTAGGAGACAAGGCCTGGTTTAAACGTAGCATGTCCTTGGAGAGAGGCTATCTTGCCAGTTGCACCCATACATTATATATGCAGAACTCCATGCTTAAACTTGTGTTTGTTTTCTTTTGTGGGTGGGTTGGTTTACTTAAATGGAGGTGTATTTTCTTGTGTCAGTTTGATTGTTTCATTTAAGATAAAGACTCTATGACAGCAAGGGCCAAAAGTCAGGCTTTGATCTGGAGCAGTGAGGAAGAGCAGTCTGATTGACAGGCAGCTTTTCTTTAATACCATGAATGTGTTCTTGCTTTGAGAAATCTGAAGTAGCAGAGCCAAATTAAAACCAACTGTTTATTTTCCTGCCCAGGATGGCAACATTGGACTGTGTTGCTCAAAGCAGTGCGTGTGGGCAGGAGTTGTTTGTACCTTGGCTTTCAAAGAAAGCTCCTCAAGCTCTGTATGTGCAGCTCTCCAAGCTCCGTAGTAATAATGGATTGTAAATGTAGATTGACCTGATGTTGAATGTCCACAACCACTGAGTAATACTTGAGAAAATAGTGGTTACATTTTTGTGGTAGGATGACGTTGAATTGATGCAGTGCACCACTAACCAGGGGAATGGACAAAAAGTACCTGGCCTTGAATTCTACATTAACACGATTTGGTTTTTGTTTTTTCCTTAGTTTTTCTCACCATTGAACCCTATAAGAGTTCACATTGATATTGGAGCAGATGGAAGAGCTACAGGAGAGGCAGATGTGGAATTTGTAACACATGAGGATGCAGTAGCTGCCATGTCCAAGGATAAGAATCACATGCGTGAGTGTCATGTTCCCTGATGCTGCCAGTTGGCCAGGCCTCTAGCAGGGCTTTGAGCAGCAGATCCATCCCAAGGTTTTCCTCATTTACCCCATTGCAGACTTGCTTGTTTGTGGCCTCCTGTCTGCTACCTGTAGGGGGAAGTGGGTTTCTTTGTATCTCTGCTTCTGGTCTGGAAAACAAATACAAAGTGAGGCTTCTTTTTTTGCGTCTTACAGAGCATCGATATATTGAACTATTCCTGAATTCCACTGCTGGAGGTGGCTCTGGAATGGGAGGCTATGGCAGAGATGGAATGGGTATGCATCAATTGCACAGTCAGCTGATTTTTTGCCAAGTCTAATGAGTTCAAAGCTTGTAATGGTGCACTGTTGGCTTTGCAGATCAAGGTTACGGCTCTGTTGGTAGAATGGGAATGGGTAGCAATTACAGCGGCGGATACGGAACTCCTGATGGCTTGGGCGGATACAGTAAGTACAAGTTCTCTTTCAAATGTTTGAGTGGAAAGCGTAATGTTGTCTGACAGACAGGGGGCGAGGGTGGTCGGCTTTGGGCTGGGATAAAGGAGGGGCAGTGGTTTTTTTGAAACTAAATCACTGGGGGCTTTACACATTGTGCTACTGCAGCAAACGCTGGTTAAGAGCAGTAGTGCTGGAGTATTGTTAGTGTAAGTTGTCATCTTCAACCAGTTTTTCTGTATTACCCATCCCATTTTTTCTTTTTTTAAGGTATGTATGCGTGACCTTGTGTCAATTGTTTGCAGGTCGTGGCAGTGGAAATAGTGGAGGATACTATGGGCAAGGCAGTATGGGTGGAGGAGGATGGCGTGGGATGTATTGAAGGATAGCCTTGCTTCTGCAAAACACCTTGGAAGAAACAGTCTCTGGTCTACTAGACTTTCTTACAAAATTTAATTTCTTTTGTATTTTAAGAACTTTATAATGACTGAAGGAATGTGTTTTCACAATATTATTTGGTAAGCAACAGATTGTGATGGGAAAATCTGTTTTCTGTAGGTTTTATTTGTTGCATACTCTGACTTTAAATAAATTTTTATATTCAAACCACTGATGTTGATACTTTTTATACTAGTTACTCCTAAGGATGTATTACATATTCAAGACTACAGTCGGTTTAAAATGTTGTACTATGGTTCCATAAAGGTGGTTGTACTGTAACTCCTTGAACACTGATTCAGTTCTATGTAATCTTGGTCTAGTGAACAAATTTAAACATTCACTTGTTTAAGGGGAGAAAGGTAGATGAATAGGTTAGTTTATTTGGTAATGACTTTCCTAAACCTTTTTGATAAGTTGTATGTAATAATTGCACCGCAGCATAAAGCTGTGGAGACTCAAAGTCGTTGTTCTGGCTTCTTGCTCCTGCTGCCAGCGCCCCCCAGCAAATGCACGCCTGGGTAAATGAGCAGCACCCGTTCTCTGCCTCCACACCACCAAGCAGCCCCGTTTCTTTCCACACTCACTGTAGTGTTTTAGAGCTTGCATTTCACACATGTACCCTGCAAATCAAACTGAAACACTAGCACAGCTTTTAGCTAACATGACATAGGTCAAATACTAGTTCATTTGAAGCTTTTTACTTAGTATTTTTTTCACAAACATACTTTTAGGAAGAGTGGGGGATTTGGAAGCAAGTTACTTCTTTTCTTTCTTGAGTTTATTGTATTTAAACACGGTTCAGGATTTTTTTTCACTGCACAGAGATGGTTTGTCTGTTCAAAGTTTGCCAAGCCATTCTACATAGGAGCTCATTAGAAGCCAAGATCTCTATCTATAAGCCCAATACTTGCTCAGTAACACACAACCCAAACACGTTGATAAAACTTCTTGTGCATTTGTGACATGTAAGATATGTAAGAAACTTATTGTTTGAAGACACTTAACATACCTGCTGTGTAATGGAAAAAGGTATTTATTCTTCTGAGCCCGTGTGATCTCCCAAATTAACTGCTTTGTCCTCAATGCCTCCCTTAAAATGTCAAATGTGATCTTGGGTATTGCAAGTCTGTCACCTGTTTTGCTAGTACTGTGTTATATCTGTAATAAATGTCTTCTTGTGGGAGAGAGGAGAATGGAGTTTATTTCACTAGAGAATGTGTTTGGGTGTCAAAGGGATTGGAAGAGCTGAAAAGGGTAACTGGCACAGGAAGCTTTCCAAGCACTGGAGCAGTGTTGGCTAGGAAGGGGAGGGAACCATGTGAACCATTGTATCACTCTTTAGAACTAGGGGGTTGTCAGTAAAGCTGAGGTGTTTCCCAAGTGGCAGTAGTAGGACCAGAGTTAATTCAATTGCAGGAAAAATACCTTACAGTAAGGTGGAGGAAAGGTGCACTCGAAGGAAGCCTGTTTTTACCGTGGGCATAGCAGAGAGAGAAAATCCTGCCAGCTCTTCAGCCCTTCCTTGCTCGGGAACATCTGGGGTTCCATCTTGGGAGAAGGAGCCCTGACACCCGCCTAAGACTCACCTTTGGAGAGCAGGCTGGGGTTGTGCTTTGAGCTCTTATGTACAACCAGGCAATCTTCAAAGAGTCCACTGCACTTCAGTCCCAGCCGATGCAATCGCACTG
This sequence comes from Platysteira castanea, assembly GCA_013397175.1. NCBI lineage: Eukaryota > Metazoa > Chordata > Aves > Passeriformes > Platysteira > Platysteira castanea. The sequence goes on from VYXC01000316.1 coordinate 1,598,354, forward strand.
TGCTTGTCCTGCCCCTTCATCCTTAACGAGAGCAGCGTTCAGTCTCGAGCCTTTCAGTTCCCTGAAGCAGCATTTCAATGGCACAGGAATCGCTTCTGAGAGCCGTGAGCAGAGGCTGCCCAGTCCGTGAGGCCGGTGTAGTTTCATGGCCGTGTATTGCAGCCTGGGCTCTGCCAGGCCTGGCAGCTGCTGCGCTCCGCTGCTGCCGGGAAGCGGCGGTGCCGCGGCGCCGTGAGGGCTGCCGGGAAGGGCCGGGCGTTCCCTTCGCTGCCGGGCAGGCGGAGCAAGCACGGTCCGTGACTCCTGAGCGGGGCGGGGGCTCGGAGCCGCGGGCCCTGCGCGGGGAGCAGCAGGAGGAACGCTGGATTGTCTCCGGACCCCCAGAGCAGGAAGGCAGAAGTCGCTACATTTCCCAAGAGAAATAAAATGCTGCTCTGATCCTGTCTGAACAGCTCCAGGTTCTCGTGGGTACCCCACAGCTCGTCCTGTGCTCTGTGAGAAGGATTTAGAATCAAGAGCAGGCTTTTACAGAAAGACAAAGATACAGCATTAGTCACAGTGGTGTCCAAAAACCCTGAAAGCAGGCCAGGTATGTAGTTCGATGCCCAGGGAAATGAAACCTCATGGAACATCCAGCATTCGTTTTGTTCAAGGCAGAAGTCTTACCTGCAGACAGTAACAGCAATCTGAATAATTATACACTTTTCCCCTGCAAACAGGGCAGCACAGAGGGGAGGAAAAGATGGCAGCTAAGTAACTAATTTATTGCACGTTATGGAAATGCACTATATTCTTATTTTAAAAGACAGCCTGTTTTAAATTATTTCTGTTTAGTTGCATACCTTTTGACAAGTTATTTATTAAAGCAGTAGAGATTAGCTTTATCCTACTATCTCTATCTTGCACCAAACCCTACTGCCTCCATGCCTGCCCCATGTAAAGCCCACCTGAAAACACTCAGGAAGCACGTGAGCAGCACCTGATTGTGTCTTTAGCAGAGTACCCCGCTCCCCAGCATAGGCAAAAGCTTTCTAAGCAACTTAAACAAGTTATAAAATAAAATACTCTGAATTACAAATTTAAATAAAGTAACATTATTCTCGTAGTTAAGTTCCAGATCACTTAAATTTATTTTTTTCCAAAAGTTATTTACAGATTTACAAGTATTTGTGTGATATTTTACAAAAAGTTACATCAGGTCATTTTAAAAACATTTTTCTTTACAAAAGCTACATAGGCAACTACATTGAGGTGTTAAAAAGAATAGCAATGTTAGCTTTTAGGATATTCACTAAATCCCTGTCCTCAGAGACAAAGCCAAGCTAAACAAAGTGCAAGGACAACTAAAAGACCTGTTTGCAAGCCTCCCTTCTGCTGTCAGCAGTGCTACTTCCAAGCCCATGGCTGAAGGAACTACGGGGCTGATAATTCTGGAGAGTGGAGGCTCCAGGGCTGGAGCCCATTCCAGGAGTGGCTAAAGGGAAGAGGGTGCCATGCAGCGAGGTGGAAGTGAGGGCAGTTTATCAAAGGATATTATTTCTATTTGCCTATGGAAAGAACAAGGATTTTACATTCCAGCAAAAGTTACCATAAGTGTCAAGAGTGGTTAGACTCAGAAGGGCTCAAAAGTGCTCTGCAAAAAAATGAAGTTTAGGAACCAACTCTGAAAGTTTGAGAAAGATGGTGACGAAATAAGGAAGAACCTTCCTGTCCAACACAGAAAGGATGTGATCCCCGGTATTTAATCCCAGTCTTTCTTGGTGGTTCCTAGAGCTATGCAGTGACTACACAGACAAGCTTGAGAGCATGACTTGCATGAAAATAATGCAGAGACTTGTTCAAGGTTACAGACAATGTCAGACGAGGTCTGTGACAAACAGCTCTCTTTTAATGGAAACACAGATATATCAAATTAACAGTTCACGTGAAAAAATCATCCAGCAAAACACACCTTCCTTCAGCAAGTGCCCCAAGGCACTGTTTGTTCCCTGTCTGACAAAAGCTCCCCTTACACCTGTGACTGCACAGAGCAGAGCTGCCAGTGCAATATTCTTGGATGTATCAAATCCTGGTAATGAAGAGGAAGCAAATGAATACATGGTATTTGGCAATAATTTCTCAGACCACTGCATTACTTTTTTCCAGTACAATTTAAAACCAGCTACTGCATGGTTCTGGTTCACAACAGCCTATCACAGGCACACTCTGTGGCAGGATTAGGTTGAACTTGTGGCACATTAAGCCTGTAAGAGCATCACCTTTCTCCAGATCATCTTAACAACTAAAACACTCATCCAGTACGCATTAACACTGAGTCTCCTGTATAAACTGCCCTGCTTCCTCACAGAAGAGCTGCTGAGCCATTTGGCAGACCAACATACCAATCTGGGATTTTTTTCTTTTTATATGTGCATTTTCTGCATTGGGGTCCCATTTTCTCCATTTGTTTTAAGAGGAAGCAGAGAAGTAACTCGTCCACAGTACCTCGGAATTGCAACTCTACACTGCTTACCTGAAAGCCTGGAAATACTGCTGTACATTCTGTAGTTGGTGTTGGGTTTTTTACAGGATGAGCTAAAGATCAGAATTAATAAATATCTTATGGCACGTTAGAAGAGCACCTCTGTATAAGTATTGCATGGCAGGAATCACAGACTCGGACAGGCTTTGGTGAAGAGGGCAGAGGCAGTTCATTGTCAGAACAGGCATTGCAGAAGATCTCCCCACAGTTCCTACAGTGATGCTAAATAATGGGCAGAAGATGAAAAATTTAAATTTACAATGGAAACCTACCTGGTAATTGGATGCCAACAAACAGTACACACAGAGCAATCCAAAATGTAATTCCTTTCACTTCTTGGGTCGGAGCATGGAGTCCGTTTGCAAAAGATAATTCATCTACATCCCAAACTATGATGCAGTCCTACACAGATGATGTTTGTCTAGGATTGCACCACAGACAGATACGTGGTCTGTCTAGGACCACATTTTATACATATATATATATATGCTTTGAAGTTTTCATTCAAGACCTGGATTAAGAATATATTCTGCTACATAAAAATACAGCATGAGCAATGATATTCAAAACAGTGGATGCTTCTGTCAGGTAGCTGATTGAAATTTAAGGTAAAGAAAACTTCCTGCACACACTAATAAAGCATGGAAATTAATGTCACATTTTACTTTTAAATGACAATCAAGTCATATTTTTTTACTCTATTCTATTAAAAAACGCCCAAAAAGACTTCTTCATGTCAAATTCTAACAGTGCCAGAGCTGATAAGAGTTTGAGATAATAATTCCACAAAGTAGTTAAATAATTTTTAACTAAGTTGCTTTATGGAACTTCACCAAGACACTTTCTTTTGAAATGAGGGCCCAGCTGCATTGTATGTTATCAAAGAACTAGGAAAACATCTGAAAAATAACTCTGCATTCACCTGATCATTGACATTTCATGCCACAGCTCTAAGATAATTAGTAATTACATAATACTTGTAAACAAGCTGGGAGAAATTTAGTTAAAATTTTACCTTCCTTTTGGAAAGCGAAAATTCCTTTTCACATAGCTTGCAGTGAGTGGCCTCTTTGTCCTTCAACCAAACCTGGCCCTGGAGAAAAAATTATCATAATTATATGTATCTGATGAAGTTAAACTTTGAGGTCCAGGGGACAAAAATCAAGAGCAGAACACTGACTGCCTGAATGCTCAGTGCCCTGGGCCCAGTGGAATGGCACAAAGACACTCTAAAGCAGCACAGGACTGCTCCGAAGCCCTGCAAAACCCTAGGGGACAAGACAGAGCATAGGTGCAAAGAGAACGTGTAAAGCTGGGCTGTGGCTGAGCTGGAAGAACAGAAAGGCATCCAAGTCTCAGAGTGAAGCCTATGTCCCTGCTCATCACATGGGAACAGTCCTCAAGATGCAGGGAAGCAAAAAAAAAACCAGGACAGTATCAAGAACTGTCAATTTCCTTCTGTTTAAACCATTTAAAAAACCCAGGAATCTGCTCAACCATTTCAGATACGTATACCTGGACTGCAGCAATATGCCAGGTGACACAGCAGATGATCAAACGTGCAGACAAAATCTCTGCTCTCAAGTGCTCCCTGCTGTCTTTATGAAAGTCCCAAACCTGTTGACATTACACACCGTATTTTATCAGCTTTGGTGCTACAAGTTTACCTATTTCCTAGGGTGATCAGATATTTATTGATCACTGAGAAGTACTATGCAGTTCAAGCTCAGCTGCCAACACATTCTGTCCCAGATAAGCCCTGTCAGTTAGAGAAGGGGGTGTACCATTGCAAAAAAAGTGCCAAAATGCACGGCTGTGCATCAAACAAGGAAAATCAAAAGCAAATGACTTTTTTCTAGGGGGTTACAGGGAGTCTGAGGTTCTCCGCGGAAATCATACAATGAGTGTCTCTGGAGTAGTTGCTCTTGGAGAGAGATGTTCTCAAGCTTACAAATGATTTCAAAAAGAACAGTTAAAAAGAAGTTTCTTTTCTCAAAATGCTACTGACCTGCAACGCCTTGTTCGCTTCTTTTATATCTTCTATTTTCAGCTTTGATCTAAAGAATAAGATAATGCTATTTCAAACTTCTACATGGTCAGTTATGCTCTAACAACTTAAAAAGCTGGTTTAGGTACTCAAAAATTTTTAAGCCAAGTCCTCTGAAGAAGACCACATTATGTCATTATGGAGGAAGCAGCCTCCCCACAGCCATCCAGTGCCAACCCACTGAGACCTGAGTCACAGGAGACACACACAGAGTTATTCTATAGGGCATCAAAGGCCACATAGATCACAGCAAAACTACTGAGAAGACAGAGATCATTAAATGAAACTTCAACACCACGTAAAGATAAGGAGAGCAGTGCTGGCCAGGTGACCCCTTCCATCCTCTACAGACTGTGCAGGTTCTGCCTGGGGCAGGGTTCGTTTCCTTCCCGGGGGCTGCAGGGGCTGTGTTTTGGGTTTGTGCTGAACACAGGCTGATAACAGAGATGTTGCTGTTATTGCTGAGCGGGGTTTACACAGAGCCAAGGCCTTTTCTGCTCCCTGTAGGGCCACGCTGGGGAGGAGACTGGGGATGGGAAGCTGGGAGGGGACAGAGGACCCCACTGATCAAAGGGGTATTCCAGAGCACGTGGCTGATCCTCAGGCTCAGTATGAACAGTGGGGGAAAGAAAGAAGAAGGCGAGGGGGGCACTCCAAGGTTTGGAGTGCTGGAGTTCTGCCTTCCCAAGTCACCATTCCATGTGATGGGGCCCTGCTCTCCTGGGAGTGGTTGAACGCCTGCCTGCCCATGGGAAGCAGTGAATTAATTCCTTGTTTTGCTTTGCTTGCATGTGTGGCTTTTCTTTTCCCTACTAAAGTGTCTTTATCTCAACTCTCAGCTGGAGTTTTCCAGCTTTTACCTTTCCAATTCCCTCTCCCTGGTCCCAGCAGTGGGGAAGTGACTGGGCAGCTGTGTGGGGCTTGGTGTCTGGCTGGGGCTCAAGAAGAGCAGCACTGCCCTGCTGGAGCCAGAGCTGTTACCTTCTCCTTGAGGCTCTTCTGGGAATGCCACAAATGGCAAACCAGGCAACTGTTCTCACTGCAGAACAAAGCCTAATGCCCTTCAAACCAGGATTTTCTGTCCACAGCACTGTCATTACCCAGGAGCTCACAGCCATCCCACCAGCCAAAAATAAAAATTAACAGGCCTGACCTAACTAGACATACTGACTTCTGATAATTAGTTAGTTTTCAAAATAATAATAATATTGTCATATACTGTCTAATATGCATGACCACTGTCCCACTTTTTCTTAATTCAACTTTTCATGACAAAAATAATATGTATAAATTATCATGAATAATGAAATTACTCGCTCAGCTTGGATGCCAGTTCTTGGAGAGCAGCTTCTTGGTCTTCACATACACTTTTCAGTTGCTTGTTCTTTTCCTGAAGTTTAAGGAACTCCTTAAAACAAAACAAACAAAATAAAATGAAATCAAATTATTCTCAAATTGTGTTTGCCCTGCTGCCTAGAAAGCTGCTCCTGCTGAAGCTGCTCTTGCTGAGAAAACCAAGTGACTGAGTGATCCCTCACACTATTAAGGTTCCAAATCCAACCTGAACCTGCTAATGATTAAACTCTATTAGACCCCAAGAGATGAAGAAGCATTCTGCTTCTGTAGCCCACTCCAGGGAGAAAATAAACCCAACTGGCTGGAGAGCCCAAGAGCACCAGGGAGCCATGGGTACAGAGTCAGAGAGAAGCTGAAGCACTTCTGGCCTACAGTGAGAAGACAGAGCCTTCAACACAACTGAGAAGGGGAAACAACTATTTCATTTTTCCTTATCCAAAGTACTGAGTTCTGATCTGAGGACTAAATGGGGAATAAAAAGCCCATTTTTTTTCCTTATTCTATTTGCGAGAATACATTAATGTAATTTTTCTTATATATTTGCAGAAATTATTTAAAATACCACGTCTAAGTCCATAATTAACTTTGCAGTCAATTTCTAAATTACTAGTAAAAATTTGCTGCAGAATTTACTTTCTTAAGGTTAACTATTTCTTGGGTCTCTGTTCTCAGATGAGATACAGTTTCCTTTTCCTTTTGAAGATCATCCTCTAGGGTTTGCCGCCACTCTTTTTCTATCTTCAAATCTGTTTCCAGCTGAAGCCTAGAACAGGGAAAACAAAACAAAACAAAAATCACTGTGCACAACAGTATCATTTTTTAAAAAAAGACCTAGTTTATTTCTGGCTGCAATAGACTATTATCATGATAAATTAGCAACTTACATGTTTTCTAAAACAGAAATAATGTGTCAATATAATGATATTTTAGATATCAGTGTAATAAACAAAGCATTGTCACTCAGGAAATGCTTTTCAAAGTATGTTTATTTAAAGGACCGAGAACATGGCAAAATTTTGAAGAGCTGACCTTTGAAATGAATAAGGGACTACTAATGACAAAATTCTGAACTACTTTTAAAACATAAGGCAAAAGCCCCTTAACTTTATACAGCTTGTTTCTAAAATAAACCAAACCAACCAGCCACAGTGTCATTGGTGATGCAGGCAATGACTGCAGGTATCTCTGATACCATAAAAGTTATTTAATTTTACACCCTTGGATGTGAATCTTCTATTCTAGACTAAGGTTTATGGCATTTTGAACAGAACTGAAAATAAAGGAGGAAGGACTTCAAATTAATATTTTTATTTGAGCTTTCTACACAGGTGAGGTTCAGCATAAAGAGGGATATTGATTCCATCAGCTTAACTGAACTTCAGTTAAAGGAATTAGGACTACTCTGATGGAAGACCCGTTCTAGCTGAAATTTTACTATTGGTTTCATGGAAGGGCTGGTGTTTAGAAGGTTAGGGAGAATGCAAAGGCTGGAAGCACACTGTTCAACCTTCTCGATCTACACTGTGCCAACACAGTAAAAGAAGAAAAAAATCTCAGAGTATTCATGCAAGGTCTTTTGATGGGAAACCTACATCCACATTCCTTTTCCTGTTTTAAAGCCAACCCCACTTTTAAAGGAGAGACGGACATTTTGGGACACTACCTCAGCATCTGGCTGGAAAAGAAGTGAACATGACCTGGAGGTTTCAGAACTGCAGAATTCTAAGGCTGGGGTCTGAACTGTTCTTTTGGCCAAATCTGAGAGGTAACTGCGGTAGTAAGGTGAACGTTTGTCATGACAGTTGCACTGACATTCAGAGTTCTGAGAGGCAGGAGAAGGCTAATAATTGGATTGGAAATCACTAATTTTTAAGCCCCAATCTTTGTGCCAAAGATTTACTTAAATGACTGATGCTTTATCTTCCCAAAGAGGGAAAATACCTGTCCTTAAAGGGAGCTTTTAACATTACATATTGATTTAAATTAGTACTGGAGAATGTAACGGGAGAAAGACTAGAGGGTTGGCTTTTACATTCGTTTTTAACTTTTATGACTGCCGTGGATTTTCACTTTTTATTTCCTGTGCAGAGGTAGTTAAACCCCTTCTACCTTATCATTAAGCTGGATCAATCAAACCATTGTTATGCCATTTCTGTTTAAGTTTATACTACTCCATATTTGTGGGCTTTGTTAAAAGTGTATTTTATCACTACTCCACTACATATTTTCCCCCACTTAGGATAATTTCCTCCTGAATTAAGCTGGCACTTTTAGCCAAGAAATAATGCTGTTCATCCCCTTCCTTTCAAGCTGTATGTCATTTTAGAGGCACCCAAAGCCAGCTTGCCTTTCTTGGAATGACATATTTCCTTCTGCCTTGCCAGCCCCTAACATGAAGATCTTTAGTATTTACATTCTGTTCAAAACCATTTACGAACAAGCAGCCTGTATTAGGACAGAGGACATATTGTAGAATGTTTACTGCCGTGCATTTTTCCAAACACGAAAGAAATACTCACAGCTGCTTCTCCTTCTGGGAGAATTCGTTCTGCAGGCTTTCAGATTTATTCACATATTCCTGTTTAAGTTTCTCATCCTCAGCCTCAGCCTCCATTTGAGCCTTCTCTGCTTGCTGCAATCTGGTGTAATTCAAATCAACTTTGGGTAAAACTGAAGCTAGAACTAGGGTGTAGAGGGTGAAGAAGACAAATAAAAGAAAAATGGGGAAATAGAAACATTTCTAAATAAAAACAAAGTTTGGGGAGAACTCACAAACTCAAACGAGAAATCCATACAATGCCTAGGGAACTAGCTCCTGGGTTTGCATACAGTAAGAGAGTAATCACTGTAAGTAATCACTGTTTTATTTTATGCTCATGAATAACAGGTGCCGAAGCATGATACATATTTTAGACTCGAAGCATTTAACTTGATGCTTTTCTTTTTTCCTTTAGCATACGTTCATGTGTTATTTTTGAGGCTTTTTTTTCCCCCCAAGTAAATCCTGTAAAAGTACTTGGCTTGCACTAATCACCCATTGAGACAGGGCAGAGCATGTGTTGTGCAAAAGCAGCTCAAAACAATTGAGGCGTAAGGTTGCATACAGAGCACTGCAATCAGACAGCAAAAAACTTAACTAGCCTAACACAACAAAATACACCCTGACAGGTCCCACTACATTTACAGAACTACCTCAACTACATCATAATTAATTTAAATAGTCTGTATTAAAAATAATGCATTCTTACACTGGTTAAAATAGCTCCATACTATAGACAAATAAAAATGGTTAATCAAGAAATGAGGGATTGTTTTTTGATTTAATCTTTTTTTTCTGAATTTCAGGTTTGTTCAGCTGACACTCCCCTTGGAATACATTAGTTCACTGTGGTTCCTCTCTGCTTGGTTATGCCTTCAAACCAAAAAAAGGTGGATGTAATGGAACAAAATAAATGTACTAAAAGGGGACTTGTGCTATATCATGGTTACATCTGTCTGGAGAACACAAGAGCCTGTAAAATACCACTGAATGTCCCCACTGTGTTCTGCAAAACTGTTCCAAGGGCCTCTCAGGTAAGTGGTGGGAGCAATCAGTGAGGTGGTTGATTTGTCCCTTCCCAGCAGCTCACTGAACACAGAACAACTCCCAGCTCCCAGTGTCAGCTAAAAAGATGTGTCAGCAATATGTCTGCATTTGTGCTTCTGCTGATGAAGCTGCCCCAGAGGGAGTTTCCAAAAGCTGCCGGTAAACAAGTGAAAAAGGCTGAAATGAAACTACCTCATAAAGGGTGCACTATCTTGCTCAGCTGTCCCAGGGGTTTTAAGAACACTCTCGGTCACATTTGCAATGGTAGTGCACAGAGGGCCAAAACGTGGGAAGGACAATACTGGGAAAAGCAGGTCCCTCCCCTGTGCAGAAGCTGAATGAAGCTACACAAGATATCAACACCAAAAGCACGTTAAACACTTCCCTAAATCACAAAATCAACTGCACAGTTGTTTCCACAAACAAGGCAGAAAGGGAGCTTGCTACCCAAAAGCTGCAGCACCACCCCCTAGCCCAGCGCCAGGGCTGGCTGCCCTGCTGGAATTCAGGCAGATGCTGAGCTGGCCCCAGTTTGCAGCTGGATTTGCCATTCAGATGATACTGGGGCAGATACTTGTTTGCATAATGACAGTGAGATGGATAAGGCTCCCCTTTCTGCCATGGTCTCCCTCTTGTTCTGTTCAGCGTTTCTGGTTTGGGTTTTCTTTGAAGATGGAAGACATTTATTTTTATTTTTCACTAGCCAGCTCATGTTAAAGGCTCTTTCTGCCTCCAAACCAAGGAATAAGCTAGTACATAACCATGGTGTAGAAACCCTTTCTTTATTATTGCATCCTGTCCCCACTCTTTCAAACACATCCCCTTCTGCTGCAAAATTCAGACTATTTTCCCAGTCAACTTCCACTACTAACTTCACAGCAAACATCGGGAGGTGTATTAAGGGCAGTCAGCAGCCTAAACTCTTCTTTCTGCAGTGCAGGCAAGCAGCAGCTCATAGCAGAAATACGAGTTGTAAAGGCTGCCTAATGATGGGTGGAGGGAGGGAAAAGGGTTTGGGCACAACCGCGGGTGCTGATCTCAACGTAGACACAGCCAGGCAAGATCCTCAGCAGACAAACAGGTCAGGCAGGTTCAGGATCTGGGCCCTAATTGTAAATCCTACTCACTGCTACACCTTCCAGGGCAGCTGTGCTAGGCAGGAGGCACAGCCACAGGATTTGCTGGAGCACTCTGTCTGTGTCTGGAGTCCCACACACATCAGGCTCCGAACACATTTTCACTCCATGAGAATATTTTACCCCAGGTGACATCAGGGAGATGGAGCTGTGCTTTAGCTGTTTGATGCCCAAAGCCTGTCCTTCCTTCACTGTACACACAGAACACAGATGCTGACACCACCCTCTTTCCTTACGTCCATCATTCTGAGAGAGCTCAACTCCTTCCCTCAAACTCCTGGCACTCTGTGTAAGAAAACAGTGCTGGGTACAACCACAAAACCCAACAGAGAGCGTGCTTTTGGGATAAATACAGCCTAACAGGGAAAGGAATAAGCAGGGGAGAAGGGAAGTGTTGGCCAGAAGGGCTACTTTTAAAATCTCTGAGTACCAAAGAATCAGAAAAATCACTAATTAGAAACAAGTGTCATAAAAATGTACAGTCAAAGTAAAGAGATCTAACCTCTTAAAATAAAATTTGACAAAGAAGTGATTCAATAGCATTAGAAAACTAGCTTACATTTGCTTAATAATAGTGCAGTAATTTACTTTTTTTCTCTCTCTCTCTTTTTTTTTTTTTTTTTAGGAGGGGTAAAGTGAGATCGGAGATGATGTTCTTTCAGAAAACAAAACAGAACCCAGCTACGATCAGTTACAGTGCAGGATTTCTAATACCACTTTAAAGTTTTAACTGGAAAATTCTGAAGTCCTATTTTATCAGCAATAATTTCAACACAAGAGATCTGGAGGAGCTTTCAGAATGATATATCCTTGACAAGTTTATACTGGTGCTGAGCCTCATTGCTGGCACATTTGACGAATGACATTGCAATAGTCCTAGTTTGAGTTAACAGATCTTTGTCACTTCATGAATGCAGTGGACAAAAATCAAAGACAGATGAAGGCAGCAAAACAATAAAAACAAAAATTGGGATAAAAGGATAAAAAGAAAAAGAAAAAAGAGGAAAAAAGGATGTCAATAAAAGAATATTCATGTCACTAATTTTTTTAATACATAAGCATGTTTTTTATAATCAGATTTAAATGAAAAAAAAGACATGTCAAACACCAACATGACAGGGCTTATGGATATGTTATATTTTACAATTAAAAAGATCAATGTTCCATATAAGGCCACTAAATTAAAACATATGAATCACATCTTAATATTATGTAGTACATGCAGTCTAACCATAATGTAAATTTGTATCCTGCAATTTTAGTCTTTCACTTTTCAACCTTTCAGCATGAAAACTCATTAAGCCATTGAAAATAATGGCACTTCCAAAGCAATGGACAACAATTACAAAAGCTTCAGCGAACAACCAGTGATCCTTGAAGGCATTAATGTTTATATTAAGCATATGCTTAAGTATAAGCAAGATTAATGCTTCAGTTTCTATTGCATTTCATTCAGGTGGGGGAAAAAAAGTAGGCAATAATGAATCAGAATTTTGAAACAACTGAAAGAACAACTTTTGATATCAACATAAAAACCTAGGGCCAGAAGAAAGATGGTAGAGGAAGAAAACAGAAAGATTAGGTTTGTATTTGAAGTGTTCTTGTCAAACAGAAAAAAAAAACAACAGCAAAGCACTGATTAGAAGTTTCAGAAAGGTTTGGTTTAAACGTTCTAGTTGAAAACTACATTTCAATGGCAACTGTAGGAATGCAGTAGGATGTAAGGGGTTGGAGTGGTGAATGAAGAGAAACAAAGATGGGGCTGTACCTTTGTTCTAGTTGTTTCATAGTTGCATTAATTTGATTGGTCTTATCCTCTAACCGACTAATTATTTCATTCTTTTCTTTCATTGCATCTTCAGAAACCTGTGTTACAAAAGAGGTTAAAACTGAAATTGGTATAATTACACCATTACCTCATGGGGGCTTTCTCTTCAGTATCTGAAGGGGAAAATGTTGAAATGGCTTCAGGTTTTGATTCTTTTTAAAGATTGCCTTCTAAAAACCCTTGAGGGCAGCACTTAAAATCTTATGCCTAGAAAATTTGTAGTTTTATACTTTGCAAGCGTAGAGGCTGTTTAATATTTAATAAGTATAAATGTTCCCCTTTGGTTTCCTTCCTTAGCTAATCACTTTGGAAGTCAAGTTCACTGACCAAGTAGCCCTTTAGAACCTTACCAATAAAGAGCTGAGATGCTTAGTCCAGAAAATCACCAAAGTTCTCCTACAAATCAAACCCCCACAGATCCTAACACTGGAGAGCATTCTCTTCTTATTTTTACCTTCACCTGTATTTATATTTCTCATCCTCTGGTCCTGTTTCCTCACATTTGCAGATGGAAAAGTAGAATCCTTTGTCCATCACTTCAATTACCTCTCTGCAGCACTCTAATTTTTTTCCCCTCATTCTGCCACAGACTTGACTGGTTTCTTGTGCTAGTTTTCATAATTTATTCCATAAATCAAATTCATGTTCAGCATAAATAATTCACTGGTATTCGCCATTTGCTAACTGCATTTGGGGGTCTTTGAGATCCATATTCTCCCAAAAAAGGCATTTCATTGTTGGAGATTTTCTTAATTTGCTAACAGATTTAAAAATAAACCCAAAAGTGTAATTCCCTTTTTCCATTTCACATGATCTTGCCTTCCTTCCCTTACTTTGGAAGGTCAGGGCTTTTCTCCAACTCTTCACTATGTGCCTACATTCTTCTGGATTTTTAATACAACTCAGGCCAAAGAAAAGTCATTGTTACAGGACACTATTACTCTCTCTGTTTCATATAGGATATTCTCAGGCCATGATCTTATCCTCGTGCTTTTTTCTTCCCTAAACCCAGAAAGTGACTGCCTTAAGAACTTCTTTGTGTGAAGTTATGTTTGCATGGGTAATGTTCCAAAATGTCAAGCTGACCTAAGACGCGCAAGGAAACCAAAACTCCAGGGAACAGCAGCATTCAACTGCCCAGAATGGTAATAAAGCATTTCTCTCCCTTTGATCCTTTCAGCAGTTTAACAGCAGATTGTTCCTTTACCTGCAGCTTTTGGTACATTTCCACGTTAATTGCTTTAACTTCATCAAGCTGCTGCCGCAGGCCGATGAGGGTGTCCTGCTTCTCATGGATATCCTTCTCCAGCAACTTCATGGCAAGCTCTATCTCGTGTTTCATACTAACTTGAACCACTAGCTCATTCTCCATATCCTATAAAACACAAGCACAATGCAACACAAAGTATTTAAATAATTATGTAACCTTTTATTTCTGGTTTGAAACTCTAACAGAGCTGCAGCACCACCTATTTCACCACCTCAGAAATTCTGCCCCTGTTTAACTTTGCAAATCATCCATAAATGTTACACTCATATACTAACTGACCAATGGGGCTTTTTAACTTTGGGAGAAGTCAACTCACATTGTAAGAAATTACCCTGCCAGTGTTGCACAGAGTTGCCTAAGTATTAATTACAAAAATAGAACTAAAGTATCTGTAAATAGAACTAAGGTATTTGTATTTTCACAAGAAAGATTTAGCATAGCTAGAGAGCATACAGTATTGCTAAAAACTCACCTAAAAATTTAGCAAAGAAAAATGTGGGGTTTTTTACTGTTCCTCAGCAATATTATTACAGAAATACTGATGCTCTGTAAAAATCCCATTTTTACTACAGGCAGTTAGAGAAAAGGCTATTGAGGTAAATGAAAGGCAGCATCTAAACTGAACAGAAGCAGAACTATTCCTACACTGGCCATGCTGCAGCCCAGTGCGCTGCCGAGGGGCAGTGCCAGGGAACGCTCACCTGCCGCAGCTGTGCCTCCTCCCGGAGCTGCCTGCGGGCCTCATTGTACATCTCATCCAAGCCCTGCCTCGAGTGCTTGTACGTCTGAAGCTCGGCTTCAACATCCACTTTAGTTGCCTACAAAGATACAGAGGTTCTGTCTTTCTTCATCACAAGTTCTGCAGTTTAATGGCATAAACTTAACACTCGTGGGGTATATAAAGAAAAGCCTCCAAACACATTCTCCCAAAGCACGGGACAAACATGGAGAGAGCTGTTTCTGCTCTGTGGCCATCAGTTTTATAATGAGAATTGAGTAAAACCAGCAAAATTAACATCTATACTGCAGTACTGTCCTCCTTCAGTGTCACTTAAAGATACTAAATACACCTATGGTAATAAAACAGTCTAGTGCCCTAGAATTTTAATTTACTTATGCCATTTATAAAGGTCCACAGATTCAATAGGTCCTTTCCCTCACATTTCAGATTTGGACAAGTTAAGCTTACTTCAAGATGAGATGTACAAACTTTTGAACAAAAATTAACCACATTATGTTACAATATTAAAAGCGGTAAAACGAACACACCTCTAGATGATGCTGTGTCTTCATTAAAATCAGAGTATTTTCACTCCTTAATTGATGGTTTTCTTCCTGAAGTTTAATTATATTGTTTTTGGCTATTGCTAACTGAAAAGAGACAAACAAACAAGAAAAGCTCACTTTTGTGGGTAGAAATAAAGAAAAAAATGTTCTGATGAATGCAACACCAAGACATTCTCTGCTCTATTCTCCCTGTCTGCCAGACAGAAGATGATCTGTTTTTAAAGAAAACATAAAGCTCCTTCTTTTAATAATGAGTCACTTTCATTACACAGCAGCAGCAAGCTCAGGATACTTCACTGTTTCATGTCTGGTGAAGAGCACGCTTTCCTTTCATTGCTTCACCATGACTTAAAGATACAATTCAACTTAAAGCCCCTCAATTCTCATTCCTCATCCTCAACTTTTTCTTTCCACTTGGCTTCAAGTTCATCCAGTTTCATTTTCTTTTTTTGGCATCTCACTATATCATATGGAGCAGCTTACATAAGAAAGCCTCCCCCACATGGAAAACAAATATATTTACAAAAGATGACACTTTATAACTGGGCCCTATGCTATATACTTTAATGTCAGAATTATAAGCCAAAGGATCAAAATAGGTGGACAGTTGGGCTGAAGGCTTGTAAAGGAACCAGAACACTCTGAGAATTAACACTCAGAAAAAAAGTTTTCACTCTATCTGGGTACATTATCCACAGAGTGAGCTAGCTGTCCCCACTGAATTTAGAGTTTTCAGTTTTCCACTTACATTAACTAAAAAAGGTGCTCTCTTTTCTAAAGCTAAAAATATTGGAAACTAGTCAAGCATTAAAGATAACCAGAAATAGAGGCTATAAACACAAACCCAGAACTAGACAAGTCTAAAAGCTGTATATAAGCATACAGCAAACAAGCAAGAAACAATCCTTTGGCTAAAGTTGAGAACTGGAACAGAAATTGCTTGGTGAACTACTTTCTGTCTCTTTGTAGCAACTGGTGGCATCCATTCTGGACTAGTCATCTGCACAAATCAGACTGACAGCTGGCATTAAGAAAGGACTTTCTTCTCAATTTGCCCAAAATTGGAAATTGTCATGTTCTACAGAATTAATTTACTGATGCTAGAGGCTACCTGGCAAGCTGACTTCAAAGCCCTGCAGCTGCTGCCCCTCTTCTTTAGGTCAAAATAAAGGTATCTGAATGTATTATACAGAACTTCCACAGATTAAAATCATGTAAGTATATTTAGAAAAACAGTTTTTGAAAGAAAATAATATGCTATACACTGCTAAAATAAAATAGTACCTCTTCAATCAGTTTAGTGTTTGACTTCTCCAGTGAGTCAACTCTTGCATGTAGACTGCTAACTGTGCTACTGAAAAGAGAAAAAGAAACAATGGTATTCAAGATTACATAAAAACTCATTCAACCAAGCTCAAAAGCTTTAATGCAAGGTACAGTGATTAATGGCTAAGAGCTAAGAGGTCTGCTCCCATTATTGGAGGTTTTCCTAAATACAAGAAAATTACTCTCCTTTGTTGAACATTTATATCCTTCTTTCCAATTCCCAATGTCATCCCTGTAACTCAAACTCTGGGTTGGCTATAACTTCCCATGTACTCTCCCTTTCCTTTATCCTCACAACTATATTGCACCCAAAAGATTAATGAGTTCCCTTCAAAGACAATCCCAGTGTTATTTCCCCCCTATATAACAACTATTCTTCAGATTCTCTTCCTCCAAAGCACGTATTTTTTATAAAATCACTTGTTTCTCCGCATTTTTTGAGATTTGTCCTCAGGCTATCTCTTTCTTGATGCTTCTTGACTTCATTTAGGAGTCTCATTAGAATTTTATTGCCTTTTATTACTCTGTTGTTTTTTATAGTATCAAACTACATGCAGGCCTTTTCCATAACCTGATTGCCTATTTCTGCAGGAAGCACTTTATTTTAGGTTGCACTTCACACACAGGAAAGCAGAAAACCTATTCTGTAACACCATTTACTTTTTCACATATTTTTCTGTGGTGTCCTTGGAGTTGCCAGTTCATTAAGAACAGCAGGGCAGAGAAGATTAATGCATTTTACAATGTCTGAAAAGGAACAGCTGAACTGAAATAAAATAGGAGAGTTGCTGAATCACTGATCTGGCAGGAAATTCTATGCAAAAACCAGCATACAAGAACACACAGAGGCTCACCTGGATTATGACATCA
Organism: Platysteira castanea; assembly: GCA_013397175.1. Lineage (NCBI taxonomy): Eukaryota > Metazoa > Chordata > Aves > Passeriformes > Platysteira > Platysteira castanea. The sequence continues at coordinate 1,615,581 of VYXC01000316.1, forward strand.
CACAAACACCACTGTTCTTAATTGTGGTCGTTCCTTTCTCCTCCTTTACTTTCATTTTGCTCATATTTGATGTGCTCAGTTTTCCTGTGCTGTTGAAGGTTTCTGCTCAGTGACAACATTTCAAAGCAGAATATCCTTACTCCACCAGGAGCCTTATAGTAACCAATGATCCAGATTACCAGCATTAAAAATTTAAAAAGATGATTACATTTCGAAAAGGATCAAGATCAGCTGTGCTACGGATTCTACACAAGTTCTTTGTGGCTTTGTTGTTTGGTTTTGGTTTTTTGGGGATTTTTAGCTTTTTAGCTCCTCAGACTGTTTAATTTCATACAATACTCCTCAGAGAATTTAAATCACTGTTCTTCTATTTGCCCAGTAACAAACACAGTGGTGGACTAGGTTTGTTCCATCCAGCAAAGTAAGGGGAAATGCTGCTTTCCTGAAAACAGCTTCAACAGGAACCACAACCTACCACATATAAGTAGGTTCTAGCAAGCAACGAGCTTATTTAGTTTCAGTCCTAGGCATTGAAGCCACAAATTAAAATGCTCTGAAAGGCAAAGAAATAAAAACATATGGATTCACCAAAACACTCAAAACCACTTCTGGCAAACTGTTAAATAGAACACAGTTAGAATCCAGACTAAGCTTTTCATTCCTGTGAAGTTATGAATCATGAGGACCTTTACCACGTTGGCCTTTGGTTGGTTTTGTGTTTCTCTAAAGAATACTTCTTTATAAAGAATAAATTAATATTTATTAAATAAATAAAGAATTTATTCTTTAAAGAATGAATAAATTTTAAAAATAAACTGAATCTGAAAATTCAGTTTCAGAATAAACTAAATAAAACAGTTTTGACTGTCCAAAAGCATGAAAACTGACACTTGTTGAGTCTCTCCAGAAGAGTGTCTTTTCCTACTTCACTAAATCTTCAGTCTGAACATGGAGCATTTGCAGCTATTTCTCTGAAGTTCTCTCACAAAGCTGTGGTACAAAAGGCATTTACCTGTAAGCCTGCCCTGACACCCATACTTCAAAGTAATACTTACTTCAGTTGCCTGTTCAGTTCCTCAACATAATTCTTTTGGTCCAATATTGCAGCAATCTGTACATTTCTAAAGCAAGCACAAAATAAAATTAACTTTGACAAAATGATGCACTACAGTATGGACTGAAAATATACATATTTACCATATGCAAATGTCCACCTTAATCGTGTTTTTAAAAAGAAAGGAAGCAACTTCATCTCACACTCATGAAGGCAACATATATCAGTGAGACACAAAAAATCCAATGCTTTAACTGCAAATGTTTTCTCTATATGAAACATACCATACACAGTCTGAGAAGGATAAGGATGTTTATTTACTCTGCCATAACTCTGGCTCTTTGAAACACTGACCAAATCCCAAGCTGAGGGCTTAAAGGTCTGTAGGTTCCTTTTCAGTGCCACCTGGCACCTGCTTGGGGGCAGTAGGGGATGCTGCTGAGGTTTGCTTCAGACTGCAAATATTCTTCCAGCTAACTAGTAACACAGAACAACACACTAGGGCATTTTTCTCAGGATCAGAAGATTTCATCTTAAGGGAACCTGTTCTTAAAGAACAGGCCCCAGCTGAGAAATCATTTGTTAACATGCAAAGTAGGAGGTATTCTGTGAGGACATACCTTTCTTTACCCCCAATGTCATCATCACTCTTCAAATACACAGAGAAATCAATCACCCCAACCTAGGGGAAAGCAAAGGTACAGTTTCATATCATACAAATAACTGCTGTTGGTATTTACAGCCTTGTACTTATGCAATTGATAAAACCTCAGTTACAGCATTTTTAAGATTGGTCCAGTTTCAGCCAGAAGCTGAAAAACCTGAACTGTAACACTTTAAACAAGATTTTACCACATCTAATATTTACTTGGTTTATACAATGCCCTCCTGTTAGGATCCTGTTTGTTCTTTCCATGTCTTTTCTAAAAAAATCTCTCCTCAAAAAACTTTTTAGAAACATATTTTTCCTATTAAAGCAAAATACCATCTCTATTAAATAAGGCAAAATGTTCTATCTGTAAAAGTTACTTTATATCAATTCATTATGGCTGCATGAACACATTTCATCGCTGAGCAGCAGTTGTTTAACATACCAAAACTACTCTCCTGGCTGTGACTTCCATCAAGCTCCAGAAGTTTGCCTTTCTGCTCAATAAAACCTGCTGCTCCTGGCTTTTCTGAGAATGTGCCTTCTTCAAACTACTCCTCACAAACAGAATTATTCTGGACATTTTACAAATGTCAAATTTGGACAAATTGCAACCAGAATCTCATCTGCACAGCCACTACTACCTTCACAAATCGAGTTTTATCTCTCATGCAGCAAGGCCACCAAGTGACCTAGATAACAGAGGCAAAGCTAGCAACAGATTTTGTGATGTATAATACACATTTAATTCTCAACACAAAGAGCAAGTTGATAAGTCTTCTGTAATAACAGGCCTGTCAATGTTATATCTTCTTTTACACAGGATCAGGGCCGGAAACTAATACTAGACAGTAACTAGAACAAACAACTGAGGACAAGTTAACCACGTGATTCAAAAGCACACACACCCAACCAGCTGTAACTTTTCTTTCCCAGAGGAACTGTTTTTTCATCAAATATAGGCTGAATATAGTAATAACCACTTAAACTATTATGATTTTTTTCCACAAAGAAGCTGAAAAAAACCAATCAGGCCTGAACACAGTCCACATTTATTTACAAATACTGGTGCATCTGCCTTTAAACAGAATCTGTTAATATTTTCTTGGAAAAGATCAAGGTTAAAAGTCAAAGCCCATTGTAAAGCAGGAAGAATTCCAAGTCTTGCTTTGCAGAATCAAAGTCATCACCCTCTTATGAGGTCATAAGAGAGTATTTGTTTCAGGTCCTTGTATCATTCCTATGATGTTCCAGAACAAAAATAAATGAACCAAGCAGGGTAAACTGATGACGGAATTATCCTTGTCCCACAGAGAAAAAGGATTGGTCACACAAGTGAGATGGAAAGAATTCTGCACTGCTACAACTGCTCCCATTTGAGGACGAAGCACAAAACTTCACCCTTGCACTCTGACCATTATCTCAATCTAAAGATCTGACCCAGCTGATAACGAGGTTAAGGCAACAGCCCCCCAGGTCCAGGAGCTTGGATCATCACACCTTGAACAGTCTCTATTAAGATTTTTAACAACTCCAAAGTACCAAAATTCATTGCACAGGAAAATCTCACGGATTGTACAAACATTCCTTTACCTGGATGGACTTACTTGTGAATCCAGGTCTTCTCCCTTCACACACAGGTTGGCATCGATCACATTTAGCCCAACTAACAGCCCAACAATAACTGCTCCTTCTTCCTCCATCATTAGTGCATGATACTCGTAAAACTCACTGTGTTAAAGCAGAAAATTGCATCTTACTGATTTATTCATTATAATACATTCAGTAAATTAATAACAAGTGACATATACATCTCAGTTTTCTCTGATTGTAGCCTTACTACAACATCCTTAAAGATGGACTGGGCCTGCCCATACTTTCGTCTCATAAATATTTAAAAATTCAAAGTGCATGGTTTGTCTTAGGGGCCATTAAAAACAAGGATAATGCCTTTGGCTCCAGATGGCTGAGACATTGAGAGGGGCAAGGGTAACAAAATTTACTTTGCCTTTAAAAGAAAAACCAAAAAAATCCAGAAAAGGCTCTTCCCTACACCTGCTATTAGCCAGTTTTGAAGAGATACTGCAACAAAAAGCTGTTAGGCCACACTGAGTCAGACAACTCTTAAGTTGTTAAGAAGCAAGCAATGCAAAAGAAGAATGGTAAAAAATTACCTTGTGTGAAAAAATGTCTGGAATTCAGTGAATACATGCTTGAAATTCAAGGAGCCAAAGAAGAGATTAAATGGATTAAAGAGAAACATAAAGCGCTGAAATGTTAAAAAGGTTTTTAAAATATACTTCACTAAACAACAGAATATCAGCACTTTCTCCTCCTTGCACTTTTTAAATAAAATTTTAGATTCTATGCAACAAACTCTGTTTCCAATGGAAAAGTCCAGAGCTGCTGAACACCAGTGACATCCTGACATATCAGCAATATCTAGGCATACAAATAAATCTTAAAAATATGTTTAGCTTATAAAACTGAAATTAAGATGAGAAGTATCTTTCTCCATTTGTGCTTTAATTACTCCATCAGACAGGAAAAGTTATACTAGAAGAGAGCAATGCCAGTGTTAGAACTGTGAAAGCAAAGTTCAAAGCAAGAGCCCTCAGTGCAATGGCAGCTCAGTGGAAACCAGACAAACGGTAGGGGTGAATTCAGCTACTCTCCAGAGGTTTTCAGTGCTTATTCTGCACGGTGGGGGAACATGGGATTACTTTTTAGGAGACTAAACTGCTAAAAATAAATTGCAAACAAAATCTAATGAGTTGTTTACCTGAGGAGATCTCTCTGAATGATTAAACAGCGAAGATAATCGGCCATTTTCTTCTGCATCAGCGCTAACCGTAACCAGGCCCGGGCACGGCCCAGCGGTGTCCTGAAACACAGGGCATGAAGACAAACAGTCCCAAATTAACAACATATTGATTAAATCATGGTCTTTAACACCTTATCGGTCTACTGGTGGAGCAATTGGTGTTTCTGAAGGGGTATTTTAAACTGTTAGTTGAGCATCTGTTGTAGTGTATTTGAATCACAATAGTGTGCCCCAGCCAAACCACCTTTAGTGCTGTATAGATTTAAGATTCTGGTGTGTGTTTATGGATTTGGGATTTTGACACTGTGAAAAATGCTTATACCATGTTTGCTATCTTGTCTACAGAAAGCCCTATAGAAAATAGTAAACATTGTGGGAGCACAGGAACGGGCTGTAGGCGATCTTGACCCTGATGAATTACAGCTGTGTTGAACCAGGTGTTTCTACTGAGGACCAGAGCCCAGCTGAGCCTCTGCGAGGTGCCTCATAAGAGGGAGGAGAGGAGCCCAGGGGAGGGAGGACTGCTGCTGAGAAAGCAGGCAAGCAGCCCAGGAGAGGACTGCTACAGAGAAAGCATGCAACAGCACAGAAGAGAGAGACCAGAGCAGCACTACTCAGACAGAAAGCAGGACTGAAGCAGCTTTTAGGTGATAGCAGCCTCCTTTGTAACTCTGGACTGAGAGTTGGGTTTTTGTTTACCCACAAGCATCACCATCTAGAAAGCCATAATGTTTAGGCTTTGACTCCAAGCTTTGGGATAACAGAAAAATTTTAACATACTCAGCTGAGCTTGGGAGCAGACCCTGGAAAAAACAGGAGCATAGAATGCACAAGAGCCTGACAATCTTGAAAGTCCTGTTTTTCTGATGAAGTAAAATGTTTGCAACACTTGAGACTCCTTTCTGCAATTTGCTTATAAAGAGATCAGGAGAAGTACAAGAAAATGAACCGAATGCCCATCACAAGCCACCACAGTAGCTTCCCATCCCAATCCTACTCTCTGGCTCTACCCAACACTTAATCCTACCTTTACTAGTGTACAAATTCAGTGCTATCTTAGGAAGCCAATGCAAAAACCTATGAAAACAGATGTAACTGGCAAACACTAACATCCAGCAAATTACACCTGGACCTTCAGAAGTTCCTCTTCTAGCGCTTGCATACTTACAAGTGGTAAGCACATGAATTTTTTAAAAAACCCTCACAAGTTGTATTAGGATAGGGGGAGAGTAAACACACTTGGCAAAGGTTATTTCCTCTGGCCTGCCACAAGAGTAAATAAAAATTTACATGCCTATGTGCTTTAGATAAGGTCTAAAGCTATAAATTAGAACCCTTATGCTGCCATATACGAATCACAGTGTAACCAAGTCCTTTTGGAATTTCATGTATGGCCAATTATAAAGCTAAATACAAAAGCAGAGTGCAGTGGAATGGGAGGAGAATAAATTTACTTCTGAGTAGGACTCTGCAGGCAAGAATCTGAAAAGCTGCCTAATTCTTTTCTCTGTAGTATATCACCTTTTGGTTTTATACAGCCTTTGCTGACTGCACTCAGTAACGTTTGCTGCAGTTCTAGATTGCAGAGTGACTGATACACAACCTGCTCCTTTTGGCATTGCTGTTATCCACCTTCCATTCACCTGTGCTCCCCCAACACCATGCAGTAGCTGTTCAAAGGCTTGATTAATGCCAAATGAAATCATGAAATCAAGATTCTCAGTCAGGTCCTTTATTTTCCCGCTGCATTTTACCAATACTACTTACTTAAGGCCAGGCAAATCTCTGACACTTGCTGCTATTTCCTCAGCTTCTGGATATAATTTCTCCACAAGTTCCAGAGGACCCCAGATGGTTTTATTGTAACTCAGAAAGGATTTTCTTACTAGGAAAAGAAAAATCAAGTAACTGAATTAATTTAAATTACTACAGTAGCTTCCTTCAAAATAGCTGGTGTGTGAAAGGGTTAACTGCTGAGTCCAGACCTCCAGACAATTCCTAACTGAGACACTGGTCAGCTCACCAGTATCCAAAGACTACTTCTAAGTTCCTTTGCTGTGAATATAAAATCAATGTACTAGAAAATGTTAATATAGAAAGGATGTCTAGCTAAAAATATACATTACACACATACATGCAGCTGTGGTAATCCCTGGACCACTTACAACAAATGGTGTACAAAACGCCAAGTTGGTAAATGTGGAAATATATGTGAAGAATTAATAATTACACTATTCCTTATAAAAGATGACCATTTACATATTTTTTCAATTCTTTATGCAACATTACATATTTTTTATCTACTTCAAGAAAGAAAGGAAGAAAAATGGCATGTTTGGGATGAGAAATATGCAGCTAGACCGATTTCCACACCTTTCAGGCCGTGCTTCAGGCAGTGCTCCATGACAACAAAGAACTGCTGCAAAGGTGGGTAGTCAGAATCCAGAGTGCGCCCAAAGCTCAAGGCTGATTCAATGAGTCCTTTGATACTCAATTTAGCCATGTTCAATAAATTTGCTCTTTCTACAGCTGTAGGGTCCTTTACAGCTAAGACAACAGAGAAAAAGATGTTATGGTTCAAGTTTTAGGAGTGACACAAAGAAATAAAGTGCTTCATGGCTGCCTTGTTCAAAGAAAAGCTTACCTTAACCTAACAAACTCAACAGAACAATTCAGTAGCTGCTATAAACCACCATGTCATAGAAAAGCATCCCATCCAAAACACATTCTTAGTGTTTTAACAGGTGAATGAAAACCTGGGACTTCTTAGCTGCCATGCTGTCTCAGCAGATCTCAGAAGCAGCCAAGTCACTGCAATTTAACACAGCACCTCTGCTGCACTCCAAGCTGCTGCATGGCTGCAACCAGTGCCCCTCCCATGGTATCAAAGCAGCCTTCCTCTTAATTTATGTATTTATTTGGTGTATTACAGCCTACCTACAGAAGCAGACATCATACTTTTTATATATAATCACTTTCCACTGTATCTTTAAGTTCACAGTGGCACAAACACATGCCTTCCTTCTCAGGCTGTACAGAGTCTCTGCCACTAAACCAGGAGCATTTTCTAGAAAATACTACATACTGAAAATTCAGTTTCTTATCTGCCACAAGGTATTTTCTAATGGAAAATCTTAAGAATTAAAGGTTTTGCTTTAACTTGAAATTTTTGGTAAACTTTACGAAGTGTACACTGCAGAAATACATTTGGGGATTAAATCTAGTCAGTATAAAACCCACAGCTCTTTACAATCATCTTAGTCAGACAGAATGGACAAGGTTTCTCTTCTCAGAACTCCTGCTACTGAAAACAGAGTGCTCAGGAAATTCTTAAGCTTATTTTCATTTATAATGAAGCAATTCAAACATTCAGGCCAGACTATTTTCTCAGAGACAAAACAAGCCTCTCTTTATTCACTATGATCAAAGTAACCTGCAAAGAAACAAAAGAGCTGAGGATTTACCATTTAATTAAATCCAACAAATGAAGTAAAAAAACCCCACTTTATTTTTTAAGACATTGAGACACAGATGTCAAAATATCTAGACAAACTTGCATCTGAGGAAAAAATGTGAGCCTGTTCCTCTGCAAATCTGAGCGTTGGTATAGGACCTTATCTGTTTGCACATCAGAAAGCACAAAGAACTCAAATCATCATAACAGATGGAGATTTTCTCAGTTCCTCAACAGCAATGAAATGACTTGTCTCATTTCCTGCATAGTTTAGGCATTTAGGGATTAGCTATTAAGAATCCCTGGAAGTTACTTTCTAATATTTTGTTTCCCTAGTTGCGTGCCAGATACCCAACTACCCCACTACCACATACCACAACCTATCTCTGCTTTCTAGGAAAAAAAAATGACTGAGTTTATGTACCTGAGACAGCCTTAAAAACTACTTTTATAGTCCCCCAGTACTTCAACAAAAAACCCCAGAAGACATTAGAAAACAATCAGAGATAATTAGAGACAGGGCTCTGGCAAAGTTGTACCCAGTTAGCAGCCACAGCTCACTGGTTTGTCCCTTCCTTCCTGCTCGGCTGCTGGGGACTGACCAACCCCACCAGGAGCAGCACCAGCACAGCATCCCTGGCTGGGACAGGTGGAGGCTTGCAACAACAGGAGCCTTTCTGCTGGCAAAGCGGACATCCTGCTTTTTTACTAGCTTTGCCACTGACAGTATTAAATAAAAGTGTTAGTGCAGGAAACGACTTGCTCAATGCAGACTTTAGGTGGGTAGCTCTGCCTTGCTACATATCCTATCTATTTCCCTAAAGGGATCATAAAAACTCCTTTGTCAGGTGACCTCATTTTGACTTCTGGAGCTGATCCTCCTCAGACAGACTTCTATGTCTGCTGTCCTTTTAATTATCAGCCCTCTTGTCTGTTTTTTCTGAGGCGAAATGCATTTTAGGTCTGTTTTAAAGTGCAGTCTACCTGCATGGTTTTTTTCACCTGCTGCTTAAAGAAATAAATGCTAAACATAACCAAATATTTTAAAACTTAAAATCAAGATTTAGAATTTAACATCGTGTGTGAAATCCTAAATCCTAGCTGCTGCTCGGGTACTGTATGGGGTATTGCACAGACAGGAAAACAAGCTCTGCAGAGCTCTTCTTCCCGAAGCAGCAGCCCCCGAAAGGGCTATTTGCAGGTGGCACTGCCGTCACCAGCATCACCGGGTCTGACTGGCGAGGCTCGGCCCAGGAGGCGACATTCCTCCCCGGCTGGATGAGCAGCCGAGCCCGGCGTACAGCGGCTCCGGCCGCGGGCTGAAGGCGCTGTCCCTGCGGCAGGGAGCACAGCGGGAGCCTCTCCCTGCCGGCCGCAAGCCCGCAGCTCTCCCGGCGCGGTGCCCGCACACCGAGGCACCGCGGGGCCGCGGACACCGCCCCGGGGCCGCCCCGCTCCCGCCGCGAGGCCGTTCCCG
>VYXC01000316.1:1625117-1667788 GCA_013397175.1 Platysteira castanea
TATCGCCCTGTCGCGATATCCCCCCCGCCTCGGCACCGCCACTGGCCGCGCCGGCCCCGGCCCCAGCGGCCCGCCTGCAGAGCGGCATCGGCCGCAGGGATGGGCAAGAGCGCCAGGGCAGCCTTCGGCACAGGAAGGCTCGGACATGAGCTAAGCACAATCAAGCAGCACAAACTTGAGGCTTCCCTACCCTTCTCTTGTGATATAAAGCTTAAATCCCTAGCATTTATTCCAAAGAATAATTCTCTAGCATTGGATAACATGTATCAGGATAAATAGTATTGTTCTAGAAAAATCTGAGTTCAGTACCTTCAAAGGTAGCGTGCTGGAACCAAAACCAGTATTTTAAAAAAACACAAGTTTTTAGGGTTTAATTTTAAAAAATCCTAAAATGTGAATCTGACTAGAAAAGAACCAAAACACACTAAGGTGTTTATCACCAAGAATGTTTGTCATATCCAGATGGGATCTCAGTTGATGCTTACTGCACCCTAAGCACTACAATACGCTTTGCTTAATAATTATTCTTTCCTCTCCCCTTTTTGGGCAAGGTTAACCAGCAACATGTAAAATAAAAAGGTGTTCTTTATCTTGCCCAGCTTCAGAGACTGCACACAAAACAGCAGAAAAAGATATCACTGCCTGGGCCTGCAAGGAAGGACCAACGGACAAGGGCAACACAGGGACAGAACACAGCCCATGGTGACACAGACACTTCTTATAGCCACCACTCCCACCTCTTAAAAGGAAAAAGGAACCTGTACATTTAAACATTCAACAGTTCTAATACTCATGCTCTGATCTTACTGGTCTGGAATAGAACAACTTCCTCTTTTTTTCACTTCTGAGAATCCCAGCAGCACATAACACACTAGTCATGCATCTGCATGTCTTCCAGCAGCATCTACAACTGCTTCTGCATGAGGAAGTTGTTTTAAAGGCAGCACATAGAAAAAGTGGTCCTTTACTGGTAGAAGATACTCACTTGCTATGTATATTCATTAAAACACAGTGTTTTAGAGAATCACACCTCAATTTTGTTTGAGACTACCAGAGCAAAACATGGTTTCATCTGTAGACTGCTGCTCAATCTAATTTTCACCGCATGACAAGAAGGAAGGATGCATTTTAGAATTTGATAAGGAAATGTTCTTGTGTTTGCTTCTCATGCAACTTCATGATGAAATCACAATACTTCTAATTTATTTATTAAGTTTTTAATAGCATGCAGACCATTTCCTGGATAAGCATTACCTTATCCAACAAAACAGATTAGCCAAATCTTAAGAGTTTTCTACACATGTGTTTCTTTTGAAACACAAAAAGAAAATCTCTTCTAAAACGGTATTCTGATATCACTACTATAATAATTAGTATATATTACCCTATTTTTTTCATCTTTTGAAAGACCCAGAGCACAGATGGTTGATGAAGAATGTATTTTCACCTGAAAAGGGAGGATATCCTGTCAACTATTCAAATTATTGTTGTGCTGTTCAAAACATTTGCCTTGTATAAAGCGAAGTATTAGCAAAGTACAAATAACTGTAACAAAACCAACAGCAAACTTTTATTATTTCAACCATTACAAAAAGTTAGGGAGCAGTTTAAGAGTGAAAATGCCCACATTTAACAAGTTTGTCTGCAACTATATGCACACAGCTCCTTGACATTGATCCAAGAGAAAATAAATGCTAATGATTCTGAAGAATCAAAAAAATCGATGTTTCCACCAGCAACCTTGGAAAGAAACTTCTCAGTCTCTTCAGTCTAGAATAAGAGGTAGAATAAAGAAACTAACACAGATCTCTCAGGTAAAAGGTGTTTTCTGTTGTTTATATGCCATCATCTTTAAAAAAATAGAACCTGAGCATGTAAACTTCTTCGTCAGCAAGCTGCATCTCTAATTTTGTCTTCTGGGAAATTTTTGTTTTAAAGACTATGGAACAGATAAACTGAAACCAGAGTTTTACTATGAAGCATTTCACTTCAGATTGATCTGCTGAACACATTAGTTAATAACAGGGAATTAAGTGAATCAGCATCACACTTCTCCCTGAGGTATGCAAAATCAAGAGATTAGAAATGTCATTGAGGGATCTTCACATCAGAGATTAATTACATTATGTATATAAATATAAAAGACTTCAGCATTTTTAAAAACAGGAGTAGACTTCAAAGGACAATGTGAGGCTTTGAAGAAGAGGAAGTTTTTCCTATTTTTTTTTCCACACAGCACAACACAGCACCTTAATTAGGAATTCTAACAAATTCCTGTATGTAAACTATATTTTCAAGTTTTTAAAACCAAACTGAGCCCAGAAAACTGTGACTCAATACAACATTGGTTTACACTCCCTTCCTCTTCAAGTGTTTCCCCACTCATTTATGCAGATAACTGTTCATCAAGGTAAAAGAGAATATACCAATATCCCGTAGTGGAAGGAACAGAGTGCTTCATATTTCTCATTTGTCACAAGTAAGCTGGGAGCTTTAGCAGCACTGTAACCATCAGCTTTTTCAAGAAATGTCTGTTATTTTACTGAAAGGAAACTTCCAAAATAATTGAATGTTTCCTGTTTTGGCTGCCTCCAGACTTGACAGTGCCCATCAGCACTGATACACCAATAACCAGTTATTTAAAATAAACAACAGCAGAAGAAAAGATACAAAGGCCAGTAAAACTTTCCATCTTCACACTTATAAGATGTTACACTTGTGGATACTTTCATGAGCCCCGGCTGGAAGATTCAAGATGTAGCAAGTTAAGGAAGCATTTTGACAACGTTTTGCTTTCACAAAAACCCGTTGGAATATGCATTGGTGTTTGTAAAGAAAGCAGCTAACAAGGTTCTTTCCTGTTTAAATAGGAGATGGGAACAGCAATAGCTAAAGCTTACTCAGTAGAATGCCAGAGAGAAAGAAAAAACTACCAAGTCATCTGAAAGTGACACTATTTTCCTTTCCACTAAGATTATTCATGAAGCAGACATGTTAAGTGGAAGAAAGCAACCACACTGACGTTAAGATGCCAGGAAACCGGAATGATCACCGGAAAAAATGCAAAAGCATTAAAAATTAAAAATTCAGGCTTCAAAATCAAAAAATTATGTCAAAGTTGACTTGCAAGTCAGCATTAACTTTTTCTACTTTTGAAGACAGAGAAGGTTCTAAATCCATCCACTAGCTTGATCTCAAGTATATGTCTGGCAAATTTAATCAGCTCATTTTGTGCTGTGTTGCCAATCACCATTAAAAGCATAACCTAAATAATCAAAGATCTTCCCATCCTTACCTCAAGTCTCAGTAAGTCAGTCTTACCTTTCCCCTTTCCCAAACCAGCATGGAGAAAAAGGATATCATTGCCTGGGACTGCAAATGGCAGAGGAGCTTCTCCAAGGGAGGATAGCAGCACAGGGATGGAACACAGCCCACCATGACCAGTTTGTGCTTGGCTCTTGTGATAGCAACATTCAGGCGGCGCCAGTCCTTCAGGAGGGTGCCAAGCTGTTAAATAAATGTCACTTGCTTTTATTTTTCCTATTTAATGGACATAAATCAGTCATTTTCAAAATGCAACTAAACTACTAAAATTGACTGGAACAAAGTTAATATGACCAACTTACATTTTCATCAATACTGTTCCTGACAAAAGACACAATTATGATACTTTTGTCTCTTCCTTGGTATTTGTCGACTGTGTTGACTTCCACTCTGTTCTCTTTCCATTTTGCCATCAAATCAGTGATTGTTTTTAACTGATGTCTGTATGGGGATATAATGCCAATGTCTGAGGGCTTACAGCCGGCCTGAATGAAGAAGAAACAGGAGAAAAAATATGTAACTGCAGTTGGCTTGGGAAACTCAATACCATCAGACGACCATCAAGGATCTTTTTAATGTAATTTTTTTTTTAAACAGTGCTGCCAGATATTGTATCCACAGTAATGCAACTGTAGGTGTGACTAAGTATTAACTGAAGCAGATAGAAAATATTGGTTACTGCAAGCTCCCAAGCTTTGTCTCAACTTAGCACAAAGACAGATATCCTTGAAATTCTCACTTTTCTTTCTTCTTTAAACTGTGAGGTAAACACTCAGAGCTCCTAGTTTGTACTACTCCTGAAGCTGCCTGGATGAAATAAGGAACAAAAGCAAATCCTCCCCCCTCCCTCCCAAGAAAGTCCTCATCTCTCAAAAAATTGTGGCATCCAGATTTTGTTTTTTGCATCTTAAATCCAACCAGGCAAGGGACAGGGAAGGGAATGCAGATCTCAGGCTCCTCACTACACTGACATGTAGCCAATCTTCAATTTATCCTTAAGATTATCCCCTGGTAGAAAGAACTACCCAGTACATACGGTCACCATTACCAAAGCACTGTCAAAATGATTAGTTATAAATCTGTCCCTCCAAACCATGTGATAAAGCAAAAGATACCTTGATAAATAAGGATGTGAGGAAAAGCACTATTTTAGCTTCTGTCACATTACTTATGCCACCTTTTTCTGCATGTTCTGGTGCTGGGACCTTTAAAAGATAAAACCAGAAAATAATGACTTCTGCTGCCTGTAATGGGCTATTATGTTCTGTCTCTAACTCACTGAGTCATATGTGGATATCTAACAGTATTAATTTTAAAAATAAAGTTAAATGCTAAATTTTACTAAACAGAAGGGCCTGTACTGTGAATTAACTTCAGAACACTGCATTTGCAAAACAAATTGGAACAATCCCCAAAATGAGTTTCTAGCACTGGATAGTCACCGTAAGAAACTGCCAAAACTTAATCCTCTGAGTTTACAGTTCACACATTACACATCATAAATCAAAAAACCCCAAAATGGACCTTTTCCAGCTGCTAAGGTAAGAGAGCAAATCATATTTTACACGGGACTTTTCCTTTAATGCTTTGCATACAGCAATATTTACAGTAAATTTTCCTCATTCCATGGCATAAAGGATAATTTTTTTAAATGTTTGAAAGCCTACACTTAAAACTACAGCAAGAACTATCCAAGATGGTAGTATTAAACTGAACTCCCAACCTTTGAGTAAAGTACTCACACAATTCACAATTTCTTAACTATTACCTCCCTTTCCCTACAACCTGCATGAATGAGGCCAACATGCTCAGGATGTAAGCTCTTGTCATTGTAGTTTTACAGTTAGAGTTTTGTAATTTTTTCTCTTTGCCTGACTCTTGCCTTCTCTGAAGTTGAAGTAGCACCAATAAAAATGAAGGTGCCCTGATGGAGGGGGAAGCCTTCAAAGTCCATGTGCTCAAGTTCTCTTCAAGCAGAAGAGCACTGCTTTACTGCACAGGTAATTTCTAACCCCACTGGAATTAGTGGAGCTAAAAACTACACAAAAAATCATTTTAGGAAAGAAGTTCTAAAAGCTCTGCCATGCTTATGGTAACATATGCTTACATTTCTATTTCTCCTGTTCCCATAGGACACCAGTAGAACCCCCAACAAAAACAACTTGGGCCTAGAATTTCTCAGGAGACTTGCCCTAAATCAAGGATGTCATTTTTCAACAGCCAGCCCCCAGCTGTCAGAGAAGTGCAGACTGACACAGGAGTTGGCAGAAAAGAAACAAATAGATTTCCGATTGCTGTCACAAACATGCTGCATTGTTAAGCAGAAAACAATAGAGGGTTTTTTTTCTTTCTTTAAAAAGTCAGCATAATAAATGTAAAGTCCCTGGTGGTGTCATGGTGTTTTTCCCTCTTCTTTCTCTCTGTTTGTATCTCTCCCCCCCAAGTCTATTTCTTCATAAGCTTTCCTTGGTTATAATATAAACAACACGGGAAAAAACCCTACTATGAAGTCAAAAAAAGTAAATGCTGGTTTTGTTTGTTGTCATGTTTAGTGGGTTTTTTTCCATTTCCCCCTCAATGACTACCACAATACATGCAGTTCTGACAGGAAGTCCAAAAGGAGAAATGATATTATAACCCCATGTCTCAACAAATCTAGAATATTTTGGAAATAAAAACTTTCTTCCTGGCTCTATGAAGGGGACAGCTGTCTTACCCTTGAGATGGGCTTTCTAGGTAAAAAAAAAAAGGAACAGAAATTCTAGTTTTCTCATTAGGAATTTTGCTATATTACTAGATGAACAGTGTTTCAGCCAGGTTCCTATTAACAAGCCTCTTCCCTGGGACCAACTGTCTGCTTTCCTGGGAAAGGGACTGCATCTGTCAAGGCATTCCTGGAAAATGTTTAGTTTAGACATTTTTACAAATTCCTCTAAGTCATCAAAGTAAACACTGCTTCTTTTTCGGTCATTGAAGAGATCCTATCAGAACAGTAATAAACAAATATGAATCCTGTACAGTATCATAGAGAGCATAGAAAGACTGGTGAGTTCTAACCAGGGTCAGCATAAAAGATCATCAGTTGATATAATTATTGGCAAAACACAGTATTAATAGGAATCAACATAAAACCTGTTAAGGAGGAAGAAAGACTCAAATCATAATCCAACCACCAATTACAGTGACAAGTACTAGAGACCACAAATAGGTACTAATTTATTGATCTTTTTCCACGCATGTTTAAATTCTTCCTCATTTTTCCTGCAAGTCAGTTTCTTTGCAGAATTTTTATCCACACTAGAATTTTACTTTCCCAGCAAAATTTTGAGTCTCTATGAAAGGACACACATAAACTAATTTACTCCTCCCTTACACTTCAGTGTATAGAATGTCTGCAAAATTCCATGGAGAATTGCAGATATTCCTGCCACTGGCACACAGCTTTGACAGTGCTGACCCTCAGGTGCTGGAAATAAGGCCATTCCCTTGTTGCAAGGACATCCAGTATGGCTACACACTTTGAGCTACATTGTACAGGAAAAACAAAGTTTACAGTCCATTCAGTATTTTCTGAAGTATTGTCTAAATTCCAGTTTTCAGCTGTTCTCAGGTGCAATGTTTCTAGCAGCAGTTGTACCAGCCCTGCTCAGCTATGCCAACAATATCAACATTTTTGTGCTGCACACTTAACACGATCCTAGAACACCGATTTCTGAAGTTCCCTGTTGTACCCTACCTAAGCTGAATGAAGTTTTACAGGTTGACTGTACTGAGAACTTGCCTCAAAATACGATGTTGAAAGAGCATAAGGAGCTTTACCTTCTCCGTGTTCAGAAAACACACAGGCGTGTCTGGATCAAGGACTTCCTTCAGCCATGTTTTTGAAGCATCCCCAAGGTCCAGTTTCAATTTCT
Organism: Platysteira castanea; assembly: GCA_013397175.1. Taxonomy (NCBI): domain Eukaryota; kingdom Metazoa; phylum Chordata; class Aves; order Passeriformes; genus Platysteira; species Platysteira castanea. The sequence continues at coordinate 1,632,356 of VYXC01000316.1, forward strand.
TTAGGTTGGGCAAGTTAACAGTGGCATTTGATACTTTCTCTGAGCCACATTCCAGTTTGCCTTCATATACCAGCATGTTACTCAATGACATAATCCTACTAAAGATTTGAAAAACAAAACAAGGCATGAAAACCTTGCCATTTCAATCCCACATTATGAACACAATTTAATAAATAAAAGTTGTAAGTACCTATTCATTCGGTATTGCACAGTTAATTGGACAACAGCATTTTGGTTTTGTTCCAGCCTTTTAAATAAGCTTTCACTCATGCCAAGATCTCTGTTACAACACAAAAACAAAAATCAAAATGTGTCAATCAGAACACTGCAAGAGCCTTCCCAGAATTTGTTACTAGTAATTGTCCAGAAGCATTTTATCTTACCTTGCTTCTGCATTCAGCACAAGTGGAGGCAGCTGCTGATGATCCCCCACCAGCACAAACCTTTTGGAGCAGAACAGCGGGCCCAGGCAGATGAGCTGGCTTATTTGGGAAGCTTCATCAACAATACAGAAGTCAAATTGCTTCTGAACAAAGATGGGGTGATTTATTCCCATGCAAGACGTTGCTACCACTGGCTGAAAATTGAGACAGGCTTTAAGGATAAGGTACATTTTATAACCTCTAGCACTGTGTTCTCCATGTTAAAAGAAAAAATATTTCCCACTAAACTAAACTGTAAAATCAAAGAAATCAAATTATTATTCCTAGAAATCAGACCAGCATAACTTCGACGTATATTGGCCTAACATATTCTTGCATCAATTGCAAGTGACAAACAAAACCAGCTTTGGAGCAGACTGTAGCAAACAACTTATTCCTGTCATGTGTTCAGAGTGATGCCAGGTTCTATTCATGTACAATTCATGGAGTGTGCTGAAATGACTACTGTGAAAAATCAGGTGGTTTGGGATTTTTTTTCCAATACTGAAGAGAGGATAAAACAACAGCAGCACAGTTCTTGCCACCGCTGTGCTTCCACTGCAATCCAAAATGACTAAAATAAGAAATGCTAAGTCATTCCCTTTATGACTTCAGTCATTCCCCTGCAATGCTTATTCATAAAAAGTAAATGGCACCTTTTGTGAAGCTGGCATTTACTCCAACTACCATCAAACTTTACTCTTTCAGTGAATTTAATTTAAGCTGCCACTGACTTGTATGACCCAGCTCCCATTATGGTTTGCATTAACATTCACACAGACAGCACAAATCTTTCAGTCAAAAATAAGGGTTTGGCCAGATCAGCTCCACAGCATTGCAGTTCCTCTTCCCCATCTGCTGATTGTACTAACGGCACAAGGAGCACAAGGGAGGGAGAAGGGACAAACAGCAGCAATATGTGAATAATGTTAAAGGAGGCTGCAGCAGCCCATTCACAAGATCTCAGGTAAAAAGCACTGGAGTCTTCGGGGCTCATTGCTTACAATGATGAGTTACTTTGTGTGGACATAAACAAAACTTCTCAACTTTCAGACTTAATGTAGGTCATTACTGGCTATAAAGAAATTGAAACAATGCAGAGGTTGAGTATCTCTTTCAGCTCAGATTTCTCACAGCAGTACACACCCTTGGGATGGGTTCCTTCTCTGCAGCATCAAAAAAAAAAAAACCAATGTAATTATCTTTAATAATGTGTAGGGCTAGCAAAAACATTTTTCTCACCTGACTATTATAGACATCTTCCAAATCTGTTACAGACTTAATTGATTTGGACCTACAAATCTCTTCTTCTGTATATTTCTGAATATCTGGATGAACCTTCTGAGCTCGCCCCAAGCGCAAGAAACCAACTTTGAATTTGGCCAGTTTCAGCAGGATGTTGTCTACAGCTGTGTGTGTAAAACTGGTCAGAAGAACACTGAAGCCACAAGCAGAAAGAATTCTCACCTAATGAGTGCCAAAGGGAAAGAAAAGGAGAAGTTGTTAGTTCATCTACAAGAATCAACAATCCCAGGTTTGACAAGGTGAAAAAGATGAGGGGTTTTGGAGGGACACAATAATAAGCATGTCTGACACGATCTGTGTCAGTCTCCCTGGCAGCTGTGCCACTCTCAGTAGTCCTGGTGGTTCCCATGAACAGCAGGCTCACAACGCTGCTGCAAACAGCGAGAGCCAAGAACTTGCATGTGCACCCACAAGGAACTGCACTCCTAAGATCCCCACGGTAAGAACCATGAAGCCGTGCAGCCCATTCCCACAACGCTGTTCTCCACGGCAATGTAGCCACTACAGATTCAGTGGAATGGGCTGATCTGAAGATAGCAGCAGCTGCCTGCTCTCCAGCCTCCTCTTTCCCCACGAGCTGATGACAACTGGAAGCAGGATAACACTGCTGTTTTAAGAAAAACTCACTCAGCCCACAGCCTAAATCTAGCATGCTCCTACAGTCCATTCCTGGGGAAAAGAGAACCACCAACTAGAGGAGAGGGTAGCAGACTGCACATATATTCAGCCCCACAGGTTCATACAATTTACAATGGACAAATTACTGGCTTCTCAGGAAGTCCCTCTTTTGAGCTATAACTCAGGATTTGAGGACTTGCTGATACTTGGAGCCAAAGAATTTTAGCACTAAAGCATCACAGAAGTGATTAAATACCACACTTCAATCTCCTCCCTCCCACATATACTCCTACACAAGCAAAAGACTATCCTACTCCACAAAATCCAATTTTAGTTCTACCCAATATAGGTTAAGCAAAAAGAAATGTGTTTTCTTCTATGAAATTATACAGATACTGTTAGATTAAGTCATGACACTGCGCAGTTGGTTTAATGCTATCCTTTAAATCTCACCAAAAAAATTAAACACCAAGGTACATGATCTTACTAGGGCACATATTGTAGTGGTTTTTCCTGTTCCAGGCATCCCCACAATAAGTGTGTAGTCTTTTGAAAGCAGCACTTGTTTCATTGCCTGTTTCTGGGGCTTATTTAGACCTTTTAGAAGAAAACACAAAATTAAATTACTACACTTCATCATAACTGTAATAATTACTAAAGTTAGAACAAAACTGTAATTTCCTCCTTCACTAAAGCCCTTAATAAAGACAAGAACTGAGCAAAGTCTGTAGGTTCTAATGAAAATACGACATTAAACATAATACACAAGATAAGTAGTAAAGGGTCTGCACTACAGTCCTAGAAATAAGTCATGAAGACATTTTTAGCTTTAGACCTTTTTGTGACTTTTTTTTCTAATATCTTAATTGATCACCTCCATATATGGTGCCTGGGCACTTGTGTTTGATCATACCATTTTCACATTCAAACACACAGCTCACAGCAGGGGGTGAGGAGTTGCACGTACAGCAGCATCTTGTTTAGAACAAATTTTACAGCAGAGCTTGTTTGCCCCAATCTGGTGCAAACAAGCAGCACGTTTCAGCTATTTGGACTAGGCAAACTCAAGCAAAATAGGACTTCAAACTGAGTTTTCATAAAAAATCCAATTTTCTGTAAGAGAATTCAGTTAAATTTATGTTTTCACAGGCAACTCTGGCAGAGAACAAGGAAATATTTCCACCAAATACAAGATACTGCCTCATACCTAAACAAGTTTTGTTTTTAAGTAAGTGCCACAAAGCACCACACATCACAGAGCTGCTAACAAGTCAGCAAGAGTGATTATACGAGTGAATGCTTACACCAAAGCCCATCTCCTTCCTCTCCCTCAAGGTCAGCTTCCTCTATCCCAAGAGCTGTCTCTGTTCACTCCTTTTGTAAAGGTTACAGAGGTAATCATATGGCACTCTGTTTGCAACTGCATGCTGCAGCAACTAACAAAAGTAAAATAAAGTTGTAAACAAGTATCTGATCGGTCTTCCTGTGAGTAACTTAGTCTTCAACTAGTTGGAAGACATGCCAGGCAAGAACTTGGTTTTAATTTTTAAGCTGAAAATTATCACCGGACCCCAAAGCAGGAAAAACTTCTTATATTTAGCTCGATAAATACTTTGGCTATAGAGACATACTACTAAGCAGAGCATTTTGGGGAAAGCCACTTTGTACCCTTTAAAATATTTGCAACAGTTTCCTTTGCTTCAGGAGGAAGGACAGAGCTCAAGTGCTGAATAAAACGTGGTTTCTGGAAGTCAATTATCAAGTTGCGGAGCCTTTCACTGTGGATAAAAATGAAACAAAACAGAGTTACAATAAGAGTAACCAGCTGAGAAACTTTATCTGAAAATATTGAAAGCATGAAATTAATTTGATTTTTCATACCTGACTGGGGAATTTTTCATCAGTTTAGAAAGATTTTCAAAAGGGACTCCTGTACCAACATCTCCTTCGTCATGATCCAATCTAAATACAGTGTTCTTGGGGAGGTTTGACAAATTCCTGAAGGATGATAATAACACGGATAAAATAATTCTGTTTACCAGAAGAATGGTGATTAAAGATTTACTACTACCTGTTAAATTCTATCTTCCAGAGATCCCAGAGTGAAGCAATAGCTAATAGAAATACATTATTAACTGATCTAAATAAAGTATGATCCCAATGAGGGATAATAAAACATAAGCCAAATTTAAAGACAAAATAGACTGAATAATGAAAGTTACTATTAACACAGTAATCACTGTATCCATATAGTTTCATGTTAGAGATGTAAGCAAATAGAGTTTAAATGTGCTCTTATTCAAACAACCTAGTTAAATAGACAGGCATATATATTGACCAGTACCGCCATTTTCAACCAAGACAAGAGAACTTCTGCAGGGTACCCCAAAGCCAGTAGGGAGAGTCAGGACATGTCACAGCTTTTTGGACATCTAGCAGTACCCTGCCTCAAGCCAGAGCCAGAGTGTTTGCAAACAGATCTTTTTCTTTTTATCCTATTACCTGCCCAACAAACAGGAGACTTTTGTTCCACTGACTTCTCTAACATAGCCAGTAGCCAAACCAAGTAAACCCTTTTCCTCTCCACTCACAACCACTCGATCGCCAACCAACAGGTTTGTTCCAGGTATGGCACCATTTCTACGCTGGAAAAAATGTAGATACTGTCCCTCAGAAATTTCATGGACTTCATCAACTCTGATCATGTTTCCAACACAATCTCCAGCCTTCTCTCTATTAAAATAGATATAAAAAAAAATATTTTAATATTAAGATCCTCCCTGTAAGAGAACTATTTAGAAAAAAACCCCACAAGTTAAAAAACCATACCACCCACAACCAACCACCAAAACCAAAATACAAAAAAAACAAAAGGAAGGAAGGAAGCATCATCGGCACAAGTTTAGAAATTATACCTTACCTTTCCAAAGAAGATATCATCCATATATTTTTATATCCCTTTTTATGCTCTCCACTCTGCAGCTCCAAGGTTAACATCAGATACCAGAGGCTGAAATACTCTAAGTGGGAGGGTTTCAGGTGCTGGGTCTCTCTGTCAAGGACAGGTACCATAGCAGGAGGAAAGGCCACACTGGCCATCTTCTGCTCTACAGCTCTAGGAATAGAACCAACCACAGGAAAGGCTCAGCCTGTACCCTTTTTTCCCTGCAAGTCCATATGTACATAACGACAATCTAAATATCTACTGTAACATACCAGGTAATTTATCACTACTTGAATGAAGTTGAATCTGTATCCTTTGTTCAGGTGCATAATCTTATATGAGTAAGTTAACATCACCTCTACGATTTTGAAGGGCAATAAGTTAATCGAAGACCAAATAAAGGCATTTCAAAGATAGTAATGTATACCTTTACAGAGTTGATCTTTTACTCTTTTTATTGTAACCTACAAATATTATTTTGATATTTAGCTAAGCAATGGGGATTTAATAATTAATACACAGGCAAACTGCAAGTCAATTTATTTCAAAACTAAATATCAAGAGACATTACACCCAATCATGTATACAAAACACGACCAGAGAAAGAAAAGCTTATTCAGAAGTAAATAGCTACCCAGCTATAATCCTGTTGATGTAACAACTGAGTATTAGAAGTAGGATTTCACAGAAACATGTCATGTATGCCCACAAAGCTACCTCAATGTACACTTTTACCCCTAGAATTTTAAGAACAATAAGGCATTGTATTTATACAAGATCACCCCAAAGGCTCTCCTGTTCTAACATATCTCATTTGATCTTTTCCATATATAATTTTGGTTGTTTTTTTGTGCAGCGTAGAGACTAAAACTTGTAACAGTTCTTAAAACAATTCTTAAAACAATATCGTGATGTGAAATTCTATCAAATATTTGCTTATGACCTATTTTTAGCAGTAGATGCAAGAAGACTTCAGCAGAGTAGTATCAATGTGCCAGTACTTGTGTGATGCCCCACAGGGAAAAAATCTTCTACAGAGTCAACCTGAAAAAGCAGTTGTCCAGCCAGAATTCAGGCCCAAAAGATTGCCTTTTTCAGAGAGCTGCAAGGATATAGCTTTTTTAACAGATCTCTTTTTGTCATCAAGTATTTTGTTGAGACTTATCTCAGATTTTGTCTCACAGAAACTGTACCTGAGCAAACATATTAAGTCTTTGTGAGATCAGGAGCTGAATTATAAAAGTTGTAGGGGGATCTGTGGAAGATTCTTTTGGCGTGCTACTGTCCTCAATAAATATAAAACTGTCAACCACGAAAATGAAATTATTGTATCAAAAGATACAATCATTCAAGCTCATTTAAAAACATTAGTCAGACTTTTTTTTTTTTTTTTACCTGCTGTATAGAAAGCAGTTGTGCATTTGGGAACAATATTTACATGCTTGACTGTCATCAATCACAGGAGGCAAAGCAGCAAGCTGTGAATTCTGCCTTCCCACAGAAGATTTATAAGTACTGTGTGTTAAGTAGAAGGCCACATGATTTCTTAACTTCATTAATTCTGTCAAGAAAAGAATAAATTAAGCTGATGCTTTTGTTTGCAACAATTTCTACCGCAAAAGTAATTAGCTATCAACTTTTTAGTCAGCTAAGAAGTGATTATTCTCATAGCAAAGTCATTGTGACCTATTAATAAAACAACTGAATTTTTATCATAAGCTTAGTAACATTATAATAAGTGATGCATCCCCAAGTACAGCAATTTTCATAAGAGTGAACTTAATAGTTAAACAGAAAGATTTTAGTAATAATTAAGAGAATTATGGTTTCCAGGGAAGGGAACAACTTTACCTCTTCGGTCCATGCGAGCTCCAGAAACAGGATACATTGTGCCAGTTTTTAGATAAAGAAGAAATCCAGCTTCAGGATCTACTCTCCGCTCTAAATTCAACAATGTGTACAGAATAACCTGCAAACATTATATATAAATTTATTTCAGCNAAATGTATTCAAGCTCATTTAAAAACATTGGTCAGATTTTTTTTTTTTTTTTTTACCTGCTGTATAGAAAGCAGTTGTGCATTTGGGAACAATATTTACATGCTTGACTGTCATCAATCACAGGAGGCAAAGCAGCAAGCTGTGAATTCTGCCTTCCCACAGAAGATTTATAAGTACTGTGTGTTAAGTAGAAGGCCACATGATTTCTTAACTTCATTAATTCTGTCAAGAAAAGAATAAATTAAGCTGATGCTTTTGTTTGCAACAATTTCTACCGCAAAAGTAATTAGCTATCAACTTTTTAGTCAGCTAAGAAGTGATTATTCTCATAGCAAAGTCATTGTGACCTATTAATAAAACAACTGAATTTTTATCATAAGCTTAGTAACATTATAATAAGTGATGCATCCCCAAGTACAGCAATTTTCATAAGAGTGAACTTAATAGTTAAACAGAAAGATTTTAGTAATAATTAAGAGAATTATGGTTTCCAGGGAAGGGAACAACTTTACCTCTTCGGTCCATGCGAGCTCCAGAAACAGGATACATTGTGCCAGTTTTTAGATAAAGAAGAAATCCAGCTTCAGGATCTACTCTCCGCTCTAAATTCAACAATGTGTACAGAATAACCTGCAAACATTATATATAAATTTATTTCAGCATAGTCATTGTGGTTTAACCCCGAGCAGCAACCAAGCCCCACCCAGCTGCCCAGTCACTTCCCCACTGCTGGGACCAGGGAGAGGGAATTGGAAAGGTAAAAGCTGGAAAACTCATTAAGAGTTGAGATAAAGACACTTTAATAGGGAAAAGAAAAGCCACACATACAAGCAAAGCAAAACAAGGAGTTAATTCACTGCTTCCCATGGGCAGGCAGGTGGTCAACCACTCCCAGGAGAGCAGGGCCCCATCACATGGAATGGTGACTTGGGAAGGCAGAACTCCAGCACTCCAAACCTTGGAGTGCCCCCCTCGCCTTCTTCCTTCTTTCCCCCACTGTTCATACTGAGCCTGAGGATCAGCCACGTGCTCTGGAATACCCCTTTGATCAGTGGGGTCCTCTGTCCCGGCTGTGTCCCCTCCCAGCTTCCCATCTCTCTTCCCCCAGTCTCCTCCCCAGTGTGGCCCTACAGGGAGCAGAAAAGGCCTTGGCTCTGTGTAAACCCCGCTCAGCAATAACAGCAACATCTCTGTTATCAGCCTGTGTTCAGCACAAACCCAAAACACAGCCCACACTTATCTACTGTGAAGGAAACAATCACTGCCCCAGGCAGAACCAGCACAGTATAAAAACCAAAATACATTCTAAACTGTATTTAGTTCTTCCACAATTTATATAGCTAAACAGCCATTATTATCACAAGTCTTCTAGAAGGTGTAAGTAGTAAGAACTTGACCAAGGATTTAAATTAAAAGGCATCTTTAAAACCTTATAACAAGGCTACTACCTCTCTAAACCAGGCCAGCTATCAGGAAATCTGTACAATACTAGTTCCTGAAACAGTTAGGCTCAACCTAATATTTGAATGTAGTAAGAAGAGACTAAAGAACAGATATTTCAGGATAAAACCCCTATGTGTGTTTGAAAGTGGTAAATGTAGATACTTCTTACTACTCAGTTCACTTTCATTTTTTACCAGCAGCTTTGAGCATGCCAGGATGAGCCATCCAAGAACTTAGATCATACCACATACTAAGTATTTCACATGCATAAGACAGAATAGGTCATCTAACAGGAAAGTATATACAGCCACTGACAGTGAAATTAGATATTTGGTGTTTGTACCTGACTTCTGTGCTCTATGGAGTTTGATTCCTTGCCAGACTTGAGCTCTAAAGGCATTATCCGAGACTGTACTCCAGAGTGGCAATGGATTTTCACCCTGGCTGTAACATCAATCTTTCCCTTCAACCCAAACCTGGGAGACCAGATATTCTCTTCAATGTCCAAGATATCTACAATCTCTATTTTAGAAGATACATCTTCTGGTTTTCCACCATTTGACCTAGGAAGAAAATTAAGCCAGAAGTTAAAAATTTCCATTAATTCTTAATATTTAAACATTAAAATGTTTTGCAATTAAATATATAATGTTTCTGTACTGTAAGTGCCCTTTTAGGCAGTAACTTTAGAAATAAAATGCATCAAGTCTCACTCAAACTATCTTCTCATTAACAGAGGAAGCATCATGTCAGAAACTAACTGTATTTTTGCTATTCACCCAAATTTCAAAGTTAAAATAAGACTTTAAACTGTTTTTAATAGTTTTTGGCCTTTTCTCAACAACCACACTCTAATGATATACACTTGATAGTAGCACACAGGTTTTACTCAGATGTGCCATTTCCCCATAACTTTAACACCTTATGGTTATTACAATTAACAGCAAGAAGCCATAGACAAGAAGAGCTCAGCAGCAGTTGAGTAAAATCACCATTTCACAGAAAAATTGTTATATTAGTCAAGAATTCCATTTGATTAATAGTTTCACATTCTGATTTGTAATCTTGCTCGTAACTACAGTAACTCCTAATTTAGTCAGCAGCTCAAATATCCTTGCTTTCCTACTCACTAAAAGCTCTAGTCTGTACCACACTGTTCACAAGGGTTTTAAGATTTGTAAGTCAGTTCAGCCTCAGGCTTCATGTCTTGCCCAGTACTCCCAGTGGCAGCTCAACATGCAGCACCAGATCAGCTCTATGGTCACTGAGGCCATGAGCTAGCTCCAAATCACTGAACAGATGTGCATAAGAAGTTCTAAAAATTAAAAGTGAACTAAACAAGATACACAACATAGAATGGTTTAAACTTTTAATTCTGGCTTCTTACAGTTTTAGTTGCATTTTATTTTGGTTTGCTGGATTGTGCATGAAGTCTTCCGCCCATTTAAAAAATGATGGCAAATATTCTTCCACTTCTTGCATTATTTCTGCTTGTTTCAGATTTAAGTGATACCTAAAAAACAAAGCCATGCACATTAAGGAAACAAAGTATTAAATTTGATGCTGGTACAAAAGAGATTTGCCTCAAGTAGCAACAAGATCAATGGAAGTAACTGACAAGTTTTTATAAATATCTACAAACAGCAGACAATGACAGCTTCATATAGGTTCAACTCAATTCATAAAACTATTAACTGAACATCTATTACAGGAGATATACTATACCGGAAGATCCATTTCTGGTGTAACTTTTGAAACAACAGGTACAGCACAGTGAGAACATCAGCATGGCAGATGTGATGAAACATAACTAACAGTTTGACTGCAGGAAAGGAGTACCAGACTCATGCATTCATGCGTTTTAAAATAGCTATTCATACAATTTATGCAACATTAAAAAAAAAATTAAAAGACCATTTGCTTTTTGTCTGAATGTCCTCATCTGCTCCTTGTTCCTCAGGTACATTTTGACAGAACATGACATAGAACCTAATCGTGTGGCATTAGATAATTCAATGCTGGCATTCACTGGAAATGATGCGTTATTCTACAGCAAGACAGAAATACAAGTGGATTTTGCACAAAAACGTTTATACAAGTGCAAATGACCACAGGCAGCAGACTTAGGTAATTCATTTTTCAATTCCAACAAGCAGTAGCCTACATATGCAAAACGGAATTGCAAATTAACGGTTTCTTGGAGCCCAGAGTGACATTAAGACCTTTAAGTAATCTTAGCAGCCACAATTCAAAATATTACTTTCATAACAGAACTAATAGTATTAAATCTTGCCACTATCACTTCAACTTTTGAGTTGTCTGGGGCTAACAGATACTGACACTGCCCAACATACAATTTATAACCGTCTAGATATCATGATTTTTAATTTACATGAGTAGAATTGTATTTCAGTCAAGTCTGCAGTGAAATGTTTAAACTGACAGCCATTCATCTTACCATTTTCTGATGGAAATATTAAGACTATTTATTTGGCTAGCATTTCTATCAGCTTTGCTGATAAAATAAGTTAAAGGTCTTCTAACGACTGAGCCTTTAAATAACCTGATAAAGATATGAAATTATCAGACATTCAAGGCTTGGTCAGTCACAAGGCTCTAGTTCCTTGCTGAGGATCATAATTAACTATTTGTCCCATTCAAATCAGCTTTGGGAGATGCCTGGAAATCTAATGTTACAGACACAAACTCTGCAACCTGCTTGGCCTGAAAGTAAAAAACCCTTCTGACACATACAGTTACTCCAAAAGATTAGTTCAGATCTATAGAAGTAGCTCAGCAGGGAAGGTAAATTAAATTACATTATCAAATGGGGAATTAACTTACTAAGAGATTCCCAATTTCCATTAAGCAAAGTCATCTTGCAGAATACTCTCCTGATACCAGTGCTACATTTTTTAAAGTACAACTTAATCTGCTAGTTCAAAGTGCTCCTGCCCTATCTTCCAAACATAAAAGACAGCTGTAATGTTACTTACATTTCTTTGAGATACTTTTGTCCATACACAATTTTATTTGCTAGTTCTTGTACCTTTTCTGGAGTCAAGTTATTTGTTACCGATTGCTGGAAAATGTCATGAAGAATTGTACCAATGAGCATTTGACGTGAACCAGATTCGGAGCCCTGCAACAAATGTTATCATACATGAAGATTTATGTCCATTTAATGTCAACTTCTCTATAAAATTTCTGGATTTTATTTGCTATGTATTATGCATTGCACTTATTTAATTGCAAGATTGTGACAGCTTTCACCTTTCTAATGACTATCTAGTCAAACCTGACTGTGAAAGCAGCCAAATTGAAATGGGTCTCTCCTATTTCTTTGTTACTCACATTTATCCCAACCCTGACAATGTTAGGATACAATCCCTGTATGATTGGCAGGTGAGAAACAAAGGCACAGATCAAAATGGATTTTGAGAAAGTTTTGCCAGTGGGCATTTCCTAATGCAAATACTTGTCTTTATAATCTTACGCATATTTCTTGCATGAAGCAATTTCCTGTTTGTTACCAGCTCACAGGAAAATCATTCCATGTATCACCAAAATGGCTCAGAAACCCATCAGCAGGGCTGGGCTCTGTAGACTCACAAGAACTGAAAGTGGTAGTAAAATATCTTTACATGAGTCACCACCGAACAACTGGAAACCTAAACACTGGTATTACGGATCTCTTACAGAGAGTGGACTGCACTCACAACAGATGGAGGTTGTTACCCCAGTCAAGACCCAAACAATTGTCCCAAACAATTATTTTACTCCCGTTACTCCTCTAATAAAGGGTTGAAGACCATTTCATAGTCTTAATGTCCTGTACTTTATTTTCTTGTTTCAGTCACAGGTTCCCAGCCAGGCTGTTTACCACCACTTTAAAATTTCCTTATATATTTGGATTTATATTCCTATCATGTCTGGACGTTTTCATCAGCTGAAACTGGCAGCTGTTGCTTCTCTGTTTATAATATTTCTCATACATCAGCAAGGATACTACCACAAGAAACTTCTCCTCTTTCCAAGATCCAGCAGCTAGATTCAGATTCCAGAGTTAGCCCACACCAATTATTAACTGAATTGGCTAAATTTTTCAGAAGCTCTTAACTTGACCAAGTGTGGCTATGTTTTCATATGGATGACAAGAGGCACATCCCTCACAAAGGATTCATATCCACACAGAATGTGGCAAGAGATTATCAAAAAATTATCAGAATTATAAGTGGAAAGACCAGCTCTTTAGCCTGGTAGCTGTATTAAGAATACTGCATTATTTCAGGTGCAATTCTCAAAAAAAACAGAAGCTCAACCAGAGACAGTTTCCATCCCAAATTATTCCATGTTGTAAACATTATGAATTGCTAATAATGGCATTTTGCAATACAGCCTCACAGCCAGATTTAATACTGAGCTAACCCACCAGTCTCAAAGGAACAGTCACCCACTGACAGTCTGGAATTAACACTTACCCTAAAGCGTTCACTCAGCACTGCCCTTCTCATACAGCGAATACTGTTTGAGATTGTAGTGCCAGAAAGCAGCAGGTCTGGGTACAGAACCAGGTATCCGCATTGGGCATTTATGACCCAGGTGCCAGAGCTGCACTCCCCTTCTAAATGAACAATGTCCCCTGGAACAACCGGGACAGACTCCCTGCAAGGGAATACATTGAAACATTCATTTGCAAGTGACGGACACAATGTATAAGAAATAACACACAGACAGAGCAGCTTCAACAGTCTTTGAAACAGGAGGGTTTTGGGTTGGGTATTTTTAAGAGAGAATTTCCCGACCTAGAGAAATCCTGAAAGTGAATAAAGGCGTTTTTACTGACAAAAATTTGATATTTTTAAGTACATGCATCAGGACAACTTGTAAGTAGGGAAATCCTGCTGGCTTCAAGTCGCTCCAGATTCATGTGTTCAGCCATTTCAGTGTCATTGTGTTTTACACTGGCATACTAGTTTTGCATTATGTGAGATCTACCTTCTTACTTAACAATTCTACTTGGTCCAGAAACTCAGCAAAATCTGAAATATTGGTACTGACTTAGAAATTTCAGGGTTCAAGATCTTTGATGCCTTTTCCTTCGAGAAATAGGCTGTTATACCTTTCTCCCACCTTTTAATCTCGGACAAAAAATGAAAAGCAGTGCCAAATAGCACACATACCCCCTTGTGTTTCAAAATCATGTCCAGTCTTTTCTTCTGTAACACGTCATGTAATGCACAAACCCCTAATTTAGAATCCTATCCTTGCTTGAAAAAAACTTCTGCAGTAAAGCTCAAGCTAAGGTGATTTAACAGGCTGCCTAAAATCCTCCTATTTCACGGACCTGACTTTCAATATTTGTATGCACAACAAGGTTATACAATTTGGAAGAACACCTCTAAATAATGCAAAACAGTTAAACAAAACAGCCTACTTAGACTTTAATGTCTTGCTTTTTGTTAGTACAAAGACAAATTATGTGTCTGGGGAGACACAATAAAGACGCTCTTACACCTGCCAGGTTCAGCAGAAAGGAGGAAAAATGGAATGGATTTATTTACATTATCTCATTCTTATACACGTCCCAACTCCACGAGGGATTGGAGAGCATGTCACTTCCTTCTCAATCCCACTGGAGAAGAAAGGTGCTCATCAAAGTTGTCATATCACAAAAGGAATGAAAAACAGAAAATACCGTTAAGTAAACATTGGCTATTATTTACATGAATCTGTGTGAAAAGAATCTGACTCCAAGGTTAAAAACAGAAGGCTTACAAACCAGGGCAACAAAATTAAAACTGCAAGGTAGTAATACCCACTCAACATGTGTTACCTGACATCAGTTCTCTCAAACTGAATATCCATTATGCTAGCATATTGATAATATTACATTTAACAAAGATTGTTCCAGGATCCCATATCAGTTTTAAGGCAGTAAAACTCAACTCAAAGACAACACAAAGAAAGTCGATTTAATAATCCAATATTTCATTCTCTTTTCAAACATCCATGTATCTATATGGATTACCAGCCATTCCTAAGAATGCACAATTCTGTCTCTTCCAGGGAGGGAGATGCTGTAATTGTCAAGTGTTTCTCAGGGTCACTTCCATTTCTCTGTATTACGCTGACTTCCAGCACACGGTATCTGTTGTTCAGCCCATTCTTGAGGATTATATCAGGGGAGTCAGCCACTTTCTTCTGAAAACTGAAGTAACAGCTAATTACAAAGACAGAACATTATTTGAAAACAGCCAACACACAAATATCTCGAACACGGAACAGTGAATTTTTACCTATTACCTGAAGTTGATTAGAAAACTAATATTCAAGGGTCAGTTTTTCCAATAGCCAAAATATGAGATAGAGCAGCCAGACCTGCCGCTCTCCTGTCACCGAGCGATGCCTGGGGGAGCTCCAGGGCGGGCAGGGGCAGACCTCACGCCGGGGCCCCGCAGGCCGCCGTATCCAGCGCGAACACCCTCGGCAGCGGCGGGTTCCCCTCATCGGTTATCCCCGGCAGTCCCGAGCGCTTCCCACCTCTCGCCCATGCCCGANCGCCGCGCTGCCGCGGGCTCCCCCAGCCCCGCCTGAGCCCCGCCCACCGCGCCCAGTGCGGCCAATGGGAGGCGGCGGGAGGGCGGTTCCCGCGCGCGCGGGCTGAAGGCGCGAAGCGGCGCGCGGCTCCTCGCGCCACCGCTCGGGGAGGGGCGGGGCCCGCGCCCGCGCCGTGAGGGCCAACCACCTCGCTCTCAGCCGTGCCCGGTGTTTATTTCCACTTTTTCCAGTCCTGTCCCAACCCCCGACCCCACTTCTGCTACTGGTGCGGTGGTACGAGGTAATATTAGACGTGGCTCCTTCTCCCAATTCGCTTATGGGCCAATCTGAGCCTTTCCCCTCACAAAGATATGTTGTCCCTGGTTTTCTGAGATGATACTGAAGTTTCAGATACGCAGGTTTCACTCTGCTGCAAAGCGGACAGTTTTGGCCCATGGCTAGACATTCCAACAAAAGGATGAAGTTCAAATTGATGAATTTTAAAAGGTGAGAACATTCTTAAGTTAGTCGCTCCAGTTTTATTTGGGATAGTCCTGAAATGTACGCAGTAAACTACGTTAATGCTGCTTTCCATTGCAACATCATTCTCTAAGAGAAGCTTAATTATTGTAATAGTTATATGCTGATACTATTAAATGCAGTCACAATTTGTGTTGAGACTACATAAATTCTTTGTTAAACCTGTGTTCTGTAGTCACTTTCATGTTGCCTGTACATCTCCCATACACCAGAAAAGAAATATCTCAACAGAATATGTTTATGAAGTACGAAATATGCTTTAAATATCTTTTTGAAGTTATCTAAAATTCAATCAGTCTGGGGAATCTCTAGGGAGAGTCCTAGTGCCAAAAGCTGGCCAGAAGTGTTCAGACTATGTCTCGTTTTTCTGCCATCAGTGGTTGTGAAAAATGTTTACAATTTTAAGATACATCCAACATTCTCCACATTTAACTGTACAGATTCAGGAATTAATATTAAAACATTTTCATACACTGATAAATTTTATTTTGAAAAACTAATTCTGAAAACACAGCACAGTTCCATCAAATAGGTATGTTTTTCACATTCAATACCAGACTCAAGGATTTAGGAGACACTTTTTATGTTCTTTTCCTCTCAAGTATGAACATGCTGGGTTCTACTTTATTCTGCATAACAACTGTTTAACTTACCCTGACACTCCTCCAATATATCCCTTGCAGTAGAATTAAGATGTAAAACTCTTAATCATCCCTAACAGTATTCACATGAAAAAGAACTGGCATATGAGAAGATTTTTTTGCTCACACAGCAACACAACACAGAGAGAAGAAAGGCACTTTAGTTTTCCTAATACAGTAGATTTATCTCTACAGCAAGAGCTTTAAAATGTAAAGATTCACTGTGATATTAGTTAGCTTTCCTTTAGGTGAAACTAAAGATCAGATGAAAAAGCATAGTTCTTGTCTCTTAATTAAGAATAACAGTGTTGTACATATTTACCTTTTAGGGCAAACATATAGGTAATTCCAGAAGCATGTATTCCTTCTGGCTGCAACATATACAAATCACACAAAGACATTAGCTCAAAATTTTTAATAAAATATATCCAGATACATCTCATTCTCTGTCCATAGCTACATTTTAAATTTCGAAGAAATACATAATTTTATGAAACTCGGGGAAAAAAATTGAGCCACAGAAGTTGGTATTGAATACATAGCTGAAAATCCAGTTTGTTAAACTTGTCAAAATTAAGCAAATCAGTCTTACCATCCACCACTTAACATAACCATTGCCAATTCTCAGAAGACACTGCTAAAATATTTACAATAAATAAATAACTTACATGAAGTAAATACTTTACAGTTTCCTGAATCATGTGAGTAAAATCAAGAGTACCAATGCAAATCATCTATAAAATAATTCCTTCCAGAAAAGGAATTATAAGAGGAGGCAAACATGCAATAGTCTATTGCATACCATACTTCAGAAACAGTACATACACACACTTACAGACTCCAACACAATCTTAATTTTCTTTTCTGCGTGAGGTTGGATATGGTCCATATGCCTAAACGAGTAAACGCAGCAGCATGCAGTNAGCGATGCCTGGGGGAGCTCCAGGGCGGGCAGGGGCAGAGCTCACGCCGGGGCCCCGCAGGCCGCCGTATCCAGCGCGAACACCCTCGGCAGCGGCGGGTTCCCCTCATCGGTTATCCCCGGCAGTCCCGAGCGCTTCCCACCTCTCGCCCATGCCCGAGAAAGACTGGTGCCGCCCCGTCAGCCCTCAGAACGCCTTCCCGCTTTCCCGCGCCCGGAGCCGGGAGCGGTTTTAAAGTTCAAACCCCCCGCGCTCTCGGCCGTCTCCGCCCAGCTGCGCTTCCCCGCCTCGGCCGATACCTCTCGGCCATGNAGTTTCAGATACGCAGGTTTCACTCTGCTGCAAAGCGGACAGTTTTGGCCCATGGCTAGACATTCCAACAAAAGGATGAAGTTCAAATTGATGAATTTTAAAAGGTGAGAACATTCTTAAGTTAGTCGCTCCAGTTTTATTTGGGATAGTCCTGAAATGTACGCAGTAAACTACGTTAATGCTGCTTTCCATTGCAACATCATTCTCTAAGAGAAGCTTAATTATTGTAATAGTTATATGCTGATACTATTAAATGCAGTCACAATTTGTGTTGAGACTACATAAATTCTTTGTTAAACCTGTGTTCTGTAGTCACTTTCATGTTGCCTGTACATCTCCCATACACCAGAAAAGAAATATCTCAACAGAATATGTTTATGAAGTACGAAATATGCTTTAAATATCTTTTTGAAGTTATCTAAAATTCAATCAGTCTGGGGAATCTCTAGGGAGAGTCCTAGTGCCAAAAGCTGGCCAGAAGTGTTCAGACTATGTCTCGTTTTTCTGCCATCAGTGGTTGTGAAAAATGTTTACAATTTTAAGATACATCCAACATTCTCCACATTTAACTGTACAGATTCAGGAATTAATATTAAAACATTTTCATACACTGATAAATTTTATTTTGAAAAACTAATTCTGAAAACACAGCACAGTTCCATCAAATAGGTATGTTTTTCACATTCAATACCAGACTCAAGGATTTAGGAGACACTTTTTATGTTCTTTTCCTCTCAAGTATGAACATGCTGGGTTCTACTTTATTCTGCATAACAACTGTTTAACTTACCCTGACACTCCTCCAATATATCCCTTGCAGTAGAATTAAGATGTAAAACTCTTAATCATCCCTAACAGTATTCACATGAAAAAGAACTGGCATATGAGAAGATTTTTTTGCTCACACAGCAACACAACACAGAGAGAAGAAAGGCACTTTAGTTTTCCTAATACAGTAGATTTATCTCTACAGCAAGAGCTTTAAAATGTAAAGATTCACTGTGATATTAGTTAGCTTTCCTTTAGGTGAAACTAAAGATCAGATGAAAAATCATAGTTCTTGTCTCTTAATTAAGAATAACAGTGTTGTACATATTTACCTTTTAGGGCAAACATATAGGTAATTCCAGAAGCATGTATTCCTTCTGGCTGCAACATATACAAATCACACAAAGACATTAGCTCAAAATTTTTAATAAAATATATCCAGATACATCTCATTCTCTGTCCATAGCTACATTTTAAATTTCGAAGAAATACATAATTTTATGAAACTCGGGGAAAAAAATTGAGCCACAGAAGTTGGTATTGAATACATAGCTGAAAATCCAGTTTGTTAAACTTGTCAAAATTAAGCAAATCAGTCTTACCATCCACCACTTAACATAACCATTGCCAATTCTCAGAAGACACTGCTAAAATATTTACAATAAATAAATAACTTACATGAAGTAAATACTTTACAGTTTCCTGAATCATGTGAGTAAAATCAAGAGTACCAATGCAAATCATCTATAAAATAATTCCTTCCAGAAAAGGAATTATAAGAGGAGGCAAACATGCAATAGTCTATTGCATACCATACTTCAGAAACAGTACATACACACACTTACAGACTCCAACACAATCTTAATTTTCTTTTCTGCGTGAGGTTGGATATGGTCCATATGCCTAAACGAGTAAACGCAGCAGCATGCAGTCTTCCTTGTCTCCACGGTTCAAGGTGGGGGAAAACCTGTTTACACTAGCTAGTACTGGAAAGTATGGAACATACTCAGCCTTGAATAAACCAAATCAAGAACACTCAGCTCCACAGAAAAGCTTTCTAAGATTAGGCTCCTACTACCTGCCACAAGGACATCTTTTCTAGCACTCATCCCTGTAAAATTCCCCCCTGCTTTTATTTGCATAGTACAGCATTTCTTAGAATAGAATGTATGCCAAGAAACTGGTTTCCAAATTGCAAGATTTCTAATACTACTAAATCCATCATCTGAACTGAAATGGCTGAGGAGACATTCCTGTGTACCAGTCTGAAGACTTATGCATTGTTCTTGCATACAGAAAACTTGTACAGAAAAAGAATAAAAGGCTGCTTAAATTGTGGTCTGCCAAGCTAAGCTTCTACAGACCTGGCAAGGATCTGAATACCAAAATCATTGCATTATGTTCAAATCGGTTTATTCCATTTAATTTTTAAAGAGCAATAGATGCCTAATTACTAGCTTCAAAAGCAGCATAATCAGCAGCATGTAACTCCTGGAATGGTGATAAAGCTAAGTAACTAACAGCTTGGAACCGTTATAAAACATGGGTATCATCTCCAAAACTGTGTCATTCCTAAAATTCATCTAATGAAGCCAAGATCAAGTGCATAAAAAGTGTTTAGAGCTAGCTAATGTTTATATTGATGTGTCACTCGGTTTTGACTCCAGGAAATTAACCTCATTTTGGCAAATAAAGATGTCAGACAATAGCAAGTCCACAGTAACAGAAAGCTTTTTTTAAACTTCAAGTAATTCACTCATCAATATAATTTGAGGATTGATAGTGTAGTTTTACAGAAAAGTCTTCTAAAAGAAAGAATCAGTTGAGGTGCAAGAATTGTTTCATAAGTTCATATGTGGTAAAAGCCACAGCCTGGGAAGGAATACAGCGAATATAATTTAAGGATAAACCACGGTAGAGTCCTCTTCTTATTCCATGCTGTTGATACACATATTTCAGTGTCTGCACCATTGTACTGGAAAAATAAGAACTCGAATCATTAGTGGATACAAATACTCAATATCAAAATCATTTTCTTTAAATACAAGACACTTTTTACTTCGGTTTTAAGAGATCCATGGAGAAAAACCCATGGCATTCCACACAGCAAAGCCATAGATGACTAAAAAGACAACCTGAGCTTCAGCAAGAAATTTGGGCCCAAGGGCTGGGAATTGGAAAGAGGATGGTGCAGTCCCAGCTAAACAAGTGCTGATCTTAAAACACCTGCCCTACAAGACATTAGGATGTTTTACACAGGAATGGCTCCAGACATTCTCTTGCCTAACTGGCAGGAGGGACCTGAGAAGCATCAATTCCTTTTACAAATAATAATCTAAGTATATAATATTTGACCTTATTAAAAGCAGAAATTGCACTGTATATGCAAAGAGAATTTTCCTCACATACTTGTATTGAAACTAAGCAAACAGACGTTAAATGGAAAGCACTTAAGGTGCTTGGTACTTCCACACTCTCAAAGACAGTGATCTTGGAGAGCATTTTCCATACGTTCCAAAGCTTTGAGACTTCCTGCTTGCTTTATCCTCTCCTTCTTTAAAGATACACGTGTCTCTCCTTCAAGGCACAGGTCTCTACACAGTCACAATAGAACTGTTAAACTGGGAATCCTTGTGTCTGTAAAGTAGTCCTCACAAATGCAAAAAGTAAATCTCTGAGAACAATGAACACGTTTTCATTTTTAAATTATCAGGAGTGGAAAACAGCCAAGCAAAAAATAAAAAAAGGCTGCTAAAGAAAACCCAACAGAACCTTCACATTTAAGCAACATCGAGGTTGTTTGTGAAACAACTGAGGTTGTTTGTGTTTGATCACTCAGACTACTCTTGATAGGCTCCAACTTTCCATGCAGGTGGTTCACACTGAATTGCACTCCAATCAGACATACACAATTCCACAAGATTGAAACTAACCAAGAGAAAACTGTCCCAGAATCGAATTTGATTGAGACAATTTGAAATTAATGAAGTTTTTCAAGATGAGAGTTGATTTAATACTATTATGGTTTAAGTTATTATGGTGCTGCCACTTCTACTGGAGGAACCTCAACAATGTGTGGGGTGTAGGAGATTACTGTCAGTTAAAAAAAGCTCAAATAAAATCGTATTACACAAAATCAACTTATGGAACAGATTCTGCACCATTAAAATACCCTTTGAAACAATTTCATTTCCGTAGAAGCATTCGGTCTCTCAGAGATCTTGCTGATATTAAAGGTAGCATAAGTTGTATTAAAATAAAAAAAAAAAACCATTTTACTAATACAAACACAGGATTATTAACAAGTGTCCCATTGTGATTCCAGGTATTTTTTTTAATCCCAGATTGATAATGGCAGCTTTTGTCTGTGTGGAAACTTCCTTATTAGAAGAATGAAGAAATCAACAACATAGTAGATCGGGGTGGGGGGGTTTGTTTTCTTATTTTTAAAATTTAAAATTAAGAACTGAACTTTGCTAAGACATCCAAGAACTCAGTTACTACAGGTGAAAAGGAAATACTTACAGGCACTTTTCAGAGTCTGGGAGAACTGCTCCTAACTGCATTCGCCTACGAGTTACATCCAGGGGATATCTACAGAGAAGATATTTAAACAGCAGTTCAACCAGATGCGTGATGACTGTTTGAATATTGTTTAAACAATACAAAGAATACAAAGAAGTCCATGCGCAACCTCCAAGCTTCCTTTTCAGTGAGTCAGGAATCCAGCTTAGATTCTCAACACAGCTGAAAGTTCTCCAAAAACAGAGACTCCCCTTACACAACCCAAACCAGCAAACCAGAGCTTTTAATATATTCCGTTTGGCACTAGTAAGGAAGACACATGAAGATCAGATGAGAGTATAAAACAGTCTGTAAAATGCTGAAGGGAGAAGACACCTGCATTGAAAATAAAATTAACAGTTGAAGAATTATATTTGCAATGCAGTGATTTAGTGAAAAATCCATCTGTATAAATCCATTGAATTAACTTATTTTATGGACAAAATAAAATAGAACAAGGACAGTATGAGAAAGGAAAAAGCAAGCAAAGTAATAAAAATGGCAAATACAATCTAATACATATCTAAGACTTGTGTGGTTTTTTTTTTTAATCCTATGGCTTCACAGGTTACATGGATTTGAAAGTAAATTGGAATAGTAAAATCCTGCAAATTATGTTCAGGGTCAAAATTTCTTAGCTTTCCAAACAAGCTAAGAAACAAGATTGCTACTAAAAAAAATTCCAATGGATTTTAGGAGATTTGCCTGAATTTGTTTAGTCGACTCACTGGATATCTCTTAAAGGACCCTGAAGATTAAGTAATATTTAGTAAAAGAAATAATAGGTAATACTTGAATTTCAGTATTTGATTAACTAATTAAAAAACTTTACTAATAACTAGACTTAGATAAAATTGTATCAGATAAAAGTTGCTTTAGAATGAACAGCTGTAGAGAGGAAAACCAACCCCATACCCAAACTTACGATATCGTCTGAGCTATTGCTCCAGCTATGCCACCACACAGCAGATTTACATGTGTTTTCAAAACTAAGACATCAGGGTTATCTAATGAAGGCCGTCCAAGCAAGTTAGGTGCTTGAGCAAGTCCAATGCTCTTTAAGGTACCAAAGGTAAAAAATGAAAAACCTAAAAGGAAATTTAATTTTATGTACTTTCATTAAAAAGCAAACTATTTGTTGATGTATCATCATAAACAAAAATCTGCATTTACAAAATGAAACTATTTTCCAGTTCTTTTAGAAGATTTTTCTTAAGCAGAAAGAAATAGATGAACAATATTTTGAACTTCTACAGTAACTTCTGTCCAAATGAATTCATGTTTATACATAACACTACAAGAATGCTTTAAATAATCTAAACTGCAAGTTTTAAGTTACTGGATTGCTGTCAGGAATCTTTCCTTGCTCCTAAGATCTCTCTAACTGAAGAACATCTCTCAGCTTTTAAAAACGAGTTTAGTTTAGCTGGGCAGTTCCGCTCCTCTGTTCCACCCCACCGCTGCTGTACACGCGGGAGTATGTACGGAAAACCTCCAGCAGACGGAGCCAATACGGAGGCTCGGGGGCTCCATTTACTGAGCGCCCGCTCTCACGGATCTGCCTGTCAGAGAAACAGCCTCCCTGCCTTCTTGTGGGAAAACTGGGAAGCACAAGACAACCACTAGGTTTACCTTTCTCACTCTCGACTCCAAATCTCAGAAAAGCTAGGCTTTGACTACTGAAGACACTTTTTAAGGAGCATCATTGAAGATGATTTGAACAGAAGCTTATTAACTAGGTGTGCAAATACATTAAATAAATTTAATAGTGAGCGTAACTGCTGAAGGATTGCCACATTCTGTATTTAACTTACCAGCATATGGCGCCATTCCCACCACAGTTGGCATCAGTCCTCTGTAGAACCCACTAAAACCACCTTCCTTTGAAAGAAAAATACAGCAGCATTTGTGGCAAGAAATACAAGTGTCTGCAGTTACACGAGTGTTCATACGGAGTCCCATGACAGCAATCTGACTAGCACCATCTACCACCAAGGAGCTAATGTCATGTTCTGGTTCTTGTGCCTCAAGAATTGAAGGGACAACTGCCTGGGAGTTATCTCCATAGGAGATAAGTAAGTGAAAACGAAGGAGAAAAACCTACATCCAACATCATAACTGGAAACACTTATGCATTATACATAGCCCTCCTTCCCAGATCTTTTTGGTAACATTACTACTTTTCTTGAAAAGCAACTTCTCACCTATTTCTGACCTCCCACTTACATAAGCCTTAGCTACAGCTTAGCAGCCTAAGTCAAAAGCAGCATCCAAATAACTTTTTACATTAAAAAATTCAAAGTGCACGCAATGGAAGTCACATTATTTTGCACTAATCCATTGTGTTCAATGCAGTGCAACATTCTTTAAAGAGCATACTTTGCTTTGACAGAATTGAAGATTAAAAGAAAAAATACCTTTGTGTATATCATCTTGAATGCATGGATAATTCCCATGTACTTGTGTTCCCCTTTTACTTGGAACGCCAGGCGAACTCTAACCATATCAAGAGGGTAAGTACAAATCACTGCTGTAATACCTTTATTAAAAACAAAAACAAAACAAGCAAAAAAAACTCACCTACACCTTATCTGATTCTAGGGTTATTTTGAAAAGTAGAATTGCCTTTTGTGGCAGTGAATACAATAGTATGTACAAACTATTTTGATAAAGAAACACTTAAAGTCACTTACAATCAGCAAACAGGAACACTTAACTCCAGCAACATACAAAAGATTTATGTTTGTACTTAGTGTTCACTGAAGCAGCACACCAAGGCCTAGCTTTTCCAAGATTTATGGGCCTGACTATATTCACCCGAGCAATCTTATTGAAATTCATAGCTCCTACAAATCAGGCTAGTCAACTACATCAGCTTTACTGGATTGCAACCCTGAAACCTAATCCTACCATATTAAAAAAAAACTCAAACCCCCAAATTTACATGTTTTATTTCAAAAAGGTTCTGTCAGAATTTGGGTACAGATACATGTATCTACTGCATCTGAAAACACTAAACATATTCTAATGACACACTAAATATACTCTAATTACATTTAAAATACAGCCAGGTTCATACTGATGAGGAGCACTTAACTGTGTTGCATTACTGCATTTTCATAGTTCATGTTACATTAGCACCTCTATTTTAAAATTGAGCAGAAAAGCTTTCTGGACTTAAGATACAAAATAAAAGGAAAAACAATCAAATCTTAGGACTCATCCAGTTATGAGCTGCTTCCAAATGGCTTAAACACTGGGAAAGGAAAAACCAACTTGCAATTTTGGAAATAACTCCAGCACAGAAAACACCAATTCTAACAGTTACCTGAATAACAAATTCTTTCCAACTGCTAAGTTTTGAGGTAAACCACTCAATGGCTAACAAAACCTTTGGAGGGAATAGTTAAAACTGTTAACTAACAACAGTTGTCATTTTATGATGGTACACCACAGTCACAAAAGAAAAAAAAAACACCCACCAAACACCAACAAAACAAAACCCAAGCAAACAAACAAAAAATCTGGGGAAAAGAAAGCAAAAATGTTTGTAATTTGCACTGTTTTGTAGCAACTGCTCTGATTTAGCTGAATGTAATTTTTTTAATTTGGTCCTACCGAAGATAAGCACACTTTTTATTCTGGCAGGAAATTGTCACTTCCTCTTAAATTTTAATAGTCTCTTAATGACATCTCTTTTTGTAGGTATATCACTTCCCCTCCTTTCCACAAGGCCAAGAGAAATCCATAACGGAGAAGAAAAAACCAAACACAAACCAACAACAAAATCCAAACACAACACAACTCCTGCAAACAAGCTCCTCCTAACTTCTATGTCTGGCGTTTAAAAAACAAAAACAAACCAAAAAAACCACCACTCTGATAAAGCTGAATGATCTGACAGGTACCCAGATTAGATGGTGAGGAAAAAAAACCACTCTAAGTGAGCTATCCAAAAATCTGACAGTGGTCAACTGTGAATTGAGAGCCAAGTTTGTGGGTTTCTAGAGTATCCCACCAGTAATTCATTTTAGAAGACAAAAACACCTCTTTTGGAGATTTTTGACAAGTCCTCTGAACAAAAAGCAGACATCTGCAGTTTATTTCTGATGTTGTCTCACCCACAGGATTCAAAAGTTGGAAGCTGCAAAATGCAAAAGCAACTTCACGGCTGTTTCCACTGACCTACATGAAATGCAATCCCTCAGTCTGGAGCCTTTTCCTAATGGATTCCCTGAGATGTTCAGAAATATCATAAAATAGATTAATTCAAGCAGTTTAAAAAAAATTAAGAGCAGGGGGAAAAGCACTTTTATAGAGCTTAAGAGTGCACAGGAAAGTCATCCCACTTCAGAAAACAGACTTTACCCCCACTTCTCTTTCCAATCATGCACTAATATCTATCCAGGAACTTCCTCTGAACAAAGGATAGCAAATAGACCAACCAAAAGCTTGGTGAATGCGATTCACTATTAAGTGAACACAGTCTGAAAATAGTATAAAAAGATGAAACTGAAAGAAACAGTATGTAGTAAGGATTTAAATAGAAACTTTTATTTTTACTTTTTCTTAAAATCTCCTAGCCATGAAGTCTGAAAAAAATGGGATTTGGGACATCAGCCACAATATATGCTGTCTTGTAGCAACTGGGAGAGGCATGTTACTGCTCATATAAAGAAAATGTACATACAAGGGATCTGGATCTCCTTTGGGGCTCAAAAGAGACACTACCCTTTCCAAGAGGAATGGCAGCCAGGCATGGGACACAAAGTCATTGTGGTAAAGTCTACAAAATTACTCATCTCACCTCTGCTCTCTGAATACTGTACTACAAGAAGTCAGAGCACAGCATCTTAAGGCTCAGTTCCAGTCTTGAAAAAGCAAAGTCTATCTCCATTAGTGACAGCTAAGCTAAAAATCTCTCCTGTGGTAGGTTTAACAGTACAGACTTGAAAGTATATCAGCAGTTAAGAGATACATACAGCAGTTCCCACTGTCTGATCTGAAATAATCATAATAGGGGAATGTAGCTACTCCCTTCAAAGAGCCACTTCCTCAAAACCAGCAGACTTTTTCACTGCCAGTGCTAACTCAGAAGCCAGGTAAAGACTGTTCTTCACTTCCCATATTATCCTCAAGCACCTCTGGCCACTCTTGGGGACAAGATCTTGGGTTACACAGACTAAAGACTTCGTGACAGTGAAGCACATTAGACTGTCCTTGATTTGCTTCCCAGGCTTTGGGAGTTAACAGTGAGATTAGCTCTGCAGGGATTTATCTGTCTCCCAATTTCCCTATTATCCCTCCATTCTTAGTAATTTTCTTTCTTTGGAAATAAAAATAAAAAACTATCTGGAGCAAGAAAAAACCACAAGTGAAATACATTTACATTGCATACAGCTGGTATGCAAGTTTTTATGATCTCTATATCACGCTCTTCGTACTTTATCAGTAGCTCCAGAGATCAAACTAAGCACTGCCAGGAGATTCAGAGGAATAAAGCTCAAAAAGTGATAAGCTCAAGACACAGCCTTGAACTGAAAATTTGTTCCTTAGCTAATATAAAGATTAATTTCTCCACGTAGCATCTTCGGAACAAAACAAAGCTTCAGAAACTACATACAGAGAAACTGCTGATGACAAAAAACATTTATCAGGTAGGTTAAAGAATGCCTAACTTACCCGTCCTAATATTCCTATTTCTGTATCTTTCCCTCCATACTGCATTCACAAAACTAGATCAGATTCTTTTTAAATGCTGACTGAAGTAGGTAACTGTTAATTACATACTATTTTAAACGGAGACAGCCAATATCCTCCTAGATAGTGCTAAATCAGTATTATTTTCAATCACTTTTACTGAAAGTAAAAAGCTAAAAAAAACCCCATACTTTCTGTATTAGTTTAATGGAACTTGAGTTTATTCTAGATAACATCTAGTCTTTTTTGGCTTTGTTATTTTGAAGTTAATCAAGCGCAGGAGAGGAAATACACAGTTCTGTGCATTAAAATATGCATTTTAATTTGGTTTTTCTATTAGAAAACTGTAAAAAAATTAATTTCTAAAATCATCCTGTGATGCTTTATTTAATGTTACTTGTTCATTTTTGTTGTTATTGACAATTTTCCTTCCTAAACCCCACTAACCTCTATGATTTCTCTTCTGCCCAGCTCTGTCTTTCCTTAAAAGAAGCTATACACTATTTATCTGTTAATGAGGTGTTACAGCTTCAATTTGAATCACACAAGACTCAGGAAATTCAGAGTTAGAGTTTCCACAGTAACTTCAACTTGGTCTCCTTAAATATATGCATTATAATAGGTTTTTCTTTTCCCTCCCTCCACTACCCCCATCCTCACTGCCTTGTTTTCCCCTGTTGGATATTCTTTGGATCCTATCTATCACTTACAGAAGATACTTAAACGTTTCCCAGCACTTTGAAGCTGATTCAGTCTGTTGACCATTAGTTTGGAAACACTGACATAAGCGAGATTTAAGTACAGTGGGTACAGAGAAGTGAAAGCAGACAGCTGCCTGGCTAGATGGTGTAGAGGGGCAAAAACCTTTAAAGAAATACAGGTTATCTATTCTCAGCTTCTTAATGGTGTGTCCCACGAAACTGTGAAGACCCCTCTGCACCAACACTGGGGTGTGTGCAGCACATCATCTCCTTTAGTGTTTGAGTGCGGAAGAAACAGAAGAATATCCTTTATTGGAGCCAGCATAGGAGGGAAAGCAAGAAATATTACCAACTGCTTTCAAGTCTTTTCTGTTTGCAAACCTAGAAAACTTCTCTACCAGATTTCAAACTCTCTGCTCTTCTTAGCGCCTCCTTCCCCCCCTATACCTTCTTGATATACTTAAGATAAACCCTCCACCTCTTATTATCTGAAGAATATCCCAAGAAGCAGTTAATGCCACCTAGTAAACAAATAGTAAGACACTCACACGTGACACTATATATATGCTTGACTGCTATGCTCATTTCACCCCCAAGTCAAGCTCATTTCCTGTTCTGGGGCTCTAAAAATGAAACTGTTGAGTATATTGTACTTAAACACATCACAAAACACTTCATTTGATCGTGGTTGCCAGATAGCACCGTATATTAATTTATTTTTGTTACTCTAACTGCACAAACCAGATTTAACCAGTAAGGTGCTTACAACGATGCCAGATGCTATTAATTTATTTACGCAAAGAATTCCACCACATCCAACACTGACAGAGTTAAGCTGATTATTCAGTGTTTTCACAGCGCCTCCCAAGTCAGGTTCCCAGTCTCTGACAAAGCTCCTGGAAAAGCTAATAATAGTAATAATCTTTTGGGGGGCAGGGGGGGAAGTGAATTGCACAGTTAAAGCCAGGAGAAAGGGAAAAAAAGCAGGAAAAAAAAACCATCTATGGGGGGTTTTTACTTCTTTCAGATAGAAAGCCAGCCAAGTTCTGGAACATATCTTCCCAAATAAGTTTTGTTAGTTTTTAGGACTCTTCTCATCATTTCATTTCATTCTCTTTCTTTTTCCTCTGGCACCACACAAAGCCAGAATATTTTAATAAGATCTTCCTAGTTTAACTAAAGCTAGTATTAAAAAATCCCAGGTTTTTTTTTTTTTCAAAAGAAGCTAAATAGGAACACCCATAACTATTTAAGGACTATCACTAGAAGGTACTAAGCCTATTTTACAAATTAAAAGCACATGAAGAATCACTTCAATTAAAACTCAATCCACTATTACTTACCTTCCTCTGTTTTTTCTTAGTTACTTTTGACTTAATGACTAGTAAGAGGAAAACAAATATGTAATCATACGATGCACTGGCAGTTTACTATAGGACTTTTCTGCTGCTATTGCACTAATTAGTAAGTGAGAGATTTTAATATTCACAAACATGACCTAAAGAGTATCATGACAATCCTGTCCTGGACATGGAAAAGTACAAACATTTCTGGCAAATCCAAAGAAACTACTAATTTAGGAACCTGCAGTTCTCTCTGTTTCTGTGGGCTTATATTCAACCTAGAAGCAATGGTAGAGGGGCTGATGAGCCAATTCTACCAGAACCTGCAGCTTTATACTTCATTTTGATGACACTGGTTTCTTCACTTCTTAAATGCCATAATAAAAGGCTATTAAAAAAGTATGCTTCACAACACAGCATAGAATTCACTGCTCACACAAATATATTTTAGAGAATACTCTTAGACAAACAAGTTTCAATTAGGCAACCATGTTAAATTAATAATTTACTAGTATATTTGCTTAATACAGATTTGCAGGAGTTTGACCCAACACTACATCAAATCATCCTCTAAATAAATATTAACTTCTCAGCAAAAGGCATGTCTGAAATCTAAGTACAAAACTATACCTGCCATGGATCCAGCCATTAATCGATGCACATGTCCAGAAATCCCAAGTTGTTTCTTTATTACCTACACAATATGGAACATTTACAGTAG
Source organism: Platysteira castanea (assembly GCA_013397175.1). Classification (NCBI taxonomy): domain Eukaryota; kingdom Metazoa; phylum Chordata; class Aves; order Passeriformes; genus Platysteira; species Platysteira castanea. The sequence goes on from VYXC01000316.1 coordinate 1,662,842, forward strand.
TTAGATATCAGAAAATACAGGCAAACACAACACGAAGTTTATTAGCACATTAGTGCAAACTCTGCAGCAGTTTCCAAGAAGTTTACAATGCTACAAATTCAGTCCAGAACATTTAATTACTGTTAGAAGAATTTTTTAACACTGCTGCTGTTTCCAATTTCTTATTAAAAACATGAAAGTACTAAAATTCTACTAACAAAGCAAAACAATGCATTGAAAGTATTTGTACTGTTCACTTCAGAAACCAGATTAATTGTTTATTTAGTTATCATTAATGTGTGTTAAACAAGGCAAACTGAGTATGTAGAAAGCAAAGGACACTGAACAAAGTTGAAAAGTAAGAAGAGTCAATTTTTCTTACATGCACATCATGTGAAACACTCCATAAAGATTTTAACTGGATTAAAAGAAAAAGGAAAAAGAAAAAAAAAATAGAAATAAAAAGGAAGAGAAAAAGGACAAACATTTCAGAGCAAGAACTTGCTAAGTTAAGAACAGCCTGGAAAGAAGTTAGAAATTAGTTTCCAGGCTTTTATCAAATAAGTGAAACTTTCATTTTCTGCTATAAATGTAACTTCATATCTTCCTCCTTTAAGAATTTTGTTTCTTTTACATACTCACACAAAATATTGTGAAGGTTTCTGGTCAATTAATACATAAAAGAAAGTGCTATGATGCTAACTGGTGTCTTGAAATTGCAGATTGATAAATCATTTCAATTGTAATGCATGGCATGCAGTCTTTTATTCCACACTACATCAAACATGCAGAGATCAACAGCATTCATGATTACAGCACAAAAAAGAGAACCTATAAAACCCATTACAGTAACTTCTTTGTATCAGTCTTCTGGAATTTACTCTTAGGGAAGGGAATGACAATTTGAATCCCATTGTCTGCAGTAAATACCGTACCATTTACTTGGCTGGGTACTAGATCTGACCTTTCAAACATGAAATTTCTCCTCACTAATAGCAAAATAGTATTTTTTACCACAAACAGCAATGTTTAAAAACATGTTCATGCTAACAACTGGCCTCCACGAGATGTTGCAAGGATTTATTATGAAAGGGCAAATGCAGGAAAATACAAAGGAATCCACAAACCTCGCAGAACCTGGAAATGAGCATTTTTATTTCAAGGTCGTTTTTAATCTACAGCCTGACATCATAATTTGTCAGGTCAAATATTACAGTCATATCCAGACAGACTTTCAAGTCATTCTATCCATGAAGTACTAGGAATTCCAACATAAATCTAATAAGACGTTTCATTTTACATTTTTTTCCTACATTATTCACAAAGGGCTACCTCACAGCAATACAAATAGCAGCAGACTTTAAATTACCTTTTGTTTTCATTAAAAGAAAGGGTATTATTCTCAACAATACAAACATTTAGAAATCAACGTGAATTTCTTTTTCCTTAAGCAACATTGCAAAAACTTCCCTGTCGCCCTGATATTTTTCATGAGTAGGTTCTAAAAAAATTAAGCAACCTCTAGAAAAGAAGTATAGCTATTTAATAAGACACAGAAGTTTCAGTGTTAGTTTCAATCACTCAATGAGTCTGCATTCATTGCAGGCAGAAAAAAAAAGAAAAGGAAAACAAATTCACCTACCTTTTTATATTGGTCAAATGCCATAAACTGAATAGCGCCATACGGGAAGATTCTAATCATCATTGCCCCATTTCCTTTATACAGCCCAAGGTAGCCTTCCTTTTTGGGGACAGCACGCAATGTAGAAAATACTCCTGCAGCAATACAAAAAGAGGTATTTAACACAGTGGGAAAGCAAAAAAAAATCAAGGAAATGCTACTGTAAGGATAGCAAGCATATAAAGCTCAGGCTGCATCATGTTGCTCACGTAACTATGGAAAATCCACTTTCACTGCCCAAACACTGCTAGAAGGGAGAAGCTTAAGGTTAAGTTTTATCAGCTTTCTCATCTCCCAGACCCAGTGAGCCTCTACACTCAGGCCCCAGGACATGCTCGGACTGTGAGCAATCCTATTGCAGATGCCACTACCCACCCACAGCAGCTAATGGCAGCAACACACGGGAGGGAACGGGCTGACTTGCAATTCAGTCAATTCTAAATAAATAAATCAACATGTAAATACTTTGAAGTCTTAAACCATGGCAAAACAATGTGATATTGCTACATGCTAAATTGCAGATTAAATGCCACCACTGAGGAAATCAAGTAAACATGTTGAAGACTCTCATTACTTACAACTTAAACATCTCGCATTGTGTCAGAGTTGTTGCAACGAGAAGCAACCCTGCTCCCTTTTAATAGGTGGGAAATAACGCAAGATCACACAAATTTTGGCAAAACCTATAGTTTTACTAGAAACATTAGTTATGCACAGTTGCTGTCAAATTCACTTTCTACTTTGATTTTATAAAAGAATTAACTGTGACAGTCAAATTTCATTCATATGCAACTACTAAATAACTAAGAGTGGAACACGAAAAAGACATTTATCTTGCTTTCAGGTCGGAAAAAAAAGAGTAGCTGACAAACTTTCATTTGAAGTTTAAACCAAACAAGTATCTCTTAGTTTCTGGGATTCTAAGAATATGAGTAGATTAGTGCACCTTGTTAATATATTATTACATATTTTATAGTAAATTGATTTTTAAGATGTCATGCTTATTACATGCATCTGAACTTACTTATGCCAAGACTAGAATTTCTCTCTATCCTGCAATGATGAGTTACTGTTCCTATTTCCTAAAACACGTGCTCTGAGATCCAAATGGCACAAACTCCACAATGCAAGGGTATAAAAACCCATAGTGAGGACTTTGATGAACTGACCCATCGTGTGTCTGTGCTTACAGGTATCTCCTCCACATAATTCTCCTTTTTTTGCCTACATGTAACATGGACACACATTCAAGTCAGACACATTTCAAACAATCAGCATCATATCTGACTCCCAAAATAGGGAAGAACATAAGATTTTACTTGCCAACTATGGCACAGTACAAAGCAAATTGAAAACGAGGATTTAAAATCTGAGTCATACCAATTATTTCACCTTTCAATTCTTAGGCTGCAGACTTCAGTGTGTACTTCTGTTTGTGTTACTAAAACACATTGCTTGTGTTTCCCTTTTTGCCACAGTGAATATATATCCACTGAATTTTATGATTTAATAATTTTTTTTCCCCAGCTTTTAAAAAAACATTGTCTTTAGTGTCTAAGTTAAAAACTAGTTTAGTTACAAGCAAAATTAGCCAACTCAATTTTTTTCCCTCTGACAATTGCAGCCCTTAAATTTTGGGGCAAAAGTTATGACATATTTCAGTAACATCTGACATAAATGGCTCAAATACTGTGCACAAGAGAGCACTGTTACAGCCCACAGAGAACAGTTCTGGACACTCGAGTTTGCTCTCTCACCATGATGCAACACAGATGTCGAATACAGATCACCTGCACCTTACACCAGGCCTAGACCTGCTGCTCTCTCCAATTCCCACCAGCCGTGCCACTGCCTGAAAAGAGGGATGTGCATGGCCCCTGGGAACTGCCACCCACTGCAGTACAGTTTCTACTGAAATGATCCAAGCTTTGAAGCTGTCATTACCAGTCTCCTGCTGGCTTCTGTAAGGGGAAGATCCAGCCTAGCTCTTACATGCCTTATTGAGGATTATTCTAACATCTCAATCTCTAATACATCAACGATACCACAACTTACACAGGGCTTTGTTTTTCTTTTCAAACAGTAACCAAACATGGCACAGAGCCTGACCAGATACAGCCTCCTGTCTGATGAGCACCTTTTTTATCAGCCTCATCACTGAGTAAATCAATATACCCAAACCACACACATTGCATTTAAAACCAAAAATTTGACACATAACAGCCATCTTACCTAGATGTTTGTAATGGTGGTTATGAGCTTGCAGCAAAATCTTTACTCGATCCAGTGGTGCAGTAGTTGTTTTGGCACAACATCCTGCAACACCTTTCCAAGACAGAAACAGAAAAGTGACAGGATGCAAAAGTTCTTTAGGTCAGCAGCTAAATAAAGGATTTTTCTAATGTAGTTAACTCAGTCAGGAACTGGAAGAAGCCCCAGTGGCAAGTAAACAGTTTCTATTAGATTTTACAGAGCGCTTGAAGCCTTAATAAAACATTTAAGCTACTTTTCCTGTTTACAAAAACCCAAGCCACTGTCTGTCTCAGCTGCTGAGGTCACTGCAGAAGGAACTTTCCTGAAATCATTCAAGAGTTTTCCATCTTGTTTCCGCCTTCCCTTTTTCAGGGAACAGCCCTTGCTGATCTTCCCAAAGAGGTGGGCTACGTGTCTGCCCGTGTACCCTGGGCTACCGCAGAAACTGGGATCCAAGAGAGAGTGCCACATAATGTAAAAACTTTAAATAAACACAATCTTCTCCTACACCTAGCAAATCAGGCAGCTGAGACAAGTGGGAAGAATATAGGAAGAATAAACAGGCTTTTTCTCTAAGAGGTTACTGATGCGGCGTTGTGTTTGCCAAGCTGCCTCGCCACTTCACACCACCACCATCTTCTCAACAGCAGCCACAACAATCTGAGGACAGGGATAACCCACCCTCCCCGAGTACCCTAATGAGGGTTTGGGCTCTGGGAACACTTAATTGGCGGCTGACCGGGGCTCTTCGCTGGGTCTCACACACGTGCGAGTCACTGGCGTGCACCGCGCCACCCGCGTTAGTTCACTGGGGAAAAAGGAAAAGCGAGCTCCCTGCTTCCCCAGGTGACGAGACCCGGCAGCAGTTTTACCGGGGACAGCGACACGAAAGTCCGCCGCCCCCCGCCCGGGGCACCCACCTCCGGCGATGAAGGAGCGCAACCAGTAGAAGTCTCGGCGCGCCGCGGCCGGGGGCAGCGCGGCGCCGGGCCCCGCCGCCGCCGGGGAAGCCATGGGGCAGGGCCGTGCCGGCG
>VYXC01000316.1:1676952-1811105 GCA_013397175.1 Platysteira castanea
TTTGGTCCGCCCGCCCGGGGCGCGCCCGCCGCGGGGTGGGGGGGGGGGCACGGCCAGCGGCGGGGCCGGGCCACGAGGAACCGCTGCCTCCCCACCCCAGCAGGGCCCTCCTGCCCCTTCCCTTCCCCCCTTGGGGTCCGCCTGCCTGCGCTAAAGGAACCAGAGCCCTGCAGGGCTGTAGCCCCCGGGGTGCTCCTGGGCGCTAAGTGCTTGTCCAGCTGTTCTTGGAGCTGGGGGAGAAGAGGTGGTGGTCCTGTGGCACCTGGAGGCTTGGTGCTGGCGGGAATGCTCCCTGCCGTGCTCGCGACAGAACCAGGGGAGAAGGATGTGGTTCGCCGAAGGGCTAGGGAGAAAGGACGAGGCGGCCTGCTGGGAGGCAGGACCAGCTAACCTTACAGAGGTACGTATGGCTGCCGGCACCCGAGGAGCGAGCACTGGAACAGGCTGGCTTTGCGGAGGGACCGGGCGCAGCAGTAGTCAAAGGAGACGCGCCAGTTGTGTGCCCAGCCTGTCCTACACTCAGCCAGCCTATCCTGCTGCACCCCAAAGATATTTAAAGAGCAACGTAGTCCACATCACTTGTATCTCGGCCTACGTAGCAGCTACCCAGCGTGGTGAGATTGCTACTCCTTTAAGGAGGAGAGGGGAATGTGCGACGGGCATCTGGAGCAGGGCGTGAGCACTCCAGTGTCAGTGCAGACCCTGGAGTGAATCGACTCCTGTAAACAAGCTGGCCAGGGTGGCTGCACCAGCATGGATCTGGCTAAAGAGCTCTTATTCCAGAAATTATAATACAATAACGGCAAAATGGGCAAAGATCACAGTATTAGATATTTAAACACGAGCAAGTGGATTTCTAAGGCAGAGGTGTCTCTTTAATTTTTCAAGACAATGGAAAAACCTGTGAAAATAATAATAATAATAGTCTTCCAAATAATAATAGTTTTCCCCAGCTGTGCTCAGTGCTTTTTTGAGGTACTCTTGTGGAGAGGCAGAAAGCTATTCTGTGGTGTAATTACCCTGTTTTCATTATGTCAGTCAAGATGAATTAAGAATACAGATTGAATTGGGAAAACTTAGCATTTAGTCTTGGTCTGGGCAGGTAGCCTGGCCGAGCCTAACTGTAAAGGAGGGGAAAGCTGGTTTATGCTTTTCAGAGGCAGTTGCTCCGCCAGTACAAGGGGCGGTGGTGGTTGCTTTTGGGATGAGGGTCAGTCTCTCAAGATAAGAGGAGTTTGTTGTGCTTGGAGGAGACAAGAGCAGGCTAGGTTGTGCAAAGCAGGTAACTGGGGAAGAAGTCAAGGTGAGATGTACCAAGGAATTTTGATACTCGTGGTTTCTGTAAGACCTAATTCTTCATTGTGTAGTCATTCAGAATCTTCACTGATACTGTTTTATTATGACTGGCATGGTACCCGTGGTTGTTAAAGCTGGCCTAAGCACTTCCATCCTGCTTTCTGTTTTCAGATACTTAAAATTTCAAAACACCTTTCAGGCTGAAATTTTCCAGGCTTAATCTTTGCCTGAAGGTTCTTCCCTCCACCTCCCCCTTCTTTTAGCTGAGTTTGAGATAAGGTGATTCAGTTAATGGTGGTAGGGGTTTTTTTGTGGGTTTTTTTTGTTGTTTTTAAGAAAAGGCAAACCCCCTGAAGAACGGAGTCATATTATCAAAAAGAAATGCAGTGCTTTGAACAGCATAATTGCAGAATTAGAGAGGCATATGATTAGCAAGGGTGTTCTGTTTGCTTTGCTTCCTTTTTTTTGAGTTCAAATGTATTTGGAGTGTTCTGGTGGATGGGGTTTTTCTTTGGTGAGCCTTTAGAAATTACTTCATATCTTTTTACTTTTTAGCATTCCGCTGTGAAGGTCTGTGTTTGGCTGCACTGCCCATAGGTTAAAGTGAGCCCATGCTCCTGCCTGGCTGAAGGGAGGATACTTACACATTGTGGTGTGAGTCTTCACAATGGATTTTTGGTTCTGGTTGTTTGTCTGAGGCTCAATCTGATTTGTGGTTTAGGCATGTGTGGTTCCTTGCCATAGTTCTATTTTTTCGGGTTTTTTTTTCCCCTAATCATTCTAATAGAGCTTTCCCTAAACTGGGAGGAGGTTTTATGTGGTATTTTTTAATCTGTGTGAGTCACTGTGCCGGCTCCAAGGTTTGTGAAGTCATGATACAGCAAAATGCTAACCATGGACATCTCCTGCTGAATTCATGGAGCGTGCCTATTTCACAGCAGCCTCCAGCTCCTTATGCAGGGAGGTGGCAGCTCTGCCTTATCCTCCAAACACAGAAGTGGCCTTCCAGGGCCAGCAAGGACAAAAATTTAGGATGAAGCCTTGGTGCTTGGTCTGCTCAGCATCATCCTGTGTTGCTGATAAGTGAATAAAGGATTGTGCTTTATGTGCCTTTGTCTGTGAGAAACTGAGGTGACATCCTGCAGTGCTTGTCCCACATTCATATGCTGCTGGAAAGTGTTGGCTTAAATCAAAGTTTAATATATGTGGATGAAATATGGCTGGTTTCCTCAGGAGTGGCATAGTCCTGTAACGTAAAGCAGAAAGCCTATATGGTGGAAAATGGGGTGGGGAGGCCTCTGTGCAAGGCTGTGTCTGAAATAACTCCTGGTACTGAGACGGCAGATGAGAAGTTTCATTTCTATTTCTTAACCAAAGCCAAATGTGTATTCAAGGATTAAAGAAGGGGGAAAGGGAAAATTAAAGCTGATTCCCTCCTCCTAACCCATTTCCCTTCTTTTCATATACAAAGTGTTCTACAGAGCAGTGAGTAGATGCAGGGAACTAGGCCAAATTGGAAAGCAGGTTGGCTTTGGTGCAGCTGGGAAGAATATGCAGATGATATGACGTGCTTTTGCACCTGAGGATCAGATTTTTTTGATGTCTGTCTTCTCTGGCATCTCTTGCATCTTCCTCTAGGGCATTTGCTGCCACAAGATGAGGTGTTTTTCAATTCTAAGTTGTGCATCTGAGCTTGTGTGAAAACTTAGTCACATTGCGGCCCTTATTGCTTGGGTCCTGCATATTATTAAATGGCTTTTATGAAAGCTTCCAGGTCTGTTTCCCCTAAGGGCAAATCTCAAGGGAATTTTCAAAAGATACCTAGACAAAATGTATTTAAGTACATCTGACTGTAGTGAAACCAGGTGACTAGTGAAACTAGTGACTGCTAGCTGTGTCATTGTTTCTCCCTGTACTGCTCTGTTTGTTCAGGGGTCACTTGCTGTCTTTCACAACACCATAAAAAAGCTGCCGCTATTTTTTACGAGGACATCTTCTAATATCTTTCTTTTTCCCCCTGCCATCTTCCAGCAAGAATCAAGTTATGTAACAGAATCTTGATTGACACTGTCTGTAGAATGAAAACTTGCTTTATCTTTTTTTTACCCATTTGTGTCAAGTGAAACATTGTGGGTGGGTTTATTTGGGGTTGTTGTTTGTTTGTTTGTTTGGGGGTTTTGTTTTGGTTTTTACTGGCGGCATTCTGACATTATGGGGTTAAATTTCTTAATTACTTTGTAGACAGAATTCTCATTATAATTGTTTGGAATTTTGACCAAGACAGATTGAAAGATTTAGCCTTGGATTATCTTTTTTAGCAGTATTCGTTGAGGATTATAGCAGTCAGTGGAATTGTTCCAGGTTTATTACTGTGAATGAGCAAAACTCAAGCAAGTTGGCTCAAGTAACAGACAGCTTCAGGATGCACTGGTGTTATGTAGGGCAGTTCCCTGGCAAACTGTCCTGTCACCTATTGCCCCTTTTACATCCTGGAGATGCCTATGCTGCCCTGCGAGGGAAGGCCTGGCAGATCTCACCTGGTTTGCCTTTCAGAAGAAAGCATTGAAGTAAGTTTGTTTCCCTCCCGGGTGATAGAAAAGTGACCAGTTATTATATTGCCCCATGAGGTTTATGTTTTATAATCCTCTTGAGTCCACATAGATGTTTTGGAAATTTAATGATTACTTGCTGTGAAATATGACCAATGTGATAAAGCCGTTTGTTGTCCTTAAGAAGTGGCATGAGGTGATTTGCAACTATTGCAGATATCAACAGTCCTTGCAGGTGCTTTAAATGGAACAGGAAAAATATTTCCTAGTGTTACGGGAAACAAAACTTGAATACCAACCTTGCAGCTACCTGATATTCTGGTCCTAATTGTGGAAGAGGAAACAAAGAAGTAGCAACATAACTTACAGGACGTGTTACTTAAAATGTCAGACAGTTTTTAGCCAGCAGTTAACATGGTTATGGCAGACTACTATTCAAGACTGGGGGCTTTTTTTTTAAAGGGAAGCAGAGATCACTTGCTGACAACCATTTTTCCCAAGAGCATACAATCACCTTGTAGGTCAGGCACTCAAAGTCCCAGACAAATATAACTAAATTCAAGCGTTAACCCCCTACCCCCCAAAAATTTCCTTTTGGGGTCTATTCAGATCTCTTCTGAAAAACCTAGTCATTCCAGTGACAAAATTGAAACAAAATGGATAAAAGTGGTGCTGTTCTTGTGACCCTGTATTGTCATGTCTGAGTTAGACAAAGCCTTTGCCATCTTTTATAATGCAGCATTTAAAGCCAGGCAATTTCCTACAAATATCAGCATTCTTTTTCTAGCAAGAAGAAGGGAAGTCTTGAACCACTCTGTTCACAGCCTCCCTAATTTTGGCCCTGAAGAGAAGCAGTGCTTTGGCATTGACACCTTTCTACATTCTTGCCAGACAGGTGTGTTTCTCTGTATTAAGAGATTTAAAGAATAAAAAAAGACAAAACCAGCCAAAGAACCCCTGGATGATCTTGCCTGTTCAGTCCTGAAGCAACTATCTTGCAATTTTCAAATCATGCAATTACAGAATGGTCTGAGTGAGAAGGGACCGTAAAGATTGCCTCATTCCACCCCCCTGCCGTGGGCAGGGACACCTTCCACTATCCCAGGTTGCTCCAAGTCCCATCCAGCCTGGCCTTGGACACTTCCAGGGATGAGGCAGCCACAGCTTCTCTGGGCAACCTGTGCCAGGGCCTCAGCACCCTCACAGGGAAGAATTTCTTCCTCATATCTGATATAAACTTGCCCTCCTTCACCTTGAAGCCATCCTTTCCCATCCTATCACTGTCCCAGTATGTCCCATACTATCATGTAATTGTAGTAATGATTTAAAAAATTAACCAAACTGTTATAAATTAGGTTTCTGGTTGATAATTTTGATGGTCATGCTTCCTGAACTTCCACAATAACATTAACAACTGCTTGTGTAGAGAAGCAATATGAGCAAAGCATTATTCACATTCAGTATTCTCAAAAATCCAGTCACTGTTTTCACTCCAGGCCTCCTGTATTCTCTGGTCATTCTTCTTCTGTTTTAGGGCTGATAAAGAGAAAAGACTTTATCTCTTCAGTCCCCCTCCTGATTCACACATTCCCATGTTGCCTGGCCTTTGTTGATGGCTTGCTTTCTTCCTTGCTCTCCCGGCTATAGGCTCTGAAAGTAGCTCGCATTTCCTCTCCTGCTGCTGTTATGTAGCTCCTCTGCTAATGGCTACAGATGTGCCTGCTGCTTGCTCCCAGCTGGTTTTGCAGCCCTCCAGGCCATCTTTTGGAATGAGGATCCCAGTCTCTGTCACAACCCGAAGAAACTGGGAAGGCTTTTTGCAGGCTGCCAACAACTATTTCATGGACCTGCTGATGTGATGCCGATGCCCTCTTTGATTCATGGAGTGACTCCTAATGGCCGTGTCCCCCTTCCCCCATGTGTCTGCAGAGAAGGGTAGAGGGAGGAGAGTACTTGGATTACCTTCATTTCAGCACTGACATTTCAGTGTCTGACCCAACTTTTATAGAGCGCTTCTGTGGGAGCTGTTCAGGTCTCTTCTGTGACCTTTGAAGCTTCACCTGCAACTATAAACAACTGCACGTGTCTACTTAGTTTCTCCAGGTTGGATGTGTAGCTGTGATGGAGGAGAGGTGCTATTTATTCCGCTTATTTATTGTGTGTTTGATGGGCACTGTTTTCTGATCTGACCTGAGAAGTGTTTAGCCTTGTCTTGTACAGCACTGTTGGCTCTAAATGGTATTTGTGTGTGTGAAAAAACTTGCTGTTCCAGTAATCATGTTCATCTGATATGTAATATGAAGATGTGATACAAGATAATCATATCATGTTTAGATAAGATGCTTGGTTTGTATGTTGTGGTACAGAGGATCAGTTGGCTTACTACAGCTGAATAAACAAGAGCCAGGCTTCAAAATGCTTTAAACAAGCTACGCAAAAAGAGTTTGAGGAGTTGCTGTTAGCCTTGGTAGGTGCTGTGGCCACTGGGCAGCCTGCCCAGGGCTGTGACAAAACAGCTGGCCAGGAACAGGCTGGCTGGCAGCATGCTGCTGTGGGGAGCAGCAGGCTGGCCCCGACGTTTGCACCTGCTGATGGACGATGTTCAGTTCTTAAAGAGTGCAGAATACCACTTCTGATTGCTGTCTGTAGGTTGCTTTGATTCTGCAGCTGGCAGCGATTAATTTTTTTTCTTCTTAGATGGTGGCTGTCCACACTTTGTGGTTCACATCTTTCTCGTGGCTTCTAGTTGTACAGCAGGTTTTTTTTCTATACCTTTTACTTGTTCTTTTGACCTTTTAATCATAAACTGAATTACCCTGATACTTTAAAAAGGCCGTGTGAGTTGGCTGTGCCAGCCCATCCCCTTGGCAGGATAGTGAGCTTCTCTTGGGGCAGTGCTGTTTGGGCTGCATTAGCAAAATTCTCCCCGCCTTCAGCAGAGCTCAGACCAGGCTGTCTGCCTCCATGAGATCACCCTGTTGGCTTCAAGGTGGGGATTGAGGTCCTAGGAGGGGATGGTGATGTCAGGAACCTGGTAGCACTCTTCTTTCCTTTTCCATTTCCTTTAGAAGCCGAGATTTCCTTTCTTTTACTTCCATGTGAGATCAGGATTTTAGACATCATCCCCATACTTGTTCTTTCTTTTCTTGGCCTCTTCCCATCAGTGAGGTGCAGATGGCCTGGAGGTGACTTGCTTTGGGCTGAAGGAATTCAAAGGAATGATGGTGAAGGGAAGGTACCTTCCTGCTGGAGACTATAGAGCCTCTGGCTCTGCCTGTTCCCATTTTAAGACTGCCCTTGTCCACCACCTGATCTGTTCAAACAGCTAAATAAAGCTTTAAAAGTCTTCCACAGGTACTTAAAAAGCACTATGTGCTTAAAAATATGTACTTGTGAGAATTGCTTTATTTTTAAAAAATGCAACCCACCTTGAAGGGAATTGGTTTGGAGCATGAGAAATTTGTTATATCTTTTGAGATGATTCAGTTGTGTTTGGGGAGTTGGGGGACCTGTGCATTGCAGTTGTATTTGGCGACAAAAGCTTGGAAGAGATGTATGGTGTTTTTATGAAGGCAAATTTTTAAAGTCGTAGTGATGAAGCGGAGACATTTGCCCTGCATAAAATATCTGATATAGGTAGACAGTATGGAATCAAGGCTTGGAGTGTAATATGTGTGCTGTGAAGGTATTCTGGAAGGTAACACTGGGAAAGGCCAGTTTTTCCCTAGTCCTGTTCCCCTGTAATACCACAAATTGATCTCTCTGGGGAGTCAGTTACTCTCCCATTTTATCTGGAATTGTACCATGATGGGCTACTGGTGCATGGTGAAAGAATGATAGAAGCCCTGGTGATGATACATTGAGTGCACACACACACAAAATAAACTCAGCTTTGTTCTTTTGTTTCTGAATGTCCTTACACTGATAAATATGAACTTCCCCTTACCCAAAGGAAGTTTATTTGTTAATGAACTGTTAATAAAATTGAGAAAACTCAAACTTTTTAGAACTGACATAAAATTGTAAATATGTGATGTTGCCTGGTCATTTGAGTTCAGTTTACTTCTTTGTTTGTGTTACAGGCCTTTAGGCAAGGTTTTTATTTTGTAGTATACTAATATTTTCAAAGCTTGTGCTAGTTGAACATAACACCCCATACTGCTATTTCTGATTCTACCTCTGTATTTTTAAATATTAAAAACTGTCAGTTTTATGGTTTATGTGCACCTTTTTACAGTTTATGTGCACCTTTTATTAATTAGAAGTATATTAATGCTGTTTTGTATATTCTTCTATTTCAGAGTTGACATTGTATCAGCACAGAAAGCAGCAATGGGAGTATGCAGTTTTCTATTGAAGAGGTCTCTCAAGAGCTCATGATTTTTTTCCATCTCTCCTCTTAACATTCCTCCTGCTCCGCAGACATGGCTCACCATGCGAGGCCTTCCAGATCGGCCAAAAAAGAAGAGTTAGGCAAAAGGAAAACTAACCAGAGCAAAAAGAAATCTAGCCAAGTGAGAAAGAAAACCACAAAGACTTCCACAAAAGTTGTTAGTTCTGGAAAATGTAAAAAGCCAGTGCAAGAAAAAGATGTTAAGAAAAAACAGCAAGAAAAGAAACCAATCATGAGCTCTTCAGGTAGACTTCTCAGGAGCAGTGTAACCAGAACCTTGTCTGGAGCATCTTGGGTGAGTTTGGAGAAAGCTGACAATATCCTCTTTCACAACCAGGATTCCTTCAGCATCAATGGCTTTACAATGTCTCTCCGTAACCGATCCTTCTCCCGAAGATTGTCCCAAACTCCAGCAATTGCAAAACCCAGGAAAGCTGCAGCACAAAAAAGGCTAGAAACAAAGGAAAAACATGAACAAGAAGCCCTGGCAGTAGTAGAAGAGGAAAATGATGACACAGGTGAAATAGCTTTGAAACAAGATTTAGCACAAAATGAGTTGGCTGCTCTGCCTGTAGAAAACTGTCTGTGTAGTGCAGGTGAAGAGCCTCTTACCCCATGTGCCAGTCAGGACAAGGAGGTAGAAATACCTGAAACAGCAGATGCCATTCCAAACAGTTGGGTAACTGACGATGGTACAGAAGCTTCAGAGGTGAAATCAGAGCATGAAGACCTGCCTTGTGAGCAGATACCCAGTGATCTTGATGCAGGTAGTTTGGCTGAAGCGTTTGTTGAAGATGCTGCACTGGTGCTTCCATCTTCCCCTTCTGACTCTATCATTGCCTCTGAATCAAACTCGAAGGTGCATGCAGAGACTCCCTTCAACATGGTGCCTAACAGTACAGAACCTGACTTCAGCTCTGTTCACACCTCAGACCTCAGCTCAGCAGTACTGATAGAGTCAGTCACACTTGCCAAATTCCACATTGGAGCAGGGTTGGACATGGTGCTACCTAGGGAAGAACAACACTTGGATTCTGCGCCTCTAGTTACCTCTGAGTTTAACTCACAAGAACATTTATTAGAAGATGCAAGGTCACTTGCAGAGTCCTGCTTGAAGGCAGGCTGGGGTTTGGAACCTGAGAACAAAGACATTGGCTCAAATTCCAGTTCTGTGGCTGCCTCTGAATCAAATTTACTTTTACATTTTGAAGGTGCAAACTCACTTGCAGAATACCCCATGAAACTGGTTGTGGATTTTGTACCCATTCACAAAGAACTTGATTCAAATTCAGATTTGAGTTGTACAAGACAGAATTCAGATTTTGACACAAAAAACATATTCACGGTATGTGAACCTGTCTCCAATACCTCTTTAAACAATATTGAAGTAGAGGACATTGAACAGCTTGTTAAATGTATTGATGCAGAGACATTAATTTTGAATTCAGGATATGTCCCCACTTTATCTTCAGATTTAGAAAAAAGCACAGTTGATAAAATCTCTGCTGAAAGCTCTGGACAATTCTCTGCAGGTTTTCTTTCGGAGTTGCCTTCAAGCATGGAAATCTCTGCTCTTGCCTCAGAAAAAGCCATAAATGCAGATTTGCCAGCTGACTCAAGACTGCAGCATAATGATTATTCATCACAGCTGGGAAGTGTCGGAGTACGGTTGAATTTGGTTCAGGACAACGTGAGCAACAGCACTGAAGCAGTTGAGGCCTCAGGGCCATCCTCTCTTAAAAATCCAGCTGGTGATTACCCTGTTCCATATTCATCTCTGCTCCCTATGCTGGAGAAAAAGAAACGAAGGCGTTGTGGAGTCTGTGAGCCCTGTCTGCGGAAAACAAATTGTGAGGAATGCAGCTGTTGCAGGAAGCGCAAAACCAGTCACCGGATATGTAAAAAGAGAAAATGTGAAGAACTGAAAAAGCCACCACCACCAATCACGCTACCTTTTGAGGTAAGACAAAAGTTTCAAATTAAGTCACTCTTGGGCCTTGGGGTGCGTTGTATAATTCTGCAAAGGGAAATGCTGGCCACATGACAGCTTTAGAGAGTTCCGGGTTACTGTTGGTGCTAACAGGTTGTACAGTAACTTCCTCTTGTCATCTACAGAAGTGTAGGTTAGAGTGAGCTGGAGTTAGTCTTGTTCTTGTTTGGTAAACCCATAAAATCAAAGGTAAATACGGCTTTAACTCTGTGTCCCAGATATTGGTATATTGGCCAAAACAATGGATTAATTGGAGTGTATGAAGAAAGGAGAAAGATTTAAGCACTAAATGTGGGGAGGAGGGAGATTGAGGGTAGTCTTAGGATACTGTTAATTACTAGGGAGAGTGTTGGTATTTTGAAACACTGAAGGCTAAAAGCAAAGGAAGGCAGGTTGTTTGCTCTTTGGTTCAGTTAAAGTAATTTGCTTGTGATGACAGATTTGGTGGAAATCAATTTATAAACTTCAGCACCAAGTTGTAGCTGCATTTTCCTCTTTGGCATCTCTCTGCCTTTCTAATTGTCTGTTCTTCTGTTTCTCTCATTTCACTTCTCTTTCCTCTCTCCCTTTGTCTTTTACCACATTCCCCATATATACTTTCTTTTTCTGTGTTTCTTACTCATTTTTCCGATCCATCAGCCTTTTATAACCCAGGTCATAACTTTTGGAACAAAGAGGAGGGGAAAAGACAGTCTGTATGCCCATGTGATAGCAGCACTGACCTTCTGAGGGATTTCAGTTCAAGATCAGGCTTTAAATCAGGTAAGTAGAGAGTTGAACATAGATTTCCCACATCCCACCTGAATTCCCTGACCTCTGAGCTGCAGAGTTAATCTCTGCACTGCCAGGTCCTGCTGGGAGTGTTCTCTTCATATGATCCACTAGTACCTGAACCACAGAGGGGGAGAGGCTGTCTTGGTAGTTAAATCACTGGGACATTGGCCTTGGGATGTGGGAAACTGAGGTTCAAGTCTCTGCACCAGCGTGTACTCCGAGTGGAGCAGTTCACACTGGGGAGAATGCACCTGCGAAACCTTTCTCAAGAGCAGTTTCATTAAAATGGTGTGTTCTTACAGCAGGTAGAAATTCCTGTCAGCTGCGGAGATCTCAGGAGACCTCCTGTTTTCACTGCTCTGGGCTGTGCTTACCAGGGTTGGCAGAGAAGTCCACTCTGGTTTTAAGGTAGGCAAGCAGAAAGAAGAGTCCTGTAGCGGTGAGGGGATATGATCTATTCCCCTTTGTGGGGGAAGTATATTTTCAGGTATGAGGTTTAGGGAAGTAGGCTTAAACAGTTTGGCTCAGAATTCATTCAAAAAACCTCTTTCTGTCTCAACTACTTCTTAATGCTCTTAAAAAGAAGATGAGGGGAGGGACAGCTATAATGTGACTTAAGATAGATATTAAAGCAATAAAATGGTAGAGACTTACCCTGGCTTTTTACAGCAAAAGAGTAGTGACACTGTGTCCTTTTGTATATTTAGTCAGTGGGACTGAAGAAAAGCTCATGGGAGAGAATTTGTGGAGTTGAGGTAGGAAGTGATCTAAAAGCCATGTTTTAAAAAGGGTTTTGGCAGGGTCAGTGAAAGGAAGCACTCCAGCTCTTCTGTCAACCTTTGTTTTCCAGGCTAAACATACTTCTTTTCTTGTTGCTCAGCCTGACCTTCTCCTTGCAGATTAGCTTTGCCCCTTCACCTTTGTCCTCTCTGGGCACTTCTTTTACTTTCTTTATGAGAGATTCCTTGTTTTTATTCTTTTCTCTGGCAGCTTTTATTTTGGTGTGCTTTTTTTTTCATTAGACTGTCACATGCTGTATGATGCATTCAGATCTGCACCAGGGGCCTCCTTCATTTCTCGTTAAATTTTGTATGAAATTTCAGGGTGCTGCATGGAGGAAATGAAGTATTCCTGACATTTAAGAACATGTCAGGTATTTTCTTATAAAATTGCATTTGAATGAAACCTGGTGCCTTTTCAGGTATTCCTAGAAAGAAGCCTTGCCTCATTTCTAATCTCTAGAAACTGTGCTCTGAGAAAATGAGAGAGGGAAGTATTTCTACAATGTTACATGACCTCTTTAAAGATGTTGAGATACAGGGGAAGGTGTTGGGGGATGGGGAATGCTATCACTCAGTTTAGCAGCTATCCTTTAGATAAGATTGTAGGGAATCCCATTGTTTTCCCAGACTGGTAGCACTGGGACTTCTGTGACAGTAATGTGTTTCAAGTATAAAGCAGCTGGGGAAAACCCAAAACTGTGTGTCTCTGTCCATGGTATAGAAAGTGAACATAAATAATTAAAAGAAATGAAGTTGGCTTCAGTGTGTTCCTTGTTCAGAAGAGTCATGCTTCTTTCTCTCATGTTGGTGGAATGTAAGCATTTTTTGCAGGTGATTCACTGGGAGGAGAGTGTAGGGGGATAGACATACTCTGCTGCTCTGTGGGAGCATAATTTAAATGTTGGTGTTTTGCCTTAAAGGGAATTGTCTCTCCCCATTCTAACTAAAAAATGCAGAAGTCCCGGTGAAGTCAGTGAGAGCTCTGTGCATTAAATGGCTGTATAGCTGGTGTGGGGTTTGGCAGTCCACACATGCTGCTTATGAAAGAAGAAATGTTGGTTTTCTTCAAGAACTGAGGTGGATTTACAGTTTTAGGGAGTAAAGCCTGGCTGGTAGAAGCCATGAAGGTAAGCTGAAGTGCATCTTCCAACACCCATGCCCACATGTGCACAAGCACTCAGCCCTTGGAGAATATCAGTTGCATGTTTGGAACTGGCATTAGTTAGGTTACCATTATTTCCATTAATTCACACATAATCCAGATAAAGATTTGAGAACTACATTGGACTTGAAAAATACTATTTAAAAATAACAACCACATAAACCTTCAGTGATATTGTACCTTCCTGAATGTAATGGGTTTTGCAGCGATGTGACATCATGAAAGTCTGGAGAAGGCATTGTAGGCTGTAGTTCCCAGCCCCTGGATGTAGCAATATTGTTGCATGTAGTGCCCCTCTTCCGGAGGGATTCACACTGTGCCTGTTTGGCTAGGAGCTGGTAAAGAAGAATCCTAAAATGTAGAAGGGAAAACATTTTTTTTGCTTATTGAATTCTTTGAAAGAGCAGCACAGTAAATAAAATGTAAGCAAGTTTTCATAAGAAGAGGAAGAAGGCTTTATCTTGGGTTGCTGTCCCTCTCAGAATGAATAATGCAGGAATACTTGACAGTGAAGAGTTTGAGAAGCTTACGCAGGATTGTGATGCTTCCGCATTTTTGTCTTGTCTTTAAAGACTGCTGTTTTCTGAAATAGTATAGCAGTTACTGAGGGCTATTTCACAGCTGTTTTGTTCCGAAAAGCAGATTTAATTCCAAGAAGTGGTCTGATTTGCTGCCATTGCCTTGCATACCGTCAGGGCCGTCTTGATGAGCTGCAGCGTGGGGCGAGGATTTTGTAGGCTTCAAAAGTAGCACGTGGACAGGGAAGGTGGCTCGGGGTTTATTTTCTTTTCTCCATGGCAGAAGGATTCCCGTTTTGGCCAGGCAGGTGTTGCTGATGGAGCGGCACACTCAGTGCTGATGCAAACTCTGCCTGCGGGGTGCTCGCAGCCATCGCCGGGGCTGCTGCCGGTGCCGGCTGGGCCGGGCTCTGGCAGGGGGTGCGGATCTCAGCTGGCTCCCGGCTCGCCTGTGCGCTCCTGGGGGAGCTGCTGCCCTGGCCCCCAAGCTGAACTTTTAGGGGTTCATGGCCCCACAGCTCCTTTTGCCCAAAACGCCATAAACTCACAGGGCTGCTGCCAAGCTGTCAGTGTGGGGAGCCCTCATCTCCAAAGGCTGCTTTCTGCAGGGCTTGTCAGGGCAAGGTGCCTACATTTCAGGGTCCTACCTAGGTGAGGATCCCTCTTGGGTTGAAAGCATCTGCTGGGGAGAGCTTTAATTCCTGTTAGAACTAAATAGCTAGATTTAGTGGGACCTGTAGTCAACAAACTGACCGAAAAAATGAGGTTGCTGAGTCTAAGTTCACTTGGGTTGCCCAAGGTGTCTCGAGACATCTTATTTAATAGCTGTAATGTGAGTAACATGAAATATTAAATAGCAATAAGGGCCTGCTCGTCTGTGGGTTTTTAACACACTGCTGAAAACCGAGACATATTAAAGAAGGATGCTGCAATTCAAGTTGGTTGGGAACTTTCCAGTAAGCCATTCCTTGAATGGAAAATGCTGATTTAACAGGAACCTTTCACAGCTACTATCTGTCTTAATGCAACTATTTTTGCGGGAAGTTTCTCAAGGCTTCAAATGAAATTTCTGTTTAAAACTTAAAAAGGGGATGAGAACGTTGGTGGTAAGGGCTTTTTGCCTGATGCAGACATGGGGCTTGAACTTTGGTCTCCCACATCCCATCTGTCTCCTCTTGAATTTTTAAAAGGTTTGCTCTGCTTTGGAGAACAACCAAGTGTCGAAATCTCAAAAAAATAAAAGCAAAATGGAATTCCTGTTTTCCATCCAGGCCTAGCTATAATCAAGAAATTTAGACTTTGTGGTATTTCTTTTACAATCAACTCCAGAAATACTTAAACCAGTTGACTTTTAAAATGAGTGCACTTAAAAACACTCCTTAGTATGATACTTGAGAGTTTTGTAAAGGGATAGCACACAGCCAGAGGAGTTTGGTAACGTGGTGATGAGCAAAGCCGCATCAGCCTACCCTATTCCATGAATGCAGGGCAGGGAGTTGGAGTTGAGCAGTTTACTCTTATTTTACACAGACACACTCCGTGGGAGTGTGAAATAATTACAACCCACAGTACTTTGCCATTTCTCTGTGATCCTGGGTGTGGACTATAATGCAACCTAAATTACAGTGAGACGGATTAGTTTGTGCTCTAGTTATTTTCAGAGGCTGTATTTAACAAGTTGCCTCTTCACTGCTCCTTATTTTCTGTGCTGGTTCTTAAAGCTTTTATGGGGAAATTATTTGAAGAGGTTTCTTTGCTTCCTTGTGTCTGAGGACCCCTAACATGAGGGGAAAGTGCGTGAGTAAAAAGGAAACCTGAAACTACTGTCCAGTGCTGTCCAGTGCACACACCAATCTGGGCACTAAATCAGAATATGGAGTCTTAGGTTTCTAAGCAAACAAAATACTGTTCCTTTTCCCCCTCTGTATTTTAAAGCGCATCTTAAGTAGCCAAAAATATGAAGAAAAATCAGATCACCAAGTGTACGTGTTTTCCACTCTCTCATTTTTAATATGCATAAAGACCCTTGCAGACTTGGGGTATTTGGGGAAAAAAATTATAAATCAGTATTTTAATTTTACCTTATCCTAAATCTCATTTAACACATCACTCTGGTGCAACAAATGAAGAGCTTACATACAAGGTAGCATCAGACAACAAAAAATGGGCAACAGCTTTCTCTGACTTAATTGCTACACCGAGGAATGAGTTGTGTGTCCGAGGAATGAGTTGTGTGTCCGCGTCTGAGCGTTTCTGCTATTTAACTGATTTGCACCACTAAGTGGACAGTAATTAATTACAGAGTAGCACTAGATAAGAAAACAGTTTCAGATTGCAGTTTGTAGCTGATGAAAAGGTGTTCTCTTACTGATTTTTATCTTTAGTGCATAAATCCATGGCCAGCGTTCTGGTTTAGATGTCGACTGCGAATTGTTTCAGTGCATGCTTCGGTGACTGCAGTGTTAGATACGTTGTTATTTGTTTGTTGTCCCTAGTTAGCGAATGTCTGTGTGATCCATGAGGGCTCGGTGTGACAACTGGTAGAGCTGTGATCCCTCCGTCCTCCTTCCATCCGGATGAACGTTTTAAGCAGGTGGAGTTGTGGGGAAATAATTGCACTTGATGTTTATATGGTGGCCAGTTCCCATCGCAATCCGTTTGCAGCAGATTTATTCTGCTGGGTGCCGTAGGAATAGATGAAGACAGGAGTATCTTTCACCGGGACTGCGGTGGGAGGGCAGGGGCCGCTCGCTGTCGAGTCCGGTGGGCGCTGGGCTCCTGGCCCCAGGCCGAGATTTTGGAGCGGGCTGGCGTAGGGCCGCATTCCCTTGGCTTGGGGAGAGCAGGTGAAGGCAGGTCTTTTGGCTGCGGCCTCCACCAGGTGAGCGGCGATACCCACTCTTTCCATGACGATCCGGGCGCTGAGCCCCAGGACGGCCGCTGGTGCCCGACGATGCATCCCCGGTGCTGCTCACAGCGAGGGTCAGGGCTGCGCCGCCCGGTGCGCGGCGGTCTGCGCACGCGTACGGGTGCGCGGGTCCGGTGTCCTCGCCTGACCCCGCTCTCATCGCAGCCCTCGCCAAAACGAGCGACCCCGGCCCCGGTGCCCGGGNCGCTGCGGCAGGAAGCAAAGATGGCGGGGCAGGGGCGCCGCCGCCGTGAGGGGGAACGCGGGGCTCCCGCGATGTGAGGGGCGCCCCGGGGGCGGCGGACGGGCCGCCGGGAGCCGCCGCCGGCCCATGGAAGTGCCGCGTGTAAAGCACTCGGGGTATTGCAGAAATATCGCTGTTCCATAATAAAAATCGGAGGTGTCTGCCTGCCTTTGTGACCACAACTTATACTCTGCAATTTGATGTTTTTTTAGGTTCTAACAGAAAACAAAAGGCCTCAGAGGAGGAAGCAAAGAGTTTTAAAGGTAACCGATGATTGCTTTGATATTTATCCCCTCCCATTTTGAGCAGCATTTTCTTGTCATACAGCCCATGAAGGCAAAGGGTTAAACGCTGGGTAGCGGCGCTTTCCAGCTATTCAGCAGATTAGCTAATTTTAAAAGCACAGAACATGTCCTTTCTTTCCTCTTTCTCTCCAGCATGTTGTAGACATATTTGAACCTTCCTGCACAAGCCTGCAGGCCAAAAGTTTGCTTTCCCTTGCTTTGAACGTTCCCTTTAATTTCTTCTGTTCCTAGTTTCATACTTCCAAAGGTAACAGTTAAATGTTTTTAGCAGACAGGTTTTATGGCATCTGAAATTTCTTCTGAGAAGTCAACGTTAAACTGCAAGCCAAGTTAACAAAAGTGGAATTTTTATACTTAGTTTAGTGAAATTTTGATTTCCTCTCTTTCTTTAAACTTTAGAATACCTCAACTGAAACAGAAAATTCTGTAAACTTACAACAACCTTCAGTTTCACGTGGTAACACGTTCCTTCCACACTTTTAAGACGGCTATCTTTCATGATAACAAAAGATTGGTCTTTCAAATGCAAATGTCTTAGTTTTTATCCCAAAATACAGACTTGTTACACTCATGGCTAATGTTTGGGGGAGGGTGTTTTGTTTTTAAGTAACAGGTAGTATGTTGATATTTGTTCTTTCAGTTAATCTTTAGAATGTTCTGAATAGAAATAAGTCATTAATTTTCTTGTTGCAAACTAACACGTTGGGGGATGGCTGGGGCAAGTAAGATGGATGGTATGTGTAAGATGAAGCTAGTGAAAATGAGAACAAATGTAGGTTATTAAACTTACCTTGTTGAACTATTCTCTTATACCAGCTAAATGTAATAAGATAGTTTAGTATTGTTTCAGTATACTAAAATTTCAGCAGTTATTAGACATACTGGATTTGATAAACGATCTGTAGTGTGATTGTACTTGACAACATCCCAATTTCTTAACAGTTTTGTTGTCACTGTTACACATTACAGAAGCTTTGGTACAACAAACCAAAGTTAAGATTAAGTAACGAGCAAATAACCTGTCCAACCTTAAGGGTGTCTGTCTTTTCATGTGGAGTAGTTGTGCAAATCACCTACCTGTGTGCTAACACTAATTGTGGTTGTACAACACTAGCACTCTTTTTTTTTTCATTAAAATATAAAAGCCATTAGTATTTTCATTGTTGTGGGTATGACTTTAATTATTCATTTTAATTACTGCTGCTCTTTGTAACATAACACATGGGTGTAGCTAAAACTTGAAATATTTACTCATTCTGTGTTTTTTGCTGTTGACAGTAGCATGCAAAATAAGGAGTGTTTGTAAATGAGTCAGTTTATAATGGGTAATTGGTGTGATGCCCGTTCTTGCAAAGGGTGGAAAATGTGTTTTTTGGTCACAGACAGCTACCTTGTGTTGGGTGTCTGTCTGCAGCAGTGGCTCCCAGTTGGTCTTGGGGTTTTCCTCTTGAGTTCATTTTGCCACTGTTTGTGATCTGATGACCAAGCAGGTTGCTATGCAATATGATTTTGTCATTCCTCTCCTTTCCAAAAAGCCTTCTGAAGAGTTTTTTTCCACCCTTGGCTCTTGAATGGAAAGGCTTGTCTGGTTCTCTGTATGTGCATGGTATCCACGTCAGTTGTTGGAGCTGGGTTGATTTCTGGTTTGACTTTTCTTTCCTTTGCTGAACTGATTCTATGGCATTTCCTCTTTGGTTTTAGGTACTGTTCTTTGTGTTTTCTGGGATTTGTCTTTGTTTTGTGGTGCTGAAGTGTGATTCCTAAGAGTTTGTTCAATTGCATCCACCAAAGAGGGCACAGTACCTCTGAAGGCATCTCATGAAATGCTGGATTGGGGTTGGTGGAGCTGGCCTTTGTTTTTGGATGGGAGAAGGGAGGCTGGGCATCTTAAGTTACATTGCAGTTCTGTGAGCTGCAGTAAACTTTTAAAAAGCTGCATGATTTGTAGACTTGTTTACTAGGGCATTTTTAGAAATGTGACATTATGTTCTACGAGTCTAACCTGGCTTCTGTTATTGGTGGGACAGCCATGTAAAGTAGTGTTGTCTTACCTGTTGAATTATAACTTCAGTGTTTGATTTTATGGTTGGTAGTGGCTGAGGCCATCTGACCAGTGACATTTTCAAAATTTCGACAGGATATGTCCTTTTTAGTTTGTATTTTCTTCAAGTAGTATTCTTAACTTTCTTAAAGGAGGATTTGTAGTACTTTCTTCCAATAATATAGGAGTTTTGTTTTTTTCCCTAACCCTCCTAAGTTTTGATATATGCACATTTATTTACTTAGAGGGCTCGTGTTCTTTCTAACTGTGCTGCTTAGGACCAACCTATTCACAGATTCTACAGGGGGAAAGTAAGCAGTGCTTTCCAGTTGAAAATGGGTTGGACAGATATAAACAAGACTAAGTGATACATGCTATTACGCTGTACCTTTTGTGCACTATTTACACTCATATCTTAATGCTCCTTTCTGGTTATTGGAGGACTCATTTAGGAAATTCATCCATGCCATAAATACTGTATTAGGTTCTCCATGTTTATTTTGAACGAACATCTGAAATAGTCATCACTTCTAGCAAGTAAGTGCTCATTAAAGAGAGAGTCTTTGTAAGCTCACAGTAATGGATACGAGGGAAGGAATATACTTAGTTTTCCTTAGGGTTTATATTGTGTTCTTTTCCCAGTTAAGCTGACACTTCTTTAATTTTATTCCTGGTAATGGAAAATCTACATAGAAAGGATTCATTCTTAAAAATTCATTTGTCTGCATTTCAAAAGTCACATTATACACCCTGCTTCACTTAACATCATCCTTTTTAGTCACTACTGGTGTTCTGGCTCCGTTTGGGCAGTGCAGTGCACCACTTCCTAAGGATGGGGAAATGTTTGCAGTCACTCGCAAGTTCCTTATCACACGGCTTAGAGGAATGGGACAGTTGCACATGGCATTGTGCTGTCAGGGAAATCTACACTTCCCACGTGTAGGCAGCAGTGGCACCAGTAAGGAAACCTCCCCACAGATCGGGAGGCAGCTGGTGAAGCACAATCCATGGTCTTTCCTGGGGGTTCTGGGGAGCCGAGGCTGCCTTTTGGATGGCTGTGGGTGTTTATTGCCCTGACGGAGATTAAAGAAACCAAAAACAACAGCAAAATAAAAAAAAGAAGAAAAAAAGGGAGGGGGAAAAATGGGAAGAGACTGGGAGAAATCCAGAATTACATATGCAGTGCTAAGTGAGTTTTGTGACTGCCTGCACAGTCTGTGTTCTCTGGTTCTGTTTGTGTGTTTCTGCATAAACACGGCAATGGTGATCGAGGGTGCCAGCAAAGTGCGAACTGTGCCTGCTCACACTCTGTAAAATCCCCTCAGCTGAAGACAAGCCGAAAGCCAGAGATGACTCAGTATCTAAAACTTTGAGGTTGTTTATAAACATCATATTAGGAACATAAAAGTTTCATTTCCATCAAGGCTGCAAATAGCTGATTGAGCAGCCTCTTAATTTTTCTCCTCCATATGTACAAAGCACAGTCATGTAAAAAAAACAACTTTAAAACAAAGGTGGCTTGGCAGACCTGCTATTGCCCTTTTTATGATGCAGTTTTAGTTTTGCAGCTCAAAGAAACTGAAAATACACTTTTTTTGATCAAGGTCATATATGTGTTAATAAGGTTTAAGAAAGCAAGTGCTAAAGTTCATGATAATGCTTGGAGTGAGCAAGGATTGAACTGATTTTGAACATTTATTCTAAATTATGGTGCATATTTTTAGTGCAGAATATCTGCTAAAATATTTAGCTGGATGAAATTAAATTTTATTACTTTTTTCCCCTTTCAACTGAAATATGAGCAAGTCAGTGGATGGAATTGCACTGCTGTGGAGTTTTACAGGGAAGGAAGGAAGAATGGTACAATACAAGTTGGAAAGGATATTGTCCAGAAAGCATATATTATATTTGTTGTGAGTTTTTTTAATAGACGTTATCGCCTTGGAGCATGTTCCTTCAGTAAATACCATTTAAATTGCTTTGAGTACCGGTTGAAAGTTTCTGCCTGTTTTTTGTTCCCTGTCTTTTTGCTTTCTTTTTTTGCTAGGTAGACCTTACTTTTGGTATCAGAGCGTTCTACATAAATCAGTTAGCTTATGTTCTTAGAAGTAAGATAGTTACCTGTTACCTGGATTTTTCCCAACATTTTTTGAAAGAAATGTTCTAATTTTCACCTTTTTCAAGCTGAATGTGCATCTGTCTAAATGGGATGAAATCTTTAAATTTTTTTGCTCCTGGCAGGCTCATGCAACAAGTTGATGTGGGCAGGCATGATTATGGTTGTGATTTAGCACAGGACACTTGCCCGTGCAGCTTTCCCAGCACTTCCACATGAATGCACTCATGAACACATGAAGCACTTGCATGTTGTTTGCACAGTTCTGCCAGGATTACTCATGTATGTAGATGTTTTTGAATAGAGCTCTAACAAAGAAAGCCTTTGTAAGTGATCTGTAAATTATTAATCTTACTGTAGTTATTTTCTAATCCTTATTTTTTCCAGTTTCTGGTAGAGTTGAAGCCTGTCCCTTATGGACTCTTTCATGGGGGGTGCAGACATGCTGTGCTGCCCTTGCCCCCTGTTCCTGGAGGGTTCCCTTATTCAGTGCTGCTCCCTCTCCCATCCACGTCTCCTCCTGTCCCTGTGCTTGCTCAGCAGCACCACCGTGCTGCTCTTTGCCCCACAACTCCCCAAAATGTTGAGGGAAGAAAGGGGCACTGTCCTTGGAGAGGAGACGGGGAGGAGCAGGGTTTTCTGTTTTAACTCATTGTTGCTGTAGCAGAGCAGTTGTGAGGATAGTGCCGCTCCTCAGGGATTGGTGGGGGCAGAGGCGCATCGGTGCTGGGGAGCACTGAGTGGGGCCAGGCTGAACCTCGTGATCACCGTGGTTTTGAAGGGCTTTGCATGGTTTAAATCACTATTTATTTGTAGATCTTGACTCTCATGGTACGTTTTAGTGCAAGGCCTTCCATTTTATTGTGTTGAGAAGTGGAGCTTCAAAAAAGGTAGAAAATGTGTTTGTGATCAAAATGTCATAAAACATCCAGTAAAAGCAGCAGTTTGAGGAAGGGAAGGAAAATGTACATGAGGAGATGAAGGTCAATTATTGACTGATACGTCATTTAGATGTTCTTAATGAAGTATTACAAAATAAACACAGGGTTTCTTTTCCAGGTATGTTGTTTTGTTGATCTTGTTTGAGTTCACTACTGCATTATGAGCTTTATTCAGTACTTGTACTTGCTGTATGTAATGCAGGCACTGAAATAACTGAGATGGCTCTGCCAATTCCAGTAATCTGTTCTCAGTGTGCGGCTGTCCGTACATTTATTGACAATAGTATCTAAAAAATGCTTTGAAAATGGGTACTACCTGTTTAGGATCTGATCCCATACTGCTAAGCAAGGTTGTTTATTGCTTTTAGCAACTGATGCGGGAGAAAACCATTGAGAAGCCCCAAACTTAACTGAGTGGCAGCAGATTTTTCACTTCTGTGGTTTTTTTTTCTTTCTGCCATGTTATGCAAAGATTTTTGTTTAGTGTTACTGATTATGGGAAAGTTAGTTTAGCTGATACTATGACAGCAAATGTTCCCATTGTCATTAGTAGGAGCCTTGCTTTTGTAGAGGCCAAGAGATCTGACTGCTACTAAAATAAATTCCTAATTATAAGATTTCATTGGGGAGGTAAGAAGAATTCATGCTTTCTTTTTAAATGCTAAATGCATAAAACTTAAATGAGCTAAAGAAAAAGGAAAACAATATTTACATATAAACAACTATCAATAATCTCTTTTCATTTATTTATGTAAAATTAGTATATAGGCTATATGCAGCAAGGCTGTCCTTGTTGTCCTAACAACTTTAATATTAAGCCTTCTTGAATATTAGGATTTTTTGAAGCTGACTTACAATCGAGTGGTTTGTGTCTTGACTGAATTCCTTTCTCAGTGTTTTGTTGGTGCTGTCTGTATCGCATTATAGTTTGATCAGTGCCCTGTAGTCAACATTTAATTTTCCTAGAATAAGGGGTTTGGACTTGTGAATAAGAGGAAAAACTGCTCTGTTTATAAATGCAAAGCATTCACTTGTGACAGATGATCACTGTCTGAATTCTGCAGTGCAAACACCACTGTTGCAGGGCTGCTCCATAACAACATTGCTGTTATTCCAGGATGGGAGTGAAAGCTGCCGCTCCTGTAAAGAGCAAGTGGAAGTTACAGTGCAAATTCTGGTTTGAGCTTTACTTAAACCACAGGTGTGCAAGCTCTCAGAAGAGGAAACATAATTTGCAACTTCTTAGGCTTTTTTCCTCAGGAGAGTAAGCAACGCATAGATGAAAAATCCTGGGTCATGCTGCCCTGTAGCCTGGTGCCTTAAGTGATCAGCATGACTATTTCTTTCTTTGGTTTTTTTTTAATCTGAATTAAGCTGCTCCTCTGACATACCTGTCACTGACTTTTCTATTTCTAAAGAGTATTAGTTACTTGTTTTTGTCTTGTGCCCCTCATCAGCTTTAGAACCAGGCTAGAATGGTGTTGTGTGTCCTTAGCAGTTCTGGTCTGAGAGCTGCTTACCAACATGTAGTAACTTGTAAATAATGTAATCGGTTTTACAACAGATGGTGGGGCACTGAACCTTGGTCCTAAATTAAGGAGCAGAATATCTTCCTGGTTAGATTACAGGAACTGTGGAAAGTTGTGTTGTTGGCTTAGATGTTTGGATCTTTACTGCACTGAACCTGAAGAGAAATTACCTTGTCTGAGTTTGGTTCACATGTGGTAAACCCAGGAAAGATCATTACGAACACTTGTTCTTGTGGTGGGAGATTGTAAGACTATTGTTTTACTTGGCTTAAACATAATTTAAAAAAAAATAGCTCAAAGAACTTGAATTTGAAAATTCCCATGGGTGAAAAGAGCATCTGAACACCTAACAAGATGTTTAAAAAATTTCTTTGCTCTTTCTCTGTCTTGCTGCAAAAATGCGCGCCATAGTTCAAGGCCAGACTTCTCTGGCCTTAACTTAAAGTCATTGAGTCTTGTTATACTTTTGTCTACTAGAACAAGGAGCCCTCTGTTATCAGCATTCTTTTCCACATAGACTGAGCAGGAGTTTGTGGCTTTTCAATTTTCTTTCTCTTTGGTAAATTGCAGAGAGTGAGTAGAGAGTGAACTTGAGGCTTTCACTTCAAGATGTTTCAATCCTTTGTCGTTCTTGTGGTCCTCGAAGCTCTCTCCAGCATATCAATGTCTCGCTTGAATTGGGGATGCCAGAACAGGATGCTTTATTCTGCTAGCAGGTGCAAAAGTGCCAAGTACAGGACAGAAACTAACCAGTCTTTTCCTAATTAAATTGTTATTTATGCACCCAAGAATCTAACTAACCCTTTCAGCCATAAAGTTGCACCAGGAGTTTCTATAGTTACTGTGCAGTTGATAATTGACCGTGTTAATGTCCTCCTGGAAGGCACTGCTTTCCAAGGTAGAAACCTGCCTTTTGTAAATACAGTCCTATGTCTCTTGCTAAATACACAATTTCTCTTTAGCTATAATGAAATGGTTGCCTTGCCAGCTTAATTTAGGAAGCATCATGTCTGGTCTTTGAATTATTTGCTCTTTTAAAGTATTAATTTAGTGCTCATTCAGATTGTTGCTAAGCGTGTTACACACGGCTGTGATTTGCTCCCTGAAACCCCTGTTACGAACACTGTGATCATTCTCCATTTGCAGGGAAGGGCCAGGCAGCACTTCCTTAACACTGTGCTGGTGGTTTCATAAACAAACAGACCACAAGAGACATTAGCTAGGGTGGGTAAATTCAGAGACTGAATTTCTTTTATCTCTGCTTTTTAGCTAAAGCACATTAGGGGAAAGTTCTATTAGGGAATACATATTGCTGCTGACTGTATAATTTTTCTTTTCTGGCTTAATTGAGTGCTATATTTTCCAGAGCTGCCAGGGTCTCTTTGGAGTGCTTGGTTTCAGTGTTGAAGACAAATGATTGAGTAATTCAAAACATCAGTAAAAAACAAACCAAATCCAAAACTCAAGGAAAACAAAAATGAGCAGGCAAGATGCTTGTTTATATTTGCTTATGTGGCATAAAAATTACTGTAATATTTGGGGTTTTTTTGTTCTTAACAAATCCACTTCTTGGATGCCTGTGTAGGAGAATGGGGTGTCCTTTACCCTCTGTTTTTTCTTGCTCCTGTTTGTAGCTTTTACAAGATAGAGCTAGGAGTTGATGGAAACAATTTGAGTTTGTGACTGAGAGTGCCTATTTCCAAGTAGTAATACAATAAATAACATTTCTGTGGGAGTCACCAATTGAAACCTTTACAGTCGGAATTAGTATCCTGTAGTTTTTTGTTTTGTTAGTCAGTGTATCCTCTAGGGTCTGATACTGTAGATCTTTGTAAGTGGTCTCGCTGAGGTTGTTACGCAGGGTGAGTGGGAGGGCTCTGCTCTGGTGGTGGTGTAGGAAAGAAGAGAACAGAGATGTAAAGACTTTGAGGCCATAAGGTACTAATTATGGAAAGAGATGATAAGGAGCTTTTCTGGTGGGAAGATTGGCTGGTGTTTGAAGAACATAGCAAAGAGGATATAAATGTAGATTAAATGGAGATGAAACTGAGAGCTAAGCTGTAGCTTGGAGAATGTTCTTTGCTGTTGTGGCTACAGATACAGGGAAAAAAAGCAACCAGCAACTAGAGCAGACTTTTAAGCTGTAGTAAGATCCAGTGTGAAATGCTACCTGCTGTGATGCTCAAGTTGGTGACTGAGTGATTTTATATTCAGGGAAGTTGGAGGTGAGGGGGGTCCCTCCAGGAAAGCCTGAATGACCTGCCCCAGGTCAGGTTCCTTTCTCCAGATTTGCAGAGCCTCTTGTTCCCCTGAGTTTCTATATAAATCAGCTTCTGTGGTAAAACTTGTCAACATAATTTTGCCAAGTCCTGTCCTGTCCCTCAGTGCCATCTGTGAACGCTGCTCTCTTGGTGAACAAAACACCTTATACATTCAGGCTGTGTTACATTACAAATGTCCCCAGTCTGTTTCTCTGGATTAAGACCTATAGAAAATGTGCCTTAGCTGAGCCACTGTGGGATTGTGGGACCCTGAGAGACTCCTTCATGTCCAGAGTCAGGCAGTGTGCTGGTAACTGCTTTATGCCTATGGAGAGATTGATGGGGAATATGCCCCAGCTTGCAGCTTGGCCCCTACTCTGCTGTTCTCTCTTTTGGGAGCCTGCTTGGACACCCTGCTCAGGCTGCAGCCTTGGGCAGCAATCTCTAGCATGTTGCTGCTGTCTGCATTATTGCAGTAGTCAAACATGTCATGTGGTCTGAAATAGTTGATTCTTAAATGTATTACTGTATCTGTTTTAATGAAAAAACCAAACCAAAGAGAAAACTTAGCTGTATTCAGGAGATGACCCATAGCTTCCACAGCACCCCACCTTATATGTGCCTCCATTCTAACCAGTGCATGGTTTCCCACATAGCACTTGGCATAAGCAACTGTTTCTCCACACCTGTGCTCTGTCTCCCTGTTGCCTGTCCTATCCATATCTTATCTCCTTATCCCTGTATGTTGGTCCTGTCCAGTGCAAGTCCTCGATTCCACTGAATTTCTGCATGTCCTGGGGAGCAGACACTAGACAGCAGGAATAAATGACAGAAGAGTAAATAGCTGCTGGTCAGCTGGCTGGTGCTTTCATGTCTCTTGGTGAGGCAGTGACGTCTGACAGCCAGACCATGAATCAAACACCTTGTTTGAATGTTAGATGGAAGTACAAGCAGGGAGTGCAAGTATTGTTTGATCTGTTGGGGACTGTATTCTTATGGGACCTGGGCAGAATCTTACAGGGAGGGTTGCTTGGGGGACTTGGCCTTAGTTGTCGTGTTACCCATCAAGATTTGTTTGTAGAGCCTTTTTATCAGTAGTTGGACAGGGCATCCATCATCTGTTATTTCTTGTTTGACAGTAATTAATCATGGTGGTGTCCTTTAGTCCAGTGTGTTGTTACCACCTGTAGAGGTTTGAAATGAGAGACAAAAATCAATGACCTGCTTGCTGTTCAGATATGGAAATATCTTTGGGGTAGCTTAAGCATTGCATTTTGACTGTGAGTTGGTGAATTCTGCATTACCTCGGGGGCATCATGTGTTAAGAGAAGTTAATAGTAAGTCTGACTCGTTTCAGAATGTCAGATGATTTGCTGTAACTGGCTGTTTGTGTGTGCTATAAGCATTAGCTCACAAGAGTGAGTTCTTGTGTGTGTATACGAGATAATATCTGGTTGAAATTTAAGTAATAATGGCCACAGCAGACTCTGTGGTTCCTGATAGCACAAACTACTGCAGAGCCTAAGCTTGAGCATGATTTGTTAGTGGCTCATGTCTCCTGGCAGAGTAGAGCTCTCCTTAATGAGAGAGAGAGGAAATTACTGGTATCGATCTGCTTTATTCTTCAGCTTTCCATTACATTTGTGTAAAAGCCCTAGAAACTGATCAGATCAGACTTCTGTGCTTAACTCCCGTGAATGTTAACATTGTCGCTTGGGGTTGTGGTATCCCTGTCTGTAGTTTTCACTGGGTTTTTTACATCCAGATTCAGGACTTGAAGATGGATTGTTCCTGGGCTGAGGGGAAGAATCGGATGAGCTCTCTCCCTGGTGGTGTGTCTGCATTTCTCTTTGTGGTGGGAAATATTAACTTCACACACTAACACACTATCCAGTGGCCTTTTCTGTTTGTGAGGGAAAAGAAAAGGTATCTTTTAGAATCCATTGCAGTTCAGTAATAGGAGATAAAGCAACACAGTGCTCAAATGGCAGAGTTTGATTAAAACAATAACATCTGATTTTATGATGATATTTTGTCTTCATGTGGAAAAATAAAATGTGAACTAACACATGCCAGTAATGTGATTCATCTGGGGTTTTTTTCTTCCTCATTGCATGTGGGCAGTGTCTAGTAATGTTAGTGGAAAATATGAAGTTTGAAGAATATGGTTTTTTTAAGCAATTCCACCTTTGCTGCTGGGATTGCTGGGGTTCTGTAGGGACACAGCACTGTACCTGTCAGTTCTAGCAGATAAGGGAATACCTTGAGTATTATTGAGTGTAGCAGTGCTTTTTGATCAGATAAAGTGTTTTATTGAGGAACAGTCTAGTTGGGAAAACTCTGCTGACACTTTTGTACCGAGTGCTGTCAGTGGATTCTGTGTCAGATCTTCTCATCTCTGCTAATTGTGGATGAGGCCTCTTCCTTCCCTATGCCTCTTTTTGCTCCCAAATTACCAGACTTAGGTTATTAGGTTTTTAATGTAGTGAACAATCCCTCTAACGATGAATGGAATACAGAATGTGGTGTTATGTTGAAAATATGCAAATGATGGGGAATTAGTTTTCATCTATTTGATTTTATGTCCTCAGCCTCCTAATTGTCTGATTAAGTAATTTTTAATAACAATTTTACATGGCTGGGCAACTTTTGGATTGGTAGAGATATTAGATGTACTTTTGCCTAAGAAAGAACAACAATTTCATGTTCTAGTTCTTTCTGAAGTTAAGGTAATTGAAATTCAGCTTTTGTGCAGGTGTTGAATTGTGGGGTTTTACTCTGTTATGGTGGACCCTTAAAATATTTTCTGGTACAGTTACAGAGACCTGTGCAATGCATTTACCCCTGCTAGCAAGAGAATTGTGGAACCTGTTCAGCTTTTGTGGATCCCTTAGAAAGTGCTCAGTGGCCCCCTGGGTCTGGGAATCTTTCACTGAAAATCACCAGGATCCAGAAGAGCTCCAGCTCACAAACCATTAGTTGGCACCTGTGTGTAATAAAAACATTAAATAAGGAATCCTTTTGTATGTAATATCTGTAGGCTTGACTTAGCTGCATAGGTGCTGGACATGTTTTTACGTGACATTTCCAGGAGATGGTATGATGCCTTTCATAAGATCTAGGACATGCTGTGGATTCTTGGGCTTGTGTTTTATCAATTGCAAACTGACCTCCAGATAGAGCTGACTCCGTGTGCCTTGTTTTGCCTGGGGGTTCCTGGCAATTCCATCTCGATGCTTACAATAATCATAAATCTATTTTGCATTTATTTTCCTGTGTGTTCTCAGAAGTCCATAGCCTTTGTTGGTATGAGCACAGAACCATCTCTGAGTTAACTGAATGGCTCATGCTGGGTGGTATTTTCTGGGCACTGCTATGAGGCAGTGCCTACATAGGGTTAATTAGCCCATTGTGTTGCTGGTATCTGCTTTGAAAAGCAGTCCTGGTTTTGTTTTAGGTATGGCTTAAGGTTACAGGTGGTTGAAGAACTCTTAAATGTTGCAATCAGATAAAGAACCAGCACTATCTCTTATAATTAAAATTTTTTTTAAAAGGAAATTTAATATTAAAAAAATTTGAATAGCATAAAAAAAATTGGATTCCTGCCTTCATTACTGTTTCTGCCCAAGTTTCTGCCTTAGTTTGTTTCATTTTTGCTTTTCATAACTCCTTACTTCATATCCATAACACTACCTTAAGGCCCATATATATGTTCTTTCCAGGACACAGTATTCTGACTCTGTCTAGATTTTGACATTGCTTCAATCACATGTACTGTATAATATCAGTTTAATTGAAGAACATATTTAACAAAATACTAGAATTTAGCATTTACTAAAATACAGTTTTGAATAGCTTACATGAGAGACTGTTGAGAAACCTGGAAATTTCCATCCAAGTACAGAAGCTAAACAACTGTTTAAAGAATAACTTCCAAGTGAGCTGATGTAAATTGGCTTTCTATTCGTTTCTGCTTAGGGTTTGTAATTATTTAAGGACTTGAAGCAAGAATAGTTGGTTTTCAGGATTACCTAGAGCGTCCAACCAAGTGATGTATTGGTTTAGCCAGTTTATTGGTCCAGGCAAATTAATGTAATTATGCCAAAATACTGCTGAGCTTTGTGGGATAAGCCTTTGGATTTCAGTCTTGCTTTTAACAAAAGTTTTTAACCTATTTTTAATCTGCTTATGCAAATTAATTAAAAATTTACTCCTTACATCTAATTCTAAATGCTAACATCCCTTATCTGACTGTTCATTTCATTAGTCTCCCACTACCACCTACCACATTTACACAATTTCTTTCTCTGCCCCTCAACAGTGGGGAAAAACAGCTATAAATATGGATAGGGTCTTTAGCCTTCAGGTTATTTTATAACTTCCTGTTTTGTTTCTTTTCCAGTGTCTGTGCCTAATTAGTATATTCCTCGTATCTGTCAAAGTAGGGTTTAATTGCTGTAAATATGAAGCCTCTTATTTTAATATGCTTTGAACAGCTGTTACAACAAGGGTTTTTTATTATTGTTTTATAGGCAAATTTAGAAAACAAACCAGTAAATGGCCGCAGACCAGAACTCATGGAATGCAGTATATGTGGTCATGGTGAAAAATACAGGGTGAAGACAAACCAAGCAGTACCCATTGAAAATGTGCAGTCTAAGGAGAGAGAGAGAATGACTGGCTTAGAAGCAGAGAAGTGGGCCCATAATGAGAAGCCATCCTTTGGTGTCCATGTCAACGGCGACATCCATGGTGCTGTGACGGGCACCCAACACTTGAAACATGCTGACCACAGTGAAAGAGCAGCTGCTCCCAGTCAGTTCACTGAGCCAAAAAAATCCTTTGTGCACACCATCAAAAATGGCATAAAACCCCTGCATTATTCACCACCAGAAGCAGTTGCTTCAGTGAAAAATGTATCTGTAGAGGAGAAGACAGATTTGACAAGCAACTCCCACATGCAATGGCCGGAGGGTACCAATCTGGATAACATAGTAAGCACTCTGACGAGTGGCACTGGCTGTGTTCCCCCAGAAAACCAAGGGAATATTTTAATGAAAGAGGAAAACTGCACTTGCAGCATCTCCAAGTATTCTGATAAGTCAGTTTTGCAGACAGGTTCCAGCTTGGATCTGCAAGAAAGCTTGTGTTGTCCTCCACTGCCTGAAGAGGAGCTGCAGGCAGGGAAGGATGGCTTTCAAGTACCTAATGTGGAGCCACAGCCTGAGAATTCTGCACTCCAGACGACTTTCTTGTCCCTGATTAAAACCCGAAATTTAACTCTGGAGCAGGTTGTAGCTATTGAAGCTTTAACACAGTTGTCTGAAGCTCCTTTAGAAACAACTTTACCAGCTAAAACTGAAAGTACTGAATGTACAGGAGAAACAACTTCCAACTTGCTCCATAGTTTTGAAAGGGATGTCTCATCCTCCTTCACATCCTCTGCATTACAAGAAATCAAAGACACTTACTTACAGAATGAGCAACAGCTCTTGGCTCACTGCACTCACTCGCAGAAGCAGCTCCCTAATAAGGCAGAGTTATACAATGGCCAAAGTTCAGTGTCTGAATTGTGCGATAAACCTGCCAATCTGGCTGGAGAGATATATAAATTACAGTTGTCCTCAAGAGATACCAAAACTTTATCTGACTTAACATCTAATGCAACATCATTTTCAGGATATGATTCCAAGAAAAGTGCTCATGAGCCGGTCACCCTTGCAGAGTATTGCAGTACTTCATGTAGTGCCCAGCAAACAAGGAACAACTTGGAAACTCCTGGCCAGTTAGAGCAAAAGCCAACATGTAATGATCTAAAATTGGAAGGTAGTTCTGTGATTAAAGAAGGAGGAATTCACAGTCAGGATGAAGAGGATGTAGCTGCACAACTAACTCAACTGGCAGCACTGATTGAATCAAACCAGACGAATGCAGAGCAGAAGAACGACATAAAGGCATCACTTCTTAATCTAATATCCCATGAGAGGCAGCCAAAATATAACCAAGATGTGTTGCAGAAAAAAGAATCTGTATTTTTTAAGCAAAATTATAGTTCCTTACTGTTAAAGCAAAAGCAAGCAACAAATAAGAAAGGAAATGCTGTGCCATGGAAACCAAGACACAAAAAGAAGCCTCCAGAAGCACGCTATCAACAAAATAATCAAAACCAGCTAGAGCTGTTGTCATGCCAGCATAGTGAATTGCAGGACATTTGGATATCATCAAAACTGCACAAGCTTGGTCAAACGATGCCACAGGACTCCAGGGTAGCTCCATCTGAAAAAAAATCTCCAAGAACCAAAGTACAGAGAGCGCTCAGTCAAAATACTTCAGCATCACAAGAGAAAACTAGATTATTTCTCCCACAAGCACAGATAAAATTCCACAGATGTTTACCTGAGGCACCGCAGGAGAAAAAAAAAGACAGGTTATTTGGCTGTGAAGTAGTGAATGAGCAAATGAAAAGTGCAAGTGCCAGTGACCCACTAGGCACTGATCCACTGAAAAATGAAGTTGTTGCACGTAGCCAACATAGCGACCTGTCCTCCCGTAATCCTCTGGCTGTTTCACAGCTGAAAACAGCATCCTTGTTGAAAAGACCAACTGAAAACCTACAGATGTTTACAGAAAAATGTAATTCTCAGGTACAGCAAACAGCAAATGTCAGTCAGGCGCATCCTTTGCCACCAACTTTTAACCAGTCTAACCTGAGAGCTAACGAAATGTGTAGTGAAAACAAAGCCTATGTTCAGCAGGTCAAACAACAGGTAGATCCGAAGTCACAGGTGCTGCCTATTCCCTGTGGTGGGGTCCAGGTACCAGGTTCTGCTGAAGCTCTCAGGAATATGGAGTGTGTGGGTGAGGTGACTGTTCTGACATCAACCAGTTTGGGTACTGACCACACCCAGAGCACAGGTGACTCAGGGTGTTCCCCAGCAAAAAACACGCTCAGCAGTTTCCTTGAATCACCTATGAAGTTTCTTGATACCCCTACAAAAAATTTAATAGACACACCTACCAAAAAAGGACAATCTGAATTGCCAACTTGTGACTGTGTTGGTAAGTGGTTTTGCTAACTTTTGCCTGTACGTTTCAAATGGAGGTGTGCTCATGTTGCTTCCTCTAATATGAGGAAGTGTATGTGACAGCTGTTGCAAAAGAATCAATGTTTCACCATTAGAAGACAGGAGGAAATTATCTTTCCCCTCTTTGTAACTTTTGCTTGGTGTTCTTAGGGCCTGAAAAGCGCAGCAAAATTTAGTATTTTCTGTACTGCAGCTGGCAGGTTTAAATCCTCCACCTAAATTTAAATCTAGGAGAAAGGGAGTTTTTCTGTTCGTTGTTCTGCCATTGCTGACTTGTGCTTTATGTGTACTTACCTGCATTGTATCAGGTCATGATTTTGATGGTCTAGAACTGGTTTGTGCCTGAGTGGGCTGGGCAACAGTGTCCCAGTGTATTGTCCTTGTTGCCTAAATCCATTAGGTAGGCAGGAGAGCATAGCTGGGGTGGCCTTGTTCCTGTCACTGTTAGTCCCATTGGCTGCTGAGGGATGGCCTGGAAGAGTCCATGTCCAAGGGTCCTGACACCTGGGCACGTGGAGGAGAGCTCAGGGGCAGTTGAGGTGGGGCCACTTGCAGATAACTCTGTTGCAGCAGGTGTCCGAGCAAGCTCTGCACGGAGGGTGTGCAAACGCAGCTTGGCTGAGGGTGTGAGATGCGCTGTGTTGTCACTATCAAACACCCAGATGGAAGGACAAGTCAGAGCCTTCACAACAAATCATATGCAGGCAGATTGTTTCATCTTGGCTTTCACGTTCTGATTCTACAGAGTGCTTGTTAAGAAGCCTGGGTTATGTTTTCTTTCTGTAGGATATGACTATCAGTTAATTTATTTCATTGCCCTCAATTCCCCTTTGTCTAAAATGAATTAATAGTGTTCTTACCAACAAAGATATTGGGAATTTTACTTAGTCAATACATGCCAGCTCCTCTAATGAAAATTTTAAAGAATGCAAAATATTGCTATAGTTAGGGTTTTACTTTAATACATTAAAAAAAAATACAACAGAATCATCAGAGGAAAGAAGTATAAAATAATTTCAAAGTGTCTGAAGAAAAAAGCCTGTCATACTCTTTATTCGTTATATTTCAGGATCGAGTTTTGTGTTGTCATTTAATTTGGAAGGCATTTCCGTAAACTGTTTCTAAGTTTAATTTTAATGGGGTAAATAAATTTTGTATGTGCCAACATAGTTTTCTTTACCTGCTTACAGAGCAAATTATAGAAAAAGATGAAGGGCCCTATTACACACACCTTGGGACAGGACCAAGTGTTGCTGCTGTGAGAGAAATTATGGAGAACAGGTGAGGAAAATTCAGCTTTTAATGTTCATTGTATTTTTGACTGTCTAAACAGGGAAGAAGTAGAGCTCTGAGAAATGAAGTACTGTTTTTAGCTTTGTTTTGCTGAACTTTTGTCAGTACTCGTTGGTAAAATGTTTTCTTGTTCAAATGTGCATGAGGTGAACACGAGCACTTCAGGTCCAAACTCGTGTCTTTTCTGAGCCCTTGCAACCTCAGGGCTGAAGTTCAAGTGCAGTGTGTTCTGAGATGCCCTTGAAGTCAATAGGAAGGACAGAGATCAGCAGCTGGCAGAATAAGGTTTTCTGGTGTCCTACCTGTGAAAAAGCTGTGGCAAACTGGAAAGAAAAAGGTCATATTAGGGAGTGATTGCACTAGGATTTATATGCAGACAACGTTTTCTTACCCAGGTAATACTTCCTTAGTGGTAGAAGTTTCAGAAGAGAGATCTCAAAAACTACTCTTGCAAGTAGGGTTTTAAATGAAAAGGATTTTTTTTGCTTTATAAATACTTTGTTTTTCTTCTGTTCTCAGTAAAAATAAATTCATTAATCTTTTACTGAAAATGTTTCCTCTTTTAAAATGGTCTACAGTAGTTTGTTTTACTCGTGAACTTTTTTTAATGCAGGTATGGAGCAAAAGGAAGCGCTGTAAGAATAGAGGTAGTGGTTTATACAGGAAAGGAAGGAAAAAGCTCTCAGGGGTGTCCAATTGCCAAGTGGGTAAGTTTTTATGTTAAATCAATAAAGTTGTTTTGTGTGGTTTCAAATGATGTGCAATCCTTGACTTCAAATATATTCTTTAATGAAGATTTGATTCTTAATTGACTGAAAAGCCTGCCTGAATGATGAAGCTAAGGAAAACAATTTTTCATTATCTTTTTTTTTTTAATTTAAGGTGTGGTGCTGTGTATGTTATGTACTGTGGTTGGAATGAGTGTGAAAGGGAGAGGCTTAACAGAGCTAGCAGAGGTGAACAAGGGTAGAAATACCCTGACAGTGTCTGAAAATTGGAGCGTTCTGTGAAATATGTTATTGGAAATTGTGAAAGAGAGAAAAGAAGGGATGGTTGCTTGGGGGAGTTGGAAAACTATCCAGGAACATTTTTAAAAACCCTTCTCAGTTGCATGACCACTTGAAGAAAAGAGAGTGATGGAAGAATTTCAATCTCACATGCCAAGGTGTTCATTACTTTTTTTGAGGAACTGAACTCAGTATTTGAAAATGTAAATGTTATGATGATAGTTTTCACCAAAGTCTTGTCTCGCATTGCTTCATAGGAGCCAGGAAATGAGGTAACAGACAAAAGCTCTAGGAGAGAGCTTGGAAATAATTGATTGTCCTTAATCTTTGCTGAAACCACTGAGGGAGGTAAAAAGTAGACTGGAAATCTTGTAAACTGAGTTTTGGAAAACAATAAAAGAACTTGGTTGTTAAAAGAAAAAAAATGTATTGCTGTATTTAGGAATTTCAGACTTGATTGAAAAAACTGTGAAGGTAACTGTACAGTTGGTAGGGTAGTGTTTGTAACTACATGCCAAAAATAAGGTTATTGCATATTGTATGTGAGTGAATATGCATGTTAAACATTTACTGCTTGTGCTTGGAACAGTCAAAATGTGTTTTTTATACTCAATACATAAAATATTTTTCAGAAGGGAATCACATATGTGCTTGTGCTTCAGATAATATTTAATAACAAATCCAGTATCCAGGAAAAAAGAAATTAAAACTAATTTGATAAACAACTCACCCAAAAAGAATGGAAAGGTTTTTCTCAGTGTTTCAGTTAAGTAAAACACTTAGTTTTAACAGAGGACAGATTTTACCATAAAAATTTTACCATAAAAATTTAAAAATTTTACCATAGAAGGAGTTGTGAGCAGCTAAAAGGAAGAAGCCATTTAAAACTAACTCTTAACCTTGATTTTTCTGTTGCCAGTATCAACATAGTGTGTTTTATGTAAGCAGAAGGGGCAGGATTTATGGTGTCTGTGGCTGGAGGTGTCCCACGGGTGTGTGCAGTGTGGCAGTCGGAGAGCACTGGGGTGCCTGTGGAAGGGGCTGGTTTGAGGTATGGGGACAGTTAGATTTTCGCCTTTCTGTAGGTAAAATGTTTGTGAGAGGCAGCTTCAGTGTGAATTTAACTGAAGTTCTAGGAGCAGTGGCTTTCTTTTGTGTGAGTTCATACCTAAATAGGAAGAATGTTTTTCCAAGTCTGCTGTTACTGGGTGACTGTTCAGTACAAGAGAGGGAGGGGAATCCCTGACTGTAGGACTGTTTCATCCTGAATAAAATCCATATTTTGCATTGATGTTCTTAATATGCTGCATTAATTTTTCATGTGCAGTGCTACTTTTAATCTTCTTACTGAGCATATTTGGGTTTTGGCTAAAACCAAAGAAGCGTAATGGTGAAATTTGTTTGAAAGCATCTGGAAAAGGTTTGCTGTGCTCTTTGA
Source organism: Platysteira castanea (assembly GCA_013397175.1). Classification (NCBI taxonomy): domain Eukaryota; kingdom Metazoa; phylum Chordata; class Aves; order Passeriformes; genus Platysteira; species Platysteira castanea. Next base: position 1,713,585 of record VYXC01000316.1, read on the forward strand.
TACTTGCAGCCATGAGGCTCTGTAGCTGCACAGGGACTTTCACTTACTCATTTCCAGTGTCCCTTGGAACAGACTCATTTCTGCTTTGCAGATGGACACACTCTTGCCCTTAGGGCTCCTGAGGGACTCACTGCTGAGAGCACTGGGATGGAGCTCTGCTGAAGCAAACAGGATAAAGGAGTGGAACTTATCTGTTGATCACATTGAACTATTTTTTCCCAATAATTTCCCCTTTTTTTATTTTTGGTTCACTGGAAACATTTTTAAATTAAAGGAGACTTTCTAAAATACCTGTGTCCATACATTCTTCTGTTAGTGACTGCATTCCATAATACTGAGTGACTCCTAAGTTATTTTCTCTTAAGTGACTCCCAACATACACCTGGTGTGTTTAACATCTTCTGAGACAGACTGCTTTCCCTCAGAGGAGCTGATCTCTTCCTTAGATTTCAGGTTGCCATAAACTTGCAGAATTATTTCTCTTTCACTCTTTAAATAATAAGCATCTCTTCTGTATTTTTTTAATGTTGTATTTTAGGGTGATACTTTCCACCTCTGGATATGAACAAGAATGCTCCTATTAGCTAAACATGTTCAGTAAATACTGCCTAGGGTTGGAAACCTTGTGCCTGTTCTGTGTGTAGGTATCAGACTGACACCCACATCAACTGGGAAGATGAGCTTGTGATTGTTTCCACTGCATGAGGCAGCAAGAACATTGCTTGACCTCTGGGGTTTTTTCTTTTCCCCATCGAATTGTGTTCTCATTTGTTTGTCAAAACAGAATTAACAGAGTTTTGCCACAGATTCCGAATGTGTGGATATCTGTGTAGGTGACAGGTGTGTGGTCAGAAAGTAACTTACCATTCTGGGACACTTGCTGGGGTAAATGTATTGATTCTTCCTTTTTTCTGTTTGGATTTCTTTTGCTTTTTTGCTTTGTCCATGTCATCATACTGTTTCTTAGTATGTTAAAGAAAAAAAGCTTTGAAGTACTGAAATGACTGGCCTGTCTCTAGCAGTAGCCTGTTTGTGTAATGAAAGGTTTCATGTTACTGTGCATCCCCTAGAACCAGCCAGTGGTGGCTGGACTCACTGGTCACCCTGTTTCATCAGAGCTTTAGCTGGTAACAGAGGTGTCATGGTTTGGTTTTCTCCTGCTCTGTAGTAAATAACAGTAAATTAAAATTACCTCAATTTATGTGACAGTGGGTCCTGAGCAGCTCACTGTAGGCATTACCCTGAGCGCTGAAGCCAGAGGCACATCACTGCTGATGACTGCACTGATCACTGCTGACCCCAGAGGGGGTTGAGCTTTGGGTCTTACTGGTTCTGGATTAAATCAGTTTCCTGTGGGTTCCTTTTCCTGGTTTCAGTGCATGTTGACTTGGATCACTGGAGGTATCATTGCTATCTCTGCCTTCATTTGGAGTTGCATTGCAATTTTTAAGGCTCCAGCTCTGCAAAAAAAATGAGAGAGAAGAAATGACAAAACCCTCCAGGTCAGGCCGATGTTCTTTTTGCCAATATTGTGTCTCCATAACTGATCAATAACACAAAGGTGGAAGAGCAGGGCAGTTGCCTCCCAGAAAACTCACTTGGTTTCCAGTAATTCATAGCTTTGTGCTGCCCTGAGCTGGAGGCAGTGTTTTTGTGTTCAACTGCCTTTCATAAATGCTGCCATCTTTTTTCCCCTTTCCTTCCTGTTCTCTTATGCTGGGAGTTAAAATGCTGGCAACAATGATTTCAGCCCTGTGCTCCATTCCCAGTAATTCCTTGAAGTTGTTTTTGCTTTTTCACTGTTGCAGAGCAGTGATGTGGCATTTTCATAGCACTTTCAATCATTATGCCAGATTCTCATTCCTGCACGGTAATGCCCAACTCAGAGTCCATCTCTATCCAAAACCACAGAGGCACTGAGCTGCGACTTGAGAAGTTCGAACTCTCCCTGTGCATCAGCTTTCCTGGGTGATCACTGCCTTGCCCACACAGATACCAGGCTGATGCAATCACGGAATCAACTTATTTCTTCCAGGGGCTTTTTATAAAGCTGGGCCCTCTTGGGAATCTTCAGGCCCCCTCTGGTAATAATGTATTAAAAATCAAGACAATGCATATCACATTTAATACTGCAGCTGTTTCATCCTTGAGTTCTTTTGTGGGTATCTTGTGTGATTTTGTGTGAACTTGGCAAACGGCTGCTGTTTGGGGGCAGGGAATGGTGGTTTGGGTTTTGTGTGTGTTTGGTTGTTTTTTACTGTTATCCTCTAACCACTTTCGTTGGGGCTTTAACTTGAAAAAAAAATTCTTGAGTGTCCCCTGTGAAGCTTTTTTGACATGGGAATCTTTCCAAACTTCTTGCTTGTGAACATTTGAGCCTTATCTTCTCTGAATGCCTTTTGTTTTGTTTTGTTTATTTTTTTGTTTGGTTGGTTTTGATTTTGGAGTTTTTATTAACAGTTGGATGATCTGTTGACCTTTTAGATTCTGTTATCATGGCGATGGCCCTAATTTTGAAAATACAGTGTTATGGTGCTTTTATGCCTTTTGGAAGTTGTTTCTTAGACTCTTTCACTTGTGTACTGTTTGCCTTTTTTGAGTTTTTTATTTATAGCTTGACAGATCTTTATTTTTCTTATGTTGGCTGTTTATTAGTAGGCTGTATAAATTATAAAAAAGTTGGGGTAAAAAAAATCTGCTTGTAGGCTCATTACAGTCCTGTTCAAACACAAACCTGATGGTAGCCACTAAAACTAATGTTTTCAAAGTAATGCTTAGATTGCCCATTGTTACAATCAATATTTTCTAGATCACTGAACCGATAGGAATTTGTAATTAAATGCCAGAAACTACAATTTGTGAAGTGCTGAGTGAGCCTTAGTAACAATAAACTGTTCTAGAGATGCAGAGAAGATGTTTTTCTTCAGTTTGCTAGTTTGGTTTGAGTTGAGAAGGTCATTGGAAGTGGGAGTTGAGAAAGTGAGAAAATGGAGAAGTTACTCCTGCTTTGGCTCTCTCTCCCTCAGTTATTGTTAGTATCAGAAGAGATGTGTGATCTACTAAAGGAAAATGGCTCTGTGAGGGGTATTTTCTGTGTCCTGCTTGGCAGTTAAGGGGTCAGGAGTTAGGGTGCAGCTCTGCTTGTAGGGGACAGTAAAGCTGTCATGTGATTTGGAACATGAGTGGGGAATTTTTAGACTAGATTTGAAAAAGACTTTAAATTCTGCTGGACTGACTGTCTCCTAGACACAGGTGTAAGTAAGATGTGCGGTTCCATTCTGCTTTAAACAGCCTACTGTACTTCTTGCTTTTATTTAATTTATTGAACTGTCTTTATAATTAAGTGATGTTCTCCATAGGAGAAGTCTTCAAGGAAATTATTTTTAGCAGATAGAGAGGGTGGTTGGTGGGGGCTTTGTTCACTTTTTTGGATAATGTTTTATTAGATCATCACTTTCTTGCCACAGTGTTGTACCACGTTATGTTAGTGTGTGTAGCTGTGCAGGCACTATTTTCACAGGTGGCTAAATACAGAATTGGAGAATTTATTTTGGACAAAAATGTTTGTAACATCATCCAAAGTAAAGCTGTTTTTAAGTAAAAATAATAACGTAAAAATGAAGGAGAAAAGCTATGTTAAGGTAGACAAGGTTAAGTATTATTACAAGAATTTTGGTATTATCACTGCTTTATTTAAAGCAATGTGACCTCTGAACAAACATCCCTATCAAACGAAGTGCTGCTTTCCATGGCTGCAGTCTGGCACAAAGGGAAGCCTGAGGGAGTGAGGAGGGGAAGGGCAATGAGATGTGGATTTTGTCCTCACTTCTGCAGTGCTGGTGGCATGACTGCAGAAGAATCACTTACCCTGTACGTGCTGCAATCTGCTCATCTGTAACCAGTGCAGCACTGGTGCCAGGAGCAACTGGAAAAGAAGTGTTTGCAGATAATTGCAGATACTGCACATCAGTGATACTCCTGCAGGAATGGCTAAGGAACTTTATAGGGTTGGGTTGACACCAGCTGTTCAGAGCTGTCTTCTTTGATGCAGTCTGCTAGCACCAAGCAGAGAGAACTCAGCAAAGTGGAACTCATTTCCATTTTAGCATCTCTTAGATATGCTGAGAATAAAAGGATGTAACATTTTCCAGTGAGAAAAGAGTTTTAATGTGGTTTAGTGTATGTTAGGAAAAAGGAGGGCAGACTCACTTCTATGACAAGCTGGACCACTTGTCCTGCTGTCTGCCACAGCACCACCTGCCAGAACAGCAGCAGGTTTGAACAGCACCCTGCACTGGTAGATTATTAAGGAATTGTAACTTAGCAGAGTCTTGTCCTGTGTCGAGGGATCTCCATACACAGACTCTGTACAGAGGCAAAATCTGCAGGTTAGAAAACTTGGAGCCACAGTGTTCTAAATGAGTTTCCTGTTTCAGGAAATTACAGGGAACAGTTAACTATGTTCTCACTTTCAAATCAATTACTGATACCCTGTAAAGGAGACATAGTTTATTTTACTGAAGAAATTCAGAATGGACTGGAGGGAGTACTGCAGTGGAACAACATGGAGGTGAAAAAACCCTAAAAAGGACTTTTTTTGTTCGTTCAGTTGTTTTGCGGTTTTTTTAATCCAGTAATTTATAGGCGTGTATTTAGCACAGTTAAAATTTTGTGCTATTTGCTAGTGGTGTCTGGTTTCTATCATGTTAAAGTTAACAGAGCTCTTCTAGTGATGGTAATTGGAAAGTAATTTCTCATCCATGTGGTAATTCAGCATCTGGTGGGCTGAGCTTCTGCAGGCTGACTCTTAGCTACTTTCATAAATTGTATACATGCTAATTTAGGTAGACTGGCTTATGTCTCGGGACATTTTTATTCACAGTGTACTTATTCCTTGTTCTAGAGCTCCTGCCAAGGAAGTAGAACTCAAGCATTTGGGCAGCTGAAGCAGGTTTTATTGATAGTGTAGCTTTACTGATGCTGTTCATTGCAAACCATTCAGAAATGGTTGGAAAAAAGTGGGAGACAGGAGCCAAACTGCTGATGATAAAAAGTTGTTTAGAATAATGAAGAGGAGGGACAGGCATCATGAAAAGCAGGAAGGACTTGCAATCAGAACAAATGGTCACTAAAATAATAGCTAAAACTCACTTGATAAATACGAAGTCCCACAAAAAGCAGTGTTGTGGTTTCACGTACACAGTGATGGACACTGGAGTGTTAGTGCTCAAGATAATGGTTCATTAGACATCAGCTTGTTCAGTTGTGATGGAAACAGCAAAAGAAACTGGTGAGAATTATTGGGGGAGAACAAAGAAAACACGGAACATAGTTCTGCCTCTGTGGGAAAGCGTGTTGCCCCCCCAGGCTGGGGCACTGGCTGGGTCTGGTCCCCCAGCTCCAGAAAGCACAGCGGAACTGGGAAAGGCAGGTGCAGACTGGGCAGCCTGGCAGGGAGGGAAGGGGAGAAGAAAGCAGGGCCCTCTCAACTCTCCAGTGGCATGGAGAGCTGAATAGCAAAGTCTTCCCCAGTCTCATTCTGGATCAAAACTAGAGGGCACTGGCAGGGAGTGAGCTCTGGAGGAAGGAACGGTAATGGTTTTGTCTTTCACATAATCTGTACCTAAGCTTTCCTGGTAATGTAGTGGGCGGTAAATTGCTGCATGGATTTAGAAATGAGTGGAGAAATGCAGAAAAGGCAAATCCTTGAAAAGCTGTGAGAGAGTACATCCCCTGAGCTGCTGGTAGGTGGCTGGAAGGTGCCTGGCTTCACTGAGAACCATCTCCACATCCCAGTGCCTTTTTTGCTGCTCAGTCATAGGCAACTGCTGTTAGTCACTGTCAAGGTTGGATAAGGCTGGACACTCTGCTGCTCTGACCTTGTTCTTGTACTTTTCAATTTTTAGTATCCCTTTATGTCTCTTCACTATCCTTTTATGCAAAGGTGTGAAAAATCTCAACTTCTCCTCTTGTTTATCCCCTAACATGTTGCTAAATTGCTGGAGCAAATTCTGCTGCATATGGCACCTCTTCAATAAATATGCTGTAGCTTTTGGCTCATGCTTTCTGGTAAGAAAATTGGGTAAGTTTAGACCTTTGTGGCTTGTAGAAACAGAGGTGTAGCTGCGGTATGTTGCCATAAGAGCTATTGATTGTGTTTGTGTCTGAGCTGGCTGTGGCTCACCTTGAAGGCTTGCTCATGTTCTCAGGTTCTGCTGTTTTGAGGCTGGAGACTATCTGGGCTAGCTGATAAAATGAATTACTTGAGTTGCTACCTTCCTTTGGATGTACACATCAACTAGGACGCCTGGATAGCTGTAGGAATGCAGAACATGGCAGTGGTGGGTGCACAGCTACAGCACCAGAAGGCTGGACAAAACTGGGATTAAAAATGATCAAAATAACAGCATCCTGCCCAAATTAGCAACCTACAAGGATGATACTAATGGTACTGTGTGTCCAATAGGTGAGTGTGCCAAGGAAGCTCTGTGGAAGGGGCTGTGTCCCATGTCAGTGTTTCCTTTTGTCCTAGCCGTGGTCACGTTTGCACACAGGTGAGGGGGTAGGTAGCCTGTCACTTCACGCCCTGTTATTGAGTACAGAGTAGGGTCAGTGGGTATCAGTTGAGCTTTGTGGAGAAGTTTGTAAGAAGTTCTGTTCTTTCCAGAAGTTCTGTGTTGCAGCCAAAACAGATTATTCATTGTTAATGTGGGAGTCTTGATGGATAATTAGTAGTGAAGACATCGAATGCTTGCTGAAATGAGCTCAGGGGTGATCTGGCCCTGCATACTTTCAAGAAGCTGACCATGGCATCATAGAATCATTTAGGCTAGAAAAGCCCTCTAGGAGCACTGAGTCCCATCATTAACCCAACACAGCACTGCCAAGTCCACCACTAAACCACATTCCTGAACACCACATCTACGTGTCTTTTAAATTCCTCCAGGGATGGGGACTCCACCACTGCCCTGGGCAGCCTGTGCTGAGACTTGACAGTTCCTTCTGTGAAGAAATTTTTCCTAATATCCGATCTAAACCTTCCTTGGGGCAACTTGAGGCTGTTTCCTCTTGTGCTATTGCTTGTTGCATTTAAGTGTTACATAATGCTTCACAAACTTGTTACAAGTCTGTTTTGTTGATTATGTTATTTTTTCAGTGTGAGTCAGACAGTCATGGTTAGCTTGTGTGGAAAAGCAATAGCAGGGGAAAGATTTTATTTTCCCATTCTAAAAACCTAGCTTTTAAGTTTCTCCACTTAACAAATTATTACTTTCTCATGCCTTTTAAATGCATTAGGGACCAAAATTAAACAAACTGAAGTATTAAATTATTTACTTTATCACTGTTCCTAACTACATCACAGAAATCATGAGTAATACCAAAAGCCTTTGGACACAAGGTTTGCCAGCTGATTTCTGCATTGTTCCCAGTCTGAGGAAACACTCCAGAGTTCAGTTGTCCTGCTCAAAATGGCTTTTCTGTACATTGAGTGTGGCATTCCTGTGGATTTATTATTATTACACAAGAGAGGCTCAGTTTATTATTTCTGTGAGAATGTCAGGGGTAGCGTGTGGAGGGAATCATCAGTTCCTATGGGAAAGCAGCTCAGCTCCAGCTCTGGCTGCACTGTCCCTGGCCATGGGCCTGCTCTGGTGCAGAGTGGGCTCTTCTGAGCCTGTAATGGGTGGGAGAAGTGCCTGAGCTGTGGGAACAGAGGGACAGGAGCGCTCCAGCTGTAGAGTCAGGTGAGCACATGGTGTAAGCTGACCCACAGAAATGAAATTCACACAACTCATAAATCCCTTCGCTGCCTTTGTGGCCTCAAAGGTGATGGACTCTAAAATGTTTTGGGGTCCAGTAAGAGCATTGGGTTCTCTGCTATATACATAATGAAGCAAATTCCATCTACATTTAACTCCAGGAAAGTGTGGTCTTGGTTTAAAGGAAACTAAAAATTTTCTTTGTGTTCACTTGTCATTTCTCCTGGCCTCTGTTTCTAGTTTAAAGCTATATGAGAACTTGAAAAGGGCAACCTCATGTTGTATAGTACCAGACTGTGCCATTGAAGTTATAGCCTAGAAATGAAAAAAAAAATTACAAAAGAAGAGTAAAAGCATCATTTCACACTGAGTAACAAAATTAAGTTGTTCTTCTGGCATGAAGGAACTGTACTGACTGCCTCAGGAATGTAAAACTCACATTGACACGAGTAACCTGTGTTGTGTATCAGCCATAACAGATTTCTGTAAACCTCACCTAAATGCAAATGAGTTGGATTATTTTTTTTCTTTATAAAACATACTGAACTGTTGGGGAGTCACAACCAAGACTCCTTTTGAGCTCTATCAGAGGCATTTACTTGTATTCTCATTAAGCTTAAGGCTGACTCTAAGAGTGTGTGATTAACTTTAGAAGGGCCATACTTTCTTGACACAAATTAACTTTGCTTCTTCCTGCTCAGCCTGCACAGATGCTCTCTCCAACTGTTCATCTGTTGCAAACCTTTTCGTTTGCGGATGAATTGCAAGTGTGCTTTGGTCCCTGCTTTTAATGAGTCCAAATGATTTAGATATTCAGAGGTGATCAGGCTAGGGGGTCACATATGAATGACAGCTGCACATCTGGCAGCAAAGCAGCTTTGACATCAGTCCAAGAGGGAATCTGCCTGAATGCACAGATATTTGGAGATACTCAAAGTGCAAGTGAACTGTTGCCTTCCTGCTTTTATGGTCCGTGCCCAGTGCTGTTGTCTGTTATCTGTGAGAGCTCTGCTGATGGAGAGGGTGCTGGGTGAAGGCCGGGCTGAGCGGCTGCGTGCCCGGAGCAAGTGGATTTTGATGGAGCTGGCAGAGAAGTCTGCAGTGCAGGGGCTTGAGCACACACAGCAAGAGCCACACAGGTCCCCAGCCCATGTGTGACAGGGCTGAGGAGATGGAGCCTCTACTGCCTCAGAGAGGGCCAGGCCTGTGGCGTTTGAAGCTTCACACTGGAGCACTGACACCTTTGCTGGAGGCTTTGTGCAGGCTGTGCTGTCTAAAACATGGCGGATGAAAAAATAAGCCTGTTTTCAAAGACTGTGTTCTAGTATTACCTAGCTTTAATGCATTTTTGGTGGTCTTAAATGCAACTCTGTTTCAGATTGTGCCAAAAACCTAAATATGTGGGAGTAGGACAATACTTTTTCCCCATTTTTATTCAGTGGTGTACTGTACTGTTCCATACTGGTTAGCTTGTGTGTGAGGAATAAGGTTTACAAGATTCTGTGTTCTGTATGTCATACAGGTTAGTAAAAATGTCAGCACTCTAAGAACTTTAATGTAGGTAGTCTAGGGGTATGTTCTGAAAAATCCCATTGCCCAATTCCCTCACTAAGAATACAGCCTGTTTCATTGTTTTCTGTTGCAGTGGGGTTGCCTGCAACCTTCCCTGAAGGCAGCCTTGGCCCGTGGAAGAATTCTAAGATGATATTTTCATGGTTGTTCTCAGATTTTATTTTCCTGGCCACAGGGCAGCCAGCTCAGGCACGGACTGACCACGAAGGACCCAGGAATCACGAGAACACCACCGTTTTTGGGACAGGGGCACACCAAGAGCCAATAGGGAACACGATAACATCAGGGAGCCTAGAACCCTGTAGACCATGCTTCAACTCCCAAGGCCCACCCCCCAGGGGGGCATCTCCACAGTTTTCTTCTAATTTTTCTTTGTAAGGTGGGAACCATCTTACGTACTGATCTGTAACACTGGTAGCTGCCCTAGCACATTCCTATTTGTGCTTTTGGGAGTGTGTTTTCACATACCTGCCTTCTGGAGTGTTTGGCACTACGTTTTCCGTTGTATTTTCAAGGTAACCTTAGGTTCTCAGGGGATCTGTTGTCCTTCTAGAGGTTATTTTCCTTGTAATGCATCTTCTTTATAGTTTGTGTGCAACACCCAAAATATTACTCCTCCTGTAAAATGTACTGCTATTTCTTCTGCAGGTAGAAAAGCAACACAAAATCCTGTTCTACACCAGAGATTAGTGTGCGATGCTGTCCCAGTCCTGCTTGCAGATTGACACTCTCTGGGCAGCATTTCTTGCTTTTTCAGGCCTTACTTGTCCCAGAGAAGAGCAGCTCATTAGGTGATGCCTGTGCTTAGCAGAGAATAATCCAAGTGACCCTTCCAGGTGATCCGAAGAAGTAGCGATGAGGAGAAGTTGCTGTGCTTGGTGCGTCAGCGTGCGGGACACCACTGCCAGACTGCTGTGATCGTGATCCTGATCCTGGCCTGGGAGGGGATCCCCCACCTCCTGGCAGACACGCTGTACAAGGAGCTGACGCAGAGCCTGCGCAAGTATGGCTGTCCCACGAGCCGGCGCTGCGCCCTCAATGAAGAGTGAGTGCCTGCCCTAGGAGCCTTGAGTGTTCTTGAGAGTTCAGTAGTTCAACTCATCCATCTACCATTCCAAACCAGCAGGTGTCATTTCGGTGTCACACCTCGTTCCTGGCTTTTCCTAGAGGAAAGGCTCTCAGTGGGAGTTGTATGTGCCATTCCCCAGGTGAGGGGTGGCAAGGACCCACTCTCCTGGCTCTGTGCATGCTGCCCAAACATGGCCCTGTGCACACACAGCCATGCTAAAAGAGCTGCCAAGAGGGGGGGTTGTGACTTTGTAAAGTAGACGTGAGGTTGAACATTCAAAACTAGGATCTTCCTCTCTATGCCTCTGAGAGGAATTTAGTTTAATTGATAAGAGAATAGAGTGCAACTGCAGTGCTGCCTGTGTGCTGATTTCTGTGTAGCCCACATTTAACAGACTCTCAGAGCTGTATGGGGACCTAAATCTAATGCTTGTGTTCTTAAAGGGTCTACCCAAAAAGTCAGATCGATTTGAAGTTAATGGTATTGTTGCACGTAACACAATAACCATTGGATTTGGGGGAAGCTTTAGTAGCAGGGCTATTTTCTTCATTGAAAATATTATCCAGCTGGAGAAGTCAAAATGAAAGCTTGGGTGTTATACCTATTTATATAGGTATAACTGAGTGTTTATATTTCTGTCCCAAAATCGGGTATTGGGGAAGTTGAGACTGTCTTTGTGCAGAAAAGTCAGCTCTCTACATGAGTATTTTTGTAACAGAAAATACCTGGTTAAGCCATAAATTTCACAAATTCCTTTGTTATGCTCTGTATTATAAAAGAAATAGCAAAATAGCACTGACCTAAAAAAACCCCCAGACCCAAGAGCTGACCTGATGTGTTGCCAGCTGACCTGATGTGTCTTTATTTCCTTTTGTAGTCGTACTTGTGCATGTCAAGGACTTGACCCAGAAACTTGTGGAGCATCATTCTCATTTGGCTGTTCATGGAGTATGTATTTCAATGGCTGTAAGTTTGCCAGGAGCAAAAACCCCAGGAAATTTAGGCTTCTCACTGATGACCCTAAACAAGTAAGATTTATTTCTTTTTTTTCTCAAAATGCCTTTTCTGATGATTTTTAGAACTAGATGTTCTCCACCCCTTCTGTCTCCCACATGTATGTGTAACTTACCAGACTCACACCCAACAAAGTTTTTGTAACTGTAGTATTTAGAATAAAAGACACTGAGATTTCATTCAGTGGAATAATTACTATGTATTTAAATACCATAAAATTATTCTTAAACTTTTTCTGCATGCATATTTAGCTCACTGTGTAACTCTGTGAAATGTTAATCTTTGTAAGTAAAGGCCTTTTTCTAAGGGCCAAGCCTGTAGCTCAGGGATTCAGGCCTTTTGCCTTGGCACAGAAGATGTTGTACCTTGGGGTTGCTCTGCTTTCCCATTGCTGTAGGACCAGCTGACAGCCTGGGCTCTCCTCTGTCACCAGGAATGAACGGGGTTTTTTCTGTGGACAGCATGTTTTTGAAATAGTTTTGAAGGAATGAATACATTAAAATGTGATGCAGTGAAATGATACTGTAGTTGCTGTTTGAGTGCTAGTGATGCCATACAGGTGAGGTAGCACAGAAAATAGTGACGGGTTAGTGAAGTAACAAACCTCTAAAAAAATTCCAACCACATTAGGTTTTTTACATTGAAAATATTTTCAGGAAGAAGGGATAAAGGTGTTGTAAGCTGGTAACCACTGCCTGGTGAACAGATACTTCTCAGGGTGACTCTGAAGTGCCTTTTGTTCTGACTGCAGGTGTCTGTAACCCCACTTCCCTGTGGAGCTCCTATATAAAAGTACCACATCTTTCCTAGCACAGCTGACATGTTTTGAGACACTCAGGTACCAGGTTCTCTGTTGGGGTTACCCTGCCAGTAATCTTTCCATGTACACACAGTGTGAAACATCCATTGCTTCTTGAAAGAGACATGTCACTTGATTCACTGTAGGTAAATATTTCTCCCAGCTCCTGACTTTTTGTTCTAAAAGAGTTTATGAAGTATTTCTCATGCACATGTGTGTGAATGCAAGCCCTCAGCCTCCTCTGAGCTGTGTGGAGTCCACTCGCACTGTGGGTATTCACAAACCTCCTTAGGGCCTCAGGTGGGGGCTTCTGCCTCAGCACAGCAGAGAACACGCTGTCCTTCTGCCCTCCTTACTGAACTCCTGCCTGAGGCACAACAGGCCAAAACCAGCTCTGTTTGTCTCAAGAGGGAATTTGTTTTATAAACTTTCAGTTTATAGCAAAATGTATTTATTGGGCATTCTTTCATTTTAGGGATCCTGTTCCTTCTCTGTCCTTTGCCACTCCCTGTGTGTTTAGGTTCTCGCCCTGTAAAATGCTATGCATGGAGCATTCTATGTGTGCATTTTCTCTGTAGGTTTGATGCTGAGTGAGATGAGGTAAAGGGTGTAATATACTGAGGAAAGAATGGTTCTGAGAATAGATATTCTCCTGGTAGGATGGATAATTAAGGACACATTACCCTTCAATGCAGTTTGGAAAACCTTGTAGCCATTTACAGCTGATAAACTAGGTTTAGTACGAGTTCAAAATACAGTATGGTCTTGTAATGTAACATCACAATGAAAAAAGTGAAGTCTCCTGGTGTTCATGTATGTTGGTGGTTACAGTGCACGGTGATACGTGGGTTTGAGTTTTTTAAACAAAATGAAACAAGCTGTTACTTTTTGCCACTATACACTATGAGAAACTGAAGCTGCAGTTGTCTCTCAAAGCCTGGTCCTTGGAGGAAAAGAAATTAGGGAGTCTGTCACTGCCCTCTGCTTTCCCAGTTGGTTGGTGATTTTCCTGGAAAAGCAAAAACTTAGGATAAGAATTTAGAGATTGTTTCTACAAATAAGAGCTTAAATATGACACTTAAATAAAGAAGCCCCCCTAGCTAATTCTGTGTTTATATGGCTTAGCCTAAGGAAGGGAATATTATTTCTGAATCTAGTAGTTATTTCCATTAAGTCCTGAGTTTTGCCCTTCCAAGGAACAAAATAGTTAACAAATGTTCGTGTTAGAAGTTCTGGTGCAATATGAGAAAAGTACCTGAGAGAAGACCTAAGAGCTGAAGTGAAATGCTGTTGGAGTTTCTCATATGATGTGTCAGCATAGGCTAAGGCCCCATAAGCAAAACACTAAGAGAAGACCTGGGCTTCCATCCCCACTCAGCTTGGGGTTTGATTTTTCTCCTCTGGATGTTACTTCTGTGTTTTTGAGTGCAACTTACCTCACTCCTTGACTGTGTATGGAAAATAATGCAGAAATTTGTTTCTGTGTGCTGGGTTCCTTTGACCTAGCAGGTATCCTCTATGGTTATTTGGCTGATTTCCGTTTAACAATTTTGGTTTAGTCATGCAAAAGTAGGCATTTATGGTTAGTGACAAAGGGCAGCAGAAAAGAAGTCAGTTTAATAAAATACGAGATAGAAGCTGACCTACTGGGCATCTCTAAACCAGCTGAGGTTCTTCTAAAGCAAACTGCAGCACTGAATGTTGCCCTTCCCTGCAGGAGGAACTTCTTGAAAATAATTTGCAAACGTTAGCTACTGATGTGGCTCCGGTTTATAAGAAGCTTGCTCCAGAAGCTTTCCAGAACCAGGTAGGTGTGTGACATCCAGCTCTGAACAGCAGCACAGTTTCAATCCAAGAAGCAGCCCCAGAGTGTGTTTCTGGGTAGAGCTGCAGCCCTCACTTGGGGCCATGAATCCCAGTGCATTTGGCAGGGTTCCATACACTGCACCTCTTTACTTGAACTGGTGTTTAAGTAGCACCCTGAGCTGGGCATGTGAAAAATGCTTAGAGATAATACTGTAAATAAAATGCTTTTACTACCCAAGACATTTTGATTGTGGCTGACCTGATTATCTCATTGGCATCCAGCCGTAAATGTTACATGTTTCACAGGAAAATATATCCCTTCAAATCACTGAGTCTGCCTGGCTACCTTGATTCTGTCACAAAGCTGCTGGTGGCTCGTGGGGTTGCAAACCCATGCTTTCAGTCCCGAGTATCTGTAGTTTATTTTCCTTTCAGGTGGAAAATGAGCACATGGGCCCTGACTGCCGGCTGGGCTCTAAGGACGGTCGGCCCTTCTCCGGTGTCACCGCATGCATCGATTTCTGTGCCCACGCCCACAAGGACACACACAACATGCACAATGGGAGCACTGTGGTATGTACGCAGCATCTTCTCATTTGTGCTGCTTACTGGGATTGCTGAGAGTTCTAAAGTGCTGCTTGTGGGTTCATTTGCATAAGGGTTTTGAAGTTACGTCAAAATTAACTGCATGTTGCCATTTATCAATGCTCATGTTATTTGCATATATTTGTTACTGTCTACAGAGGATATGAGTTCATCTTGTTGCAGAACAGATCAAAAAGGGGATGGGAGTGATCCTTCCTACAAAATACCTCCATTCTGTAAAGACACCCAGCCCTTTGGAGAGGCCTGGCCAGGGGGCAGATAAGTTAGTCCTGGGAGAGGGTTGATGTTAAAGGCAAATAATTGTCTAACCAAGGAGCTGTACAGACCTCTGTAGAGGAAGTGCTAAAGCAAACTAATTGATTGTGAACTTAGCTCACCCAGGCTCATCAAATTCACTCTTTCTTACACTGGGTGCTTACCAGGCTTCCTGCTAATGTAGTTACAGGTCAGAAAGTAGACAGTATGAGATCATGGTGGAGCCAGGTGACTATTATGGTCTTTAAATGTCAGTATGAAAGAAAAACCCACAGACTGGTGTAGCTGTTGTATGAAATACCTTGATGGATTGCCAGTGAGAAAATTGGTTGGGAATTACTCATTTAAGTGATCTTCTAGAAATTAAGACCATAGTGTTGAAGAAAGACAAGCTTAAAGCAGAAAAGATAAAACTGGCAGTGTTCTTTGAGCAGTTGGAGCATCGCAGTGCTCAAAATAGCTAGGGTGACTTCTTGTACAGTGGTGCAGGTAACAAGAGTAACTTCTCTATCAAAGGATATATATCTGGGAAAAATCCATTCAAAATCTCTGCCTATTCTAGAAATGCGGGGTTTTTTTTAAATTTGGAAATGCAAATTGAATTATTGTGTTCCTATGCTTCAATAAAATGTTGCATTTATGCCTGTAGTTAACATTGAGCATTTGTATGTATGTGACAGCAATGAAATGGCCGGTACAGTTGTTTGATGTTAATTGTGTGCTTGTAAGGTGAGCAAATGTCTGTTCCTTTAAAGTATGGAAGCAGGTCAGGGAATCCACCAGGAATGCTAGTCCTCAATAGACTATTATTTTTGCTTAGTGTTGGAAGTATACATTGCAAAATTGCTTCTGGAGCATAGGAATTTGATGCCCTTAAAGATTCTAAACTTGAAAATGGGAACTCCTTGTCAGACAAATTGCACAATATGCTTTTTGATGAAATTTAGTTAAGATGTTCTGAAAAGAATTGTTTAAGTGGTCCATTACCTCTTAAATTAAAGACAAAAAAAAAAAAAAAAGCAGCTGTGTCTGCTACTCATTTTGCCATATTGGATCCCAGGAAAGTCCTATTATGGCCAGAAGTACCTGGAGGGAAATTAAACCTTTTTTGAGGAAAGTACTGGGGAATAGTTCTACAACTGCATTTATCTGCAATCACCTGATGTTGTTTTAGCTTCATATTATCCTTGCTGGTGTTGATACTTTATGGATTGTATGTGGTGTGTTGGCAAGTAATTCCAAGTCTCAGAAGCACAGAACGTTACAGCTTGTGGCAGGTCACTGAATGGACCAGAAGTTCTCACCATCACTTTCTGCCAAGTTCTGCCAAATTTTGTCAGTTTCGCAGAACATGACCAAATGATTACAGCTGCTGAAAACTATGTCTTGGAATCTGGTTTTCATGGGTAGCTCACTCACAAATAAATACTGCATACCTGTGTTCCCTTTATTTAGACAGGGTTTCTCTTTATTTTAGTATACTTGCAGCAAGGGGCTATTTGTAAATAGAAAATAGCTGTAAGTATCAACACTTGAGTTTAGCTACTTGAATTGGGACATTGTGAGGGTGAATTGGAGCTGGGAGTTACCTCATGATCTCTGTGCAGCCTCCCCAGTGAGGAGCTGTGGCTGTGGTGACAGGACACACAGTGTTTGCTGTTCCCTGTCTGTGTACAGTTACAGTCATATGAATTGGAAGCCTAAAGCAAAAAAAAAGTTGATTTTTTCCAAACAGGGTGGCAGGACATGCTGGGCTTGCTTCAGTCCATATTTTGATGACAATCAAAATTAGGGTTGTTATTATAACCAAGTCTGGTAATACCATCAGAGATCTAGTGGTAAGGACACAAAAAGAAATTAGTACATGGGATACCAGCCCCTCCTGCATTCCTGTCTAGTTCCAGAAGCTGCTTTGTGGCTGCCTACTTAGCTTAAGACATATGATGATTTCTTATAAATCACTGATCATAATGATGGAGGGGTTATTTACATAACTCTTGACATATTATGTCAGTATGTCTGTAGAATGTACTGAGTGCAAGTACAATTCTGAGGTGACAGCTCTCACATAGATTGCTTTCTGATAGTGTGGTAATGAACAGAATGAGAACAATTTGCACTGCATAAAAACCTCCAGCATCCATGCCTTTACTATTTTTCACTTGGTTTTTTTAACTGCTTGTCACGCCTTACATTTTGAAGAGTGTAAACGGTGTACTTGTCATCTTGGCCCTTGTTATTGTTGTTAAGTTTCTTCCCTTTCTCCTTATTCCAACACAAAATCTTTATTTATAAAATCTAAAGTTCTTCCAGGCTAAAAAAGGTTAAAGTAAATACCTTGTAAGTTGATAATGGCAAATGCTGCTGGCTCTGTTAGTGTGACACCTTTCCATTTTCTCCCCTCATCGTTGGTGATTGACTTTTACCACAAGTATTACAGGAATTCTGCACAGGGCACCCAACCCAGAGTCTCTTCAAATTATTTAAACCAAGCATAGACGTAAGTTCAACAAAGGACTTAAATTAAGTTAATAATAAGGAATAAGTTTACTGTACACTTAAAAGAATATATTGAAAAGCATTCTAGCATTTGTCTCGGTATATGTATGTGATCAGCTGCACTATTTGTCTGTGACTCTGAAAATAAATCATCCTGTAAAGTTTGTGTTAGCAGTGGGAGTGTCTTGGAAATGCCCTCTGGAGATACAAGAGAGAATAGTACATCTTAATTTACACAAATTGGGGATTACCATTAAATGGTAATTATCACTGGAGATCTGAGTTGCTGAACATTGTTCCTGGCTAGCAGAGTCAAGCCCTGAATTTAGCAGAGTGGCCTCTGGTAGAAAGCTGAAAACAAACACTACTGTCCCCTGCTTGCTCTGTAGTAGAATGAACACACTTGACAATTCTACAGAGATGTAAACTAATGTGTTTATCTGAAAGAAGCAAAAGTAACTTCTGCCTACAAATCAAGTTTTTAAAGAACCTTTAAGGCAATAAATATACCATTCACTTTTACTTAGACTCTTTTGTCATCTCTTAACGTTCTCCTAAGGGCCACTGAAGTACATTACAGCTGCAGTGGTAGGGTGCATGTTCCTTATGGATATGAAGCTAAATGAGCAACACAGATAAAAGCTTTATAGTTATTGATGGAGTCTGTGAAATGTAAGTACTTTTGTTTCTTTATCAGATTAGCTGTGAATCACGTCCTTCATACCTGTGGGAATCCATTTAAGTCACTGATATTTGGGGTTTAAAATACCGGGACTGGGACAAAAAGGCTGTCACTGGTTCTGCAGCTTGTATGTGGGTATTCCTCATCCAAGGGGGCACGGGGCTGAGGAAGGAGAGAGACCAGCTGCAGTTGTGTGTAATTCATGGTGCCACACAGTCTGCAGCAGACACTGGGAAGAAGGGGAGGAAGATAAATCTATGCTTTGAGGCCAGCTACAATATGTAATTTATTACTGGCAGTAGAACTAAGTAATGACAATCACCAATCTATCAACAAATTCTTCCTGATTCAGATAAAACCCCCAAACCCTCTGCTTGTGCCATATCTTACTGTATTTCTGCAGGGACAGCTCATCATACCATTGCACGTGGCTCCAGGCCTTTGCAGTAGCTGACAGGATGTCTGTGCATGGGTACACCACATTCTGCACCCCCGGCTTGCTTTGGGAGCTGCAGGAGTACCAAGTGCTAAAATTGGTGCTTCAGCTTATAACAGATAGGAGGAAAGATGAACCCCTGGGGCTGTAAAGGAAGGATTTCTGTTAGGTTTTTATATCATGCAAATGGAGAAACATGAGAAGTTCCCTCTGCTAACCTGCGAGCTCGCAGAAGTTCCTGTGCCATATCTGTCATCTGTCTGATGGCATAGCCTGGGGGACATGAAGCGGGCAAAAGCAAAATATGTTTGGGGTTCCCTTCTCTCTTTCTGACCTACACACACCTGTTCAGGGTAGATCAGACCAACAGAACAACATGGCTTGTCTCAGCTGCAAAGGAAAAGCAAAGATGTTTGTATGTGTAATGGTGGGCAAGGCTGCAGCAGCACCCGAGTCCCCAGTGGCACCCGCTCTGTCTCCAGCTGCACAGGGAGGGGATGTGTAGGAAACCTGATTCCATCTTTCAGGTTTAGAAAGGCTTTTTGACTGCTCCGCTGAAACTTGAATGTAAAACATCTGTGATTACAACACAGTGGAAAAGACTCCATCATTTCTACATGTGAGGTTCAAGAGGACACAGATCAAAGAGACCCACAATAACACAGTGGAAGCTGCGTGGCTACAGATGGATGTCTGGAGGGAATTGCATTGAGTTCCTGGTGCATTTTAAGTTTAAAAGAAGGGAATAATAAAGTTTCATAAACATGCAATTTTTACCATGACATCACTTAATCCAGAATAGGTAGTGGGTTTGATCACCAAGCACATTGGAAACCTAAACAAACCGTTTGGCCAACATTTCTTTGGCCTTTGAGCATCCTGAATGATTTAGCTGCATGTTCTGGAAAAAACAGAGTAGCAGGATATGCAGCTTCACACTGTAAATGGCCTTTAACAGACTTGATGGTTTTCTCATGTTTGTGTTTCATTTTGGTTAGTTTGAAACAGTGTCAGTATCAATGGAAAATACTGCTTTTCACTTCTCAGCAATAGCTTCTAAGTTCCTTAATGGAATATTTTGCACAGATTTGAATATTGGAGGGTTTTTTTTAAGCAGATATTTCTCATTTGGTGAGACCATACACCTTTAGTTGTAAGTTTTTAGCTTATCTGTACAGCCTTAATTTATGGCTGGTTTTCCCATATCGTTAATTTTCAGTTATCTGTTTGCCATTGCATCCTCAATATATTAAGGGGGCACGGACTGTGAAAGTATACACGTATTAAAATTGATGTTGTGGTATTTAGGCTGTAGATGTACTTCAGGTCTGGATACAATTTTGCATGTACATTAATTTCCTAATATGTATTCTAACTCAGTATTTTAATATATGGTGTTTGCTGGAGTTGGCAGTACTTTCACCATAGTTCTGTCAATATACTACAGCCCTCATCTTGTTTACAGCCCTCAAAACAGTTCTTCATCTTTCTTGTTCCAGAGGGCGTTGGCTTTTGCATGGAAATTTATCACTGTAAATTGGATGAGGGTCTCAATTTTCAAAATAATAAATATTGTGGATTGAATCTTCCAAGATGTTTTTCAGACTAGTGCATGGGCCAGTTACAGGCTGGACATGTTATTCTAAAAGACCATTGCCCAGTTTCTGATGAAAACAAGTGGGAGCCAGGCCCCTCCATGCTGACTTTTGTGTATAATTTAGACTACTACTTTTGTGTATAATTTAGACAGGGAGGGTGCGCTGGGCTTTCTGAGAACATTGGTCATATATAATCATGCTCTCTATATGTCTGAACCTCTCTCACCCTTCCTGAATAATTTGGCATCTGCTGGCCAGTTGCAGACCAATATCACTGAACGTGGCAGAACCTGAATTGTCTTTGGAGATTCTTTAACCTCTTGTTGTGAGTTGTGAGATGTCACTGTTGAGTGAGGGGAGCCGGATCCAGGGAGGAGGTGGCAGGGTCCTTGCAGCCGTGGCCCCGAGCCTCAGGCAGGCCCCACTTCTGCGGGCTGATACGCAGCAGAGGTGGGAGCAGGGATCACTGCTGGGCCTGGGTGTGTGGGAGTGCGGGGATGGAGAAGCCCACAGGAAGCAAGGTGCCAATTGCTGCTCATGGAACAACTTTGTTGTTTTTTCTAAATCTCCCTCGTAGTGCAGAGGCTGCCCAGAGGAGGTGAGTACGCATGGAGCTGGCACCTCAGTGAGCGCTACAAAGCAGCTGCTAATTGCCTTAGAGCCCCCTCTCTATCCCTTCCAACTGCTTCCTGAAAAGCTCTTCCTTGTCTCTGCCCCTCAGATTTCCTCCTTTCGCTCCTCTGCAACTGCCAAGCTTTGCATAGAGCTATTGATAAAGCCTTAGCCACCACCTTTTTGGTTCAGGATTTTTAGTCTGTTATTCTGTAATTTTATTTTTCTAGAAATAATTGTGTGACACCTTTATGCAAAAGCTGTGCTGTAAAATAAAAAATGTTTGGGTTTTTTTCACGCCCTAAATAACAACATTCTTCTCCTCTGGAATGTTAGGCATGGTGAAAAGATTCTGGGAAATTGGATTGACTGTTCACGATAGGCATCAGATTCAGCCAACAATGATGGAATGGTACTCTTCCATTTAGGGAGTATCATCTCATCTTTGGATGGTGCTCCCATTGCTTTATGTGTGTAGTTAGTAACTCCTGCAATATAGCAGCTTACCTAAGCCATGATACTGATGTGTGGCTTTTTAGCTGTGTAGCACTCCCTTGGGAATGTAAGTGACATAACTACAAACAGGTGCATGTTTGTACACGTGCTCAGGCACGCAGAGCTCTTGCCATCCTATGGGAATGACACCAGGGATCATAGCACCAGTGTAAGCGCTGCTTTCAAGGGGAAGGGTTAGTGTTAATAAGAGCTGGAACTCAAGGAGTGCTGGAAATGTTCTGCATTTATAATGATGGTAAGAAAATGATTGCAGTAAGTTGGAGTATTTATTCACATTTCTGATGTGTGCTCATCAAACTGGATATAACCAGCACTCTCCTGAGTTCCAGGATCTCACAACACAGAATAACAGGAAGTAGGGCAGTGGCCTAAAAGAACATTTCCTGAGTCTTGTGAATTAATTACAGCGGGGTGTTAATTTAAGAAAGTGTTGAGAAAGGGAAGGAGTTAGAGCTGAGATTTGCAAAAAATACAGAGCAGTATGAGTGACTGTTTGTGCTGATTTGGGGTTTTTTTAATTTGCCAGCCAAAACAAAAACTAAAACCAATTCCAAATCATAGAACGAATTCCAGATCATAGAAACTTTTTGTTTAATGCAAAAATAATTTTTCTTACTTTATAATCCTTAAAAATGAATCTGAACATCAAAGATATATTTGTGTATTAAAAAAAATAATTGGAATGCTTAGGAACTTACAGTATATTTACAGCTGAGATTATTTACCAAGGTTGGCATATATTTGTGGATACTGTAAGCTGAGCCAAAATTTCACTTTCCTGTCCAAGACATGTGCCTTGATCTTAAAGTACTAATAATTTTTCTGTGTCATCATAGATCAAACAAGTATTTATCAGATGTTTGCATTTGAAAGCCCTGTAGCATTGTGGCCATAGAATACAAGTAAGCAGAGAAGCCTAGGATGACTGCCCGAGTCTTTATGTAACTTGTGGTTTGTGTGTGTGGTTTATTGGTAACTGGTTCTGCTCATGCCAGGTCTGTACGTTAACGAAGGAAGATAACCGGAGAGTGGGGGTGATTCCAAGCGATGAACAGCTCCATGTGTTGCCTCTTTACAAAATCTCACAAACAGATGAGTTTGGCACTGAAGAGGGCCTGGAAGCCAAGATAAAAGCCGGAGCCATACAGGTGCTCACAGCGTTCCCCAGAGAAGTGCGAATGTTGGCTGAGCCTCTCAGAGCTACCAAGAAAAAGAAACCAGACACAAGGAGGGCCCCAACTGAAAAGCAGCCATTAATAGATAAAAAATACTCAACACCAGTAAAACTGAAAACTGAAGCCCCAGAAAATCTTGGCAACACTTTGCATTGTTTAGGTGAGTGATGCTTATGAAATTCTGCCAGTTGGTTATGGTTCTGTGTTCTGTTACACATCTGATGGGAGGGAAAAGCTCCTTTAAAATAAACTCCTTGCACATTCTGCATTTTAAGGGCTAATGAAGAAGTCACTGTAGCCAATGTTGTCTCTTGGTGCAGAAAAAATACAGGTGATTACGCAAAAATGGTTTGTTGGTGGTGTGTGAACACCTATGAAGTATTTCCAAGTTCCCTTACTCTAATAAATAATGGCAGTTTGACCATCTTGAAAGAATGTTGTTGGAATATTTACCTAAATAAGCAACTTGAATTTCTGTCACTTTAAAGTACAAGAACTGTGTTCTCCACTTCCTATGGCAGATAATGGCTTTCTCAGAATCTGAGCTGTGATAATTTCCTATCAATGGCATGGACACTGCTACATAGCAAGAGATTTGCAAAATCCCCCAGGTTTATCAAATGAAAGTGCAAATTGTCCCTTGCAGGACTGTTAACGAGGAGCAGGGCAGTGGAGTCTGTCAGCAGCAGGTGCCAGGGAGGCCGTAGTGGTTCCTCTGCCACAAGCCCTGTCTGGGCAACACAGAGCTGTGCCTGGGCTGAGATGTGTGGGGGCACTGCTGGTCTATGCTGTGGTGCCTGGTGTTAGATTTTGGGTCAGGTCTCCAGAGGGTAGGACTATTGGATGGGACTGGGCAGTAATGAAAAGAAGGAAGAGGTGGAAGAAGCCATGGACTTAAAGTCTCTGTTTAGCAGGTGAAAAATAAATTAAATTAAAGCACAGCCTGTTAGGAAGAAGAGAGGAAAATTAGCCCATCTGCTGTAATTTTGAATTTTATTTCATGGGAGACATCCAGACCTATGCAGCAGATCTAAAGGGAGGAATAACAGGTAAACATATTTCAAAGAATATCTGCATTTTGGGGGGATAACATTTAAAAAACAAGTAAAAATCCATTTGCTACACTTTCGTAATTGCGTGCTGTGGGTTGTTAAAACTTATTTTCACAGACTGTCCATCTATCTTCTGAGGTTATGGAGAATGCTATTCTCAAATGCTGTGTTTAAAATCTTTAGGGCAAAGGTCTTGCTCTGGGATGGGGGCTGTTAATGTCATTAAATGCTTTTTGTTTTATTTCATAGAACAGGTTTTTAAAGAGTTGATGTGGCCTCCTCATGTCCCCGTACAGCTTTCAGTTTTTGCATAGTAACTATTGTGCCTATCATTATATCACTTTGAATTTCTTGCATTCCTGTTGGAGGAATGTTTTTAATTCATCACTAATTTATAAATTACTGGGGGACAGAGTAGAAGAAAGAATAGTGCTTCTACACTGTGTAAAACAATTAACCATTCTGTGTATTTATGGAATAAAGAAGTAACTGACAGAGACAGTCTTCTATGAGTAAGCAAGAGCTTTCTGTGGGGTGCCGGTCTGCCAGCAAAACACATGTAAAGCCATTGCAGAGCGTGATGCAAAGCCCATCAAAGTTGATGGAATTCTTTCCCATTACTCCCATGGACTCCAGGCTGAACCTACGCATGATGAGAATCAGTCGTGTGAGGAGCCTGTTCCCCAACCAAGCCCAGTAGCAGGCAGCCATGGCTAGAAATTGATTAGGGAACTGACAGAAATTGAACAAGGATGTCTGCACAGAGATCCGAAATAATGAAGCAATTAGATGGAAAGACGCAAGACAGCCAAATCACATGACTCAAAATTCATTTTGTAAGGATGGATTTACCTGGAGCATGTTGCTAGATGCTTTCTTTTTAAAGGCAATTTCTGAGTCAGTATTGGAATGCATGAATCATTGTAATTCAGTAACTGTTTTTGCTGTGATGAACAAGATCCATAAACAAGCTTTTTCCTTTGATCATAATGTGGGGTTAAGGCAGGTCAGAATTTTGACCGATTCACAGGCTGAATTTCCAACTGAATTTCATCAACTATGTAAAAACTGAAGGCCAGCAGTCAGCTGCTGGGGTAGCGTTTCTGTAGGACCGGGCTGTGTGAATTGGGATTCAGTGATTATTTCATTTTATCTGTTGATTTTCTTCATCCCTCTATGAAATATCTTTCTATTCTATATACCAGCAGCCTGCCTGGAAATGGTTAAGGCGTTAATTGAGCAAGGTTACTTTAGAGATCAATAGATAGATAGATATACATACAGTCATAGAAATATTCCTAAAAAGCTAAAAATAACCGTTTTGAAAAATCTGTAGTCAGTATGCATTTTTCATGTAGAAAGCAAGCATGAAAATATAAAAGAGGTATTTTATTAACTGAGAAGTACTTACACTTTGGTGTGCATTTCTTCTAGGGAACAAAACAGATGCTTTAAAACCTGGAATAAAAATGGAGACTTCCAACCACCTTTATGCCATGAAACATACTTCAAACACTACTAAAAATTGCTCTTTATTAAAACAGTACACGGCTTCCTCCCCCTTTAAGGTGGATAGTTTACATCCTTATCCATCTCTCGCACATAAGCCTGGCCTAACTGCAGTGACTAATATTCAACAAGATTTTTCAGTTCCCTACGGGTATTTTGAATGCAGTACCAAGCAACCTCATGTGACACCTTATGTTAATTGCAAGAACTTTGATGTGTCGGTTAAAGACTATACTGGAATTCTGCTGAACGAAAAGGTGAATGGTGTGCCACCGATTCTTCCCGAGGTCACTGCTCCAGGCCCCCTAGCCCACAAAGAGCCCCTGCCCACTATACTTGAACATCAGCCAGACAAACAGAATTGTCAGCTTCAGTTGGACAATTCTCCTTTCTCAGAGACGATCAGCTCTTGTGACTCATCAGTACCGCTAAGCTCTTCGGCAAAGGATGCTGTCATAAATGAAGCTGGCTGTTCCCATGGATGCCCAGGGGAAAAGGGCAGCTCCCATCAAGGACAGATGTGTGACTTTGACTGTGTTGATGAAAAGCAAAACAGTGCACTGGGACAACCGGCTGATTCTGAAGAAAAGGCTGAGGAATTGTGGTCAGACAGTGAGCACAATTTTTTGGATGATGACATTGGTGGGGTTGCTGTGGCACCTTCTCATGGTTCTATCTTAATTGAATGTGCAAGACGCGAACTCCATGCTACCACACCAATTAAAAAACCCAACCGCAATCATCCCACAAGAATTTCTTTAGTTTTTTACCAACACAAAAATTTAAATGAGCCAAAACATGGTTTAGCCATGTGGGAAGCAAAGATGGCCGAGAGAGCAAGAGAAAAAGAAAAAGAAGCGGAACGATTAGGAACGGAGAATCCTGAACTGAACTCTAGCAACAGGAAAGCAAAGCAACCAAGTGAAAACAGAGATATTTTTTATGAAGACAACGAGTTCAACCAAATTCCATCCCGCAGAGCATTAACAGTAACCAAGGATAATGTAATCACAGTATCTTCGTACGCCCTGACACGAGTGGCAGGGCCCTACAACCATTGGGCGTAGGTGTCAGTGTCGAGTGCCCCTCCTGGTGCAGTTACATGGTGTTTCTTTAAGGTGCTGTTAAAGAACAAGTCTCGTGTCGTTTACTATTTGCTCATCTCAACCATTTTAAGGCTGAGGTAAAAACAAAAAAAAGGGGCGGGGATTTCTTCTTAAACTGTGACTTTAACATTTGGTGGTGCTCAAGCACATTTTAAGCAAAAAAAAAGTTGTATAGTTTTAATACATTCTAAAAAAGATTTTGTTTAGGTTATTAACCTTGATTGAATCATTCAGTTTATTACCTTTAGGAATTTATATTTTGGTGCTTTAAATCGTCTGTTTACTACAAAAATCATTTATAGGGATTTTAACAGGTTCACATTTTATGGTGTTAAATCAAGTTATACAGTTATAGCTCTACACAGCTCTTGGTGCTTAACCACATCAAACAGTTAAAAATAAATAAGCTGAATTATTACTTCATGGTGCCATTGCTTTAACAACTTCCAACCATTGCTATATAGTCCAAATTACAGATAAATCTTTTAGAAAACCAGTGAATTTTATTCTTTAGATTTGTCAGTAGAATGAAGTTATTGGTAATGATGGCTGGAAGTTGTTTCTAAGCTGTAAATATATATTTTAAAAGCACTTTCTATTTTTAAAATTAACTTGAAATAGTATAGTATAAGGATCATATTGTGTAAGGTTTGTGCATACTCTACAGAAGAAATGATTTTATTCTTGCTGTGTAGAGTTCCATGGTGTTACAGCTGCAAGATGTATGCTGATAGCATATGTGGTTGTTTTCAACTTGCCCTTTTTCATTGAAGATTTTATGTTGCATATAAACAAACAGTTACGAATTATAGAACCTTTTATTCTTTTTCAAGAGAGTGTACAAACATGAAATGAGAAGATGCCTGGTCAATACAAGTGTTGCTATTGGGAATTATGAATATTATCTGTTTTTTTTAAAGGCAGCATTTGTTATGGTTTCTTTGAGCAATAAGTGCATCAGTCTCATTTGTTTGCAGCGTTCTAAGTTAACATGGCAACCAAATGTTCGTAATGCCTCAGGGGTAAGATTGTTTTGGGATTAAAAAAGTACCCCCTAGAGTTGCCTTATTCTATTCTGATAAAAAAAATAATTTGGGAAAAATAACAAGGAAGTGTTGGAAAACTATCAAATTTCTAATATTTAGCAGCAAATTTTTTGTTAAGAATAACCTATCTGTAATATTCACCAACTTTCTGAGTTCAGTTTTTTTACAAAAATGTTTTGTAAATTTTTGAAGCAATTTATACATTTCACATGGAAAGGCTTGTATCCTTCCTTGAAATTTATGTTCTTCACTTCTCTTGAGAAAGTGACATATCATGAAACAAGTTTTGCTAAACCAGAGGAAAAACAGACACTCCATTGCTTTTAAATACTGTAGCATCCCACTCTTCTTTCTGATTCTCCTCTCCTATGTATTTCTTGGTTAAACTTATTTATTTAAACAAATGACCAAATGACAACGTTAGCTAAGGACTGACCTCATCCTGCAACTTCTTCCATGCGAGCTGGTTGGAGCCAGGAGGAGCACTGACGCCAGGACTCCCTGGGGTCCGAGCGCTGCAGGATCAGGCCCACAGACAAAGCTGTCCCCTCCTTCTGCCTCGGCGCCTGCCCCAGCTGGGGAACCTGTAGGTAGAATTAAGTCACTTTTCCAGTGTGAAAACATACTAATAATATACTTGATTATATTATACTGTAGTGGTGCTGTATAGAGGAATATGAACTATCTGGATCTGCTTTACTTAAAGACAAGGTGCTTTTTCCTTGAGAAGCTGAAGTGCAAGAACTCTATTTACAGTTTCGGTACGAAAAGTACATCAATGGTATTTTGAACACATAGTGCCAGTCAGGACATTGGTGCTACAAATCCTTTGGTGCGGCTGTAGATCCATGAGACTTCTCCTGTAGCCACGTGCAGTGTTTGCAGGAGCCAGGTCTGAAGTAGCAATCACTATGTAATCATCTTGGGTTCAGTTCTACAGATTCCTGTTCAAATTAACAAAGCTATTGATGGCAGAGGATGGAGGAATTGAACCAGTTCTTTGTATCTTACCTATTTTAACTGAAACTTGTAAAAACCGGGTATGCTGCAAATTTTAGTTCAAAGCTTAATACTAGTTCAAATAGAGGATATGAAGGGATTGTAAATAATGATAAAACAGAACCAATATTATGCCATTGTTTTGTACCAGCAGTTTTATGCTTATTGACTATGTAATATATACAGTATACATCAAATCATTATGGTATTTTGTGTGCCTTAGATTTCCATTTTAAAACTTGTATATTTTTGGTGAGCCGAAGATTAGTAGAAATTGCAGCTGTCCATACAGTCAGTTGTACTGTACATTTCTTAGCTGTTCCAGTCATGTATTTGTCCAACACCATGTACAGATTCATCTATTGGTTTCACTGATAGCCCTGACAGCTTCAGTTTCTGTAATGCTGTAATTCAGCACTCCCATGTGATAAATTTTCTATACAAATTAGTAAGTTACAGAGCCATCTCTTTATCTTTTAAAATGTTCATACCATTAAAGTGGATCATTTTTACTTGAATCTTCTCCTACAAATGCCCATATTTTACTTGTTGAAAACTTCAGATAAAAATGTTCCATTGAAAAACTAGCAGCTTCCCTCTAAGAAGTGAGGCACTGAAAGGTGGATCTAAAAGGATCCCTTCAAACAGGTAGCCCAGGTCTACCTTTTCTTGAAACGGCAATTCTAACAAAGAAATGTGTATCTTAACATAATTAATGCTATTAACTGATAGGTGCTAAACTCACAGTTACTACTTCATTAATATTACTTTCATGAGAGAAATATACCATCTATACAATAACATATCACCCACGGTGCTCTTTCCTTGGCTGTCTATCACCTAAACTGCTTTTTCAACATATCCTACCAGGCAGGTTGGCCACTTCCACTCCCTGCTGGACACATAGTGGGTTGTGATTTGAGAAGCTGATCCTTTCTATTGCTGTACTGCAGTATAGAAAATGCAACTATTTACTGGTTTTACAACTCTGTGCTATTTCTTGTAACACTTGAGAATACTTATCGGTCTTGTAGACAGATTGTGTTGTTTTCAGTAAGGTTATCATTTTATAGCAGTATTTATCTCTTAAAATTGTCAACTCTGTGGGTCTGTTCTTTCCTTTGTTGCCCACACAACCACTTGTAATTTGCTCTTATGTTTTAACCCAAGTCCTTCTTGGATAGCCAGACCAGCAGCTGGATCTAAAATTAAGGTAGCTGGCTAGGTCAGACCTGCATGTTTTACTTGGTTTCCATCAGCTGGCACTAAGTTCTGGGTGAAAAAACAGCACATGGATTCAGGTGTGGGCTGGCAGTGGGGTGTGCTTAGCTTTGGATAATTTTTTACAGTATGCCAGCAAAAACTGTCATGATTCAACAGGGGACACCTCTGACTTCCCAGAAGAAATGTGTCTCATCCCTTTGTCCATTGGGTCCAGTACCATGACTCCACCTCTGCCATGAAGGGGAGGAGCAGGCCTTGTTGCAGGACCGGTTCTGTTTGACTGCCTGTGGGAGTCGCTGCAGTTGTGTCCAAACAGTGAATTTACTGATTTTTCACATGCTAGTGTATTGCAGGAAATAGAAAGAAATATTTCTATAAATACTTTAGTCACAAGATCCAAGAAGCTTTGTAAGTACTTACAAATACTTGCAGCTTCCAACTTGTAACAGTTGTATTCAGATTTTTTTTAAGGACGTTCTAAGCTAACTTATACTTAAGAATCTTAGCTGCTGGTGAAAGTCCTTGTCTTACCTATGACAGTGCTTCTCTAGATGTAGAACAGGAAATACTGTCGTATTTTGAGCAACGTTTTATGTTAAGCATGGGTAAATGACAACTTGTCTAGTACTTAAGATTCTTGCTAACATACAACTGTATGGGGTTTTTAAAAGACCTTTTTAATTTCATTGCAATATTAACTAAATTTGGTGGATTAAATTTGGGTCCTGTTCACACTGCTGCAGCCCTGCTGACTGGAGAGTGCTCATTCATCACGTTTTCCTGCATTTTCCGTATTTGATTGGATGGATATGGATAACAGTTGACCAATGTCTGTGCCAACTCAGAGGTCAATCTTGCTCTTTCACTTCCCATGCAACTTCTCTAATGTTGAAATTAACTCCATTTATCAAGCAGTCATCAGCTTTGTAATCCATTTATATATATGGTTGTTTTCTTTTCTGTAGAAATCTTGTAATTTCTAGGCTATCAGAAGGAAATAGCTGTGCTCTCAGATATATGAAAAACTCAGTTGCATGGCCACTTCCATGCTTTGTGTATGTTAACACCAGTTACATTCAGGCAGTGTGGGACAAACTCTTTCAGGCCTATTGTGGTCACTAAAATTCAGATTAGGGTCTTTGTGAAGTCTACTCCATAAAATGGTGTTTTATTACTTTTGTGAAAGCTGTCTGCCAAGCTGTGACCTGTGACAATCTGATCTTAAATAGCAATTAGAGATGAGGAACAGTCCAATCACATTTGGGAATTCCTGCTTTATCAGGTCTTGGTCTGACTTGCAGGAGGAAGTGTGAAGGGAATATCTTTCATTGATTGTTGTGACACCACGGTACTGCACTGCAATGTCTGTGTCACAGCACGGCTCTAACCAGCAAGATGTTTCGTTGTCGGTATTATGCTCAAATTCACCTCTTTCCACAGTTTCTCCACAGACAGAAATCTCTCCTTTGGTCTCTGCCTGCAGATACTAGTTTTAAAAAAAAAACAAAGGAGGGAGAGAGTTGAGAGTTGGTCTCTCTTGACCCTTTCTTGATCTGTGTAGACAAACAAGGTAGCAAGCACTGCTGTCATTTCCGGCCTGCTGCCCCTTCCCACCATCAAGATAGAGAATATAGAAAGCTGATGGGATGCTGGTTGGACTTCATGGTCTTCAAGGTCCTTTCCAACCTTAATGATTCACAGCATAAGTAAATCACAGGCAAAGTTGTGAAGGTACTATTGGTTTTTGAGTCAACCTATGTACATGTAGTTGCCACGGTACTTCTTGATACTAACACTTCTTTTGGTCCATCTGACTTTAAATTCAGTAGCTAATTTTACTTAGTCTGTGACACACTTATATTGTCCTTGAATCTAAAACAGAGCGCCCAGTGTCAAAAGTGTAGAGGATGTGGCTACTTACTCTAACAGTTCAGGAAGCGGTTTCAGTCTCTTCTGGGATTACCTGATGTTTAGTCAGTCTTCACAAGTTGTCTACATGTTTCTTTGCTGCTTTAGGATGTTGCTACAAAATTATAATTACATAAAGGAAGGAGTTTTACATTCGAGGTTTCCTGAAAGACCAAGGATTTCTAATAGTAGAACTTGATCAGGCACTAGGATACCTATGGATCCCTTCTAAGGAGTGGTTGAAAATATGCTGTGTTTATTACTTCCCTGTTAAAACTTTTTTGGTTCTTTTAGAGAATAGGCAAAACTTTTTGTTTAATACTGTCACATACTTGACTAAATTATGAAGACTTAGTTCTACATGATGCTGTGTTGTCTTCCTGAAAAACACAATATGGCTAGTGTTGATTAGTAGATACCACTTTCTACTCTGTACAGGTGACACTGGGTACTCCAGCCACCTTTCTCACTCCATGGTCTTTCTGGATCATCAGCTGTGGTTAGCTGTGGTCACAGTTAGTGCTGGCTCACTTTGTCACTTGCTGCTGGATGCTTTCAATGCTTGTAACTACTCCAGAAGTTTTTCCCTTTGCAGATCTGCTTCAGCGCTTGGCATTAGCAGCACAGCTGTCAGCCTGCCCGTGAGTCCCCCTGCAAGCTGTCCTGCTTTGTATGGAAATCAGCCATCTTCATCTCAGGAATGTCGTATCAAGCTATTCTTCTTGGGACTCTCCCCCTAAAATCCATGTCTTTCATCCATCTGGAAGAGGCTACCCAGAGAAGCTGTGGCTGCCCCATCCCTGTAAGTGTCCCAGGCCAGGGACACTTGGACAGGGCTTGAAGCAACCTGGTATAGTAGAAGGTGTCCCTGCCCATCGCAGGGGGTTGGAACGGGGTGAGCTTTAAGGTCCCTTCCAAGCCAAGCCAGTCTGAGATTCCATAATCTTATATTCTATATGTGACAGTTCTAGGGCTTTTACTTCATGTTTTTTCATACAGAGCCTAGAATACTACAGTTAGGATTTTTAAAAATTCCATTAGAGAGGGACAATTCATAATCTGTCACAATCACTGTTTTCTTACTTTTTTTAATCAAATAATCAATTTTCCAATCAACTTCCAATTACTATTCAGATTTTTGGATGTAGTTGTTAACAGTCTGTTCTTGTATCTGCAAGTAGCCAAACAAAAGAAACTCTGCAAGACTAGAAAACCAATCACCCTCTGAGAAGGAAAAGTCATCCCTTCTCAGAGTACAGGACTTTTTCATGTTGGTAGCATCTCTGTGGAATAGCCTCTTGTCTTTTGAGTGACTCTTAACAGCTCTGCTCAGTTCTTGACCTAAGACAGCTGCTGCAGTCCCTGCATGATTGCAAGAGCAGGAATGTTTCTTTATACCTTCTGGTTAGATCAGTCACAGTCTTTGTGAGATATCCAAGTATTATGTAAGTTAAATGCCTGAACTAACATAGGACTGCTTGGAAAAAAGATGTTCTTCCTCTGTGGCAAAAAATGGACTTGAAGGAGCTTGAGAAGAAAATAATTAAGTAGTTACTGCCTTTTATTAAAGGGTATTTGAGGTGTCAGCATCACTGTTTCTTTATGTCTTTCTGAGACATAAAGACTTCAGGATTCTTTTCCCAATCCAGTTCCCCAGTTCATCATCCCAACAACTGCTCATGGTGTTTAACCATGTACTGCTAGCTTCAGTTTTAAAAGATACAAGATGCTTCTTGATGCTGTATCCCTAATTCTTCCAGACAGTGTATTTTCCTTTCTTCTTCTACTGGGCCACTATATATGGCATTCTTCCACACACACTTCTATTCAAATGCTAGAATCTTCCAACAGCATACTTGCAGTGAATGCAAGACTGGGGTGCTAAATAACACAAAGGTGACTTGCTTTGGTGTGAGTGATCAACGGTGCTTTTTTCAACACTTTGCACACCTTACACACATTCCTCACAAAGTCACAGAATGCAGGTGCACACCTCAAAAACTACACATGCAGGGAGGACAGGTTTGGCACTTAAACTACAGTTACCAGTTACAGCAGACGAACTGTGTGTCCAAAGAAGTGCTGTTGCAGTGGAGCAAGGGAACTACTAGTTTTGATGTTCAGTAGTGCAGTTGTTGCCACAGAATGTTTTAATGCTGTTGTGGAAAGTTTTGTGACCTGATCAATATTTTACATGTATATCTGTATTTTTATTATATTGTAATGGAAAAGGGTCTAGGGTTTGGGAGTTGTCTTAAAGTAAGAATGGAGGCCCTGATTCTCATTTATACTACTGTCCTTTGCATTGCATTGAAAGGATAAAGGGGCCTTAAATTGATGTCACTTTAGCTTACATAATTCAGAGTATCCCATCACAATGATCAGAGTATAAAAGGACACTAGTATAAATCAAAAGAGTTACTAAATGACTGATTTGTACAATCATCTGAAATAAATTTCATGGTATCCCTACTATGCACATACTGGCCAGTAACATCCAGCTTGTTCTTAGTTCAGAAATACAGGTTGAAAAGAGACTTGCTTGGGTTTTATCAGGTTTTAAATATTTGCTTATATTGGCTGTCCTTTGCCCAGCACTGTCTACAAAGACAATGCGGTAAAAGATTTGTACCTCTTGTTAACGACCAGCCCAGAAATCTCTCAAAATTGTCAAAAATACTATTTTTAAGCTTTGGTAGTTTTTCTTAAAATACTAGCTACCCTTTATCATAACTTGGATCCCTTTTACTTGATGATAGAAACTGGGGTTGTGACAATCTACTGAACTCCCTTTTGTCCTGACTTCACACCCAGCAGAGTGTGCAGTGTTGTGTGCTGCTGTCACACTCTGGTGAGTTTGGGGACACAAAGCTAAAAGCCAACACTTTCTGCCTTCCCTGACTGTGGTGCTACTTGCCAGGGAAAACCCTGGCATTGCTCTGCATGCCTGAGTCCTGCAGAGCTCCCCTTGCTGCCCATGGAAGTTTTATGTAAACAACAGCCCCGCTACATTGCAGGTAAGCAATGCAATGCAAATGTCTTGTTAAAAAAAGTTTGAGGAAAAGGAAGGATACTGTCCTTCTTAAATTTTTACACTGCAGTGATACTGCAGAGCCTAATGAGAACAGATTTTGTACCAATTTTGTAAATGCCTGTCTAGTCCATGCAACTCTAAAGGCAGCAGCTGAACTTCATGAAGCTCTTGTCCTCTAAATGAAAAAATAATTTTAGTCAAGAAGAACAAGTGGGATATCCCAGTACTGCTAAAAGAAAGCCAGTTCTAACCAATGCAAACATTCATGCATTTCAGTCTTTATCAGTGAATTATTCTGTGATTATTTGCTCAGTTTGGAAGAGATAGCTTCATAATGTGACAGTATCACACCAGATCACAAGTACTGATCCGAATTTGCTGTCATTAAGAAAGAACATAAATATGTAAGGATGCACTGTACTGAAATGCTATGGCTAATGAATTCCTTCCTGCCTTAGGAAGATAAAAGGTTAACAATATGCCAAAGCAAAAGAAAAAACAGTCATGGGGGTTTTTCCTTCTCTTTCTTCTTTTCTCTCTTTCTTTCTTTCCTTGGGATGCATTTGATATTTATTTTTCAACTTTGAATTTGAGGTTTTATTCCCAGTTACCAACCTACTGTATTGAAATCTGGAACATAAAATTAACATTTTTAAGCAAAAGATGATGTACAGGGAGAAAAAATCAGAAAGAAAAAGCACTTCATTATGTCACACAATTTACAGGAGAAAGTGTAAAAATTACTTCTTTTCTGAAAAAAAGCATTTGGGGCCTGATTCTTTCCTAGTATAACTGAGCATAGCTCCCTGAGGCTGGTGGAGCTGGGCAGAGTTATGCTAGCTGAGAAACTGAACCTTAAAATCTTCTTTGCAGACAAGGGAACCCTTACCAGCAGTACTTGAAGACTTGTGAGTTGTGACTGCATGTTACTTGAAAGATCTAATTAAGCTATGTTTTTTGGTGCAAGCAGTTGTTGTACATGATTTCATGTTTATGTAGCAAGATGCATTGAAATGTTGATACTAGTATTGAAACATACATGTAAAAATTGTCGTTGTGGAAATTGTCTGTTCTGTTCTCTTTTTCTTGTGTGTCTCATCTGTTTAGAACGTAAACTTTCTTTTTTTTTATTGTCCTAACTGAATAAGGCTAAATGAATACTGTAATTGAAAATATATTTTAAATCTTGTCATGAGTTTTTAAAAAGACTATTACAAATTGTATCATTCCTGATTACACAGAACTTTGTGGGTGGTTTTAAATAAATTTTATACTTCTATTTTGCACTTAGTCGTCTAATTTTTCTTTCCTGCTCTTAGCACTAATAACCACTATCACATGTAGAAGTGTATTTTTTAATTATCAATAGGACTACAGGGGCTTCACCCAAAAAGTCAGCACATTTCTGCACTGGAAAGGGACAGGCATAAATCCAGGCCCTGTTCTCAGCCTGCCTCTGCTTCAGGCTGTCCCCAGGTCAACAGAAGTAAGAGGAGCAGCCAGAAAAGCTGAACTTCATTTTCTGACTAAAAAGGACAAAACCGTTTGTGAACACATCTGCAGTGTGTCTTTTTGCTACCTGCCTGGCAGAGCAAGTTTATGGGAATAATTTACTGTGGCATTTAATTCCCAGCTGCTGGAGATATTTCGGGTTTTATTTGCTGCAAAACAGAGGAGTATGATTGGGGTTTTTTTCTCAAAACTGACCTCAGCACTAGCCTGCTTTACTGACATTGTAGTGCACAACAACAATGCTAAACAGAATCCCTGTTGTTTAGATCTGAAGAAAAGGAGGAATACAATTCTGCTCATACTTGTGCCTTCTCCTTCTCCAGAGTACAGCAGCAAAATAATAAGCAAAAATAATCTTGCAGGTAACTGAAATCTCCTAGAGAGCAGAAAAATGCTGCTATCCGCTGGCTTCACTAATGCCCTGTAAAGAAACTACATTGTGTGATAGGGTACATCTAATTTCTGGGAGATGGATGTGATCATCCAACAGGGAGGCCTTGACCCTCCTATGTAAGCTGCTGCTCTTTTAGAGGATAATCACTGCTGGGGTTTTATAGCAACATCTCCCAAGCTGCCCCAGGCCCTCTCGGAACTGTACTATTAAGTCTTCAACACATTCCAGGGTTCAATATTAGAGTCAGGAACCCCCAGCACAGGTGTCATAAGAAAGCACATGGATTTTGAAAGGCACTTCAAGACTTGGACCAGACCCAAGAACATCATTACTGAGGAAGAGCTATGGATGAGAAATGTTTCCCAGGTCCTTTTAAGGTACTGCCAGCCACATGCAGATTGCCTCCCCCTGGCATTCCCACTGGGCAGTGTGATCCCAGTCAGGGCTGTATTTCCTCATAATTATGGAGCATGTTACATAGAGAGGTTTTAAAACATAGCTTCGCCTCTACCTTATGGGAACAAAACTAAACCAGATTTACCTGCCCAGGCATCTCTGTTGCCAAAAGTGAGTTTACCACGTGGAGATGGCTTTACTGTTTTTTTTTATATCCTGAATTTCTCATATACATTATACAAGGTAATAGAATATTGATGTAGTACAGTTGGTTGCTTTTAAATTCTTAAGCCTTAGATTGCAATGCCTACTAAAATGGTGTTGTTAATAATTGATTAAACTGCAAAATAAGCTTCTCTGCTGGTACTACAGTTAAAAGTTTTCTGTAGTACTCCTGTACTGCTAAAGATCATAGAACGCCAGGATTTGCTGTTCAACAATGCTAATGTTGTTACTGCTGTTGATAATTAGTATTTAACACAGAGTATTAGTTTACATTCAGAAGGGTATTCATCAAAATACTGGACGTCCTGTGCACTCTGTGTATCAGAACAAGCAACATATTCAAGTGTCATTTAAACACAAGCAAGGTAATACTTCAATTAGTGTTTTGGTTCAAGAAGCGGCCTAGATTGTCTAAAATAAAATACCAGTAATCCCCATCTGTGCTTTTAATCTTGGACAAACTGAACAAATATTTGAAATGTGGAAATTTAAGCCCAGCTATTTCAATAACCATTGGCTTGAGCACAATTCCCAAGATAGGCCTCCAATTCCATGTCCAGTCTGTTTACTTCTGGATACCCTTTTGCTTTTGTGATATATACCACTAATACAAAATCCTTACACTCTTAGCACTTGAATTCTTGAAAATGTCCATGTCTTTTTACACCAGGCCAAAAATTACTTATAATCCTGCTGTACCATGTGTACATCCCCATTTGTAACATAACTGGGTAATACTTCCATGCTGTTTGATTCTAAAGGAGTCCTAAATTGCTGCTAGAGGCATGGCATAGCCCTTTTTTCAGCTCAGAACAATAAAACCTTTGTTTCCTGTCATGTAAAAAGTCAGCAGTTCAGTTGCTTGTGACCACTTTGTTTTACACATAGATTCTGCTTTTGCATGAGGATGACTGACTCCCTTCACTTGAGGAACCCCTTCAGGGAAATGAAGCACTAAGCCAGTGCTCCATCAAGCAAACACTTCAGTGCTAGACTCTAACTCACTTCCAAAATAGCAGAAAGCCTTGTTAGGACTCACCTGGTTTATGGCTCCTACAGATTTTAGGGGTGGGATTTGTTGATTTGTTGGGCTGTTGCAAATTATTTTGTTCTATGAGGGTAAGAGGCTGTAAGTGGTTCAGCTGTGTCACTGCCTAACAATCCGCCTTAGGCTGTAGCTCTCACAAGGGTAGGTACTCACAAAAATTTTAAAAAAGAAAGAAACCCCGAGGATGTTGTGTGTAGAGTGCTCACCAGCAAGCCTGTTAAGTGCCAGAGGCTCTGGAATCCCCAAAGAAAACAGGCAAGTATTCCCTTTATATGCAACTTCTATTGCATCTGAACAAACAGAGTAGGAATAAGAGTTTTTGTCATGCTCCTTTGCTGTCTCCCACTGAAGGAGGCCTTACTTGGGGCTCTTGTTGCACACAGTTCTCAGGATGTTCCCTGCCCTTCCTGTACATGGCAGCCTGTGAGCTAAACCTCTGAATCTGTGCACTCAGCTGTCCTGCACCAGGAATTGTGTCTGTCCTGCAGATCAGAGGCCTGTGCTCTGCTATGGGAAGAGGCTGAACACTGCAGGCAGTGGTGGAAGGGAAATGGGTTCTCAGCTTTCCATCTCCTGCTTCTCAAGCAGTGGAAATAAGATTTTAAAGGTGGTCAGGATTTGTCTTCTAATTGCTCTTCTTTATTGCCTGTCTATCGATGTACCTTTACTCCGGCTTTCATATAGCTGGGTTACCCCAAGATTATAAGGAGAGCGCTGAGAAATCCATTCTGTGTGTGCAATCAAACCCAATATGCCTAGAAAAACAGGGCCTTCCTGAAGGTACTGAGGTCTTGAATACAAGTCACATTGGGTAAGAAAAAAGGAATCCTTAAAACTTATTACTTTATGAAAGGCCATTATTCTTGTGGTTCCTGGGCAATGTGGATTACATCTCTTATTTAATGTGATGTTCACGGATCACAGAGCACCCCAGGTTGGTGGGGACCTCAAAACATCACCCGGTCTCACCCTTTGTGGAAAAGAAAGCCTAGGTGGGATTTTCTAGTACCCTGCCCAGCTGTGTCTGAAGAACTTCCAGTGATGGGGACGCTCTCAACTGCTCTCATAAAAAAATTTCTTTTATCAAGATGAAAAATTTTCACTGTGCTTCTGCTGTCTATCACCTTCAAAATAATTAATAATTACTTTATTTATGCTGCAACATTTTTACTCATTTAAACTTCGTCAGAAGTCTGTTCTCAATGCATTTAATTTTACTCCAGTATAGGAGACCACAAAAGCCTTTCTGTTCTTACCCTGGGCCTCTTAAAAACCAACCAACCAACCAACCAACCAACCAGCCAACCAAAAGTTACTCGCAATCGGCTAAACCTGAGCAGGTTGATTTAATTCTATTAACGTCCTTCCTGTATTCTTTAGGGGTCTAGCCAGTTCAGAAACACTTTTGTTGAATACTTTATACAGCAGTATGTAATAAACTTCAGTTTATTACATTTATTATTAAACTTCAGTACTGACTGTGTCACATGCTTGGGAAAGTGTAAAGTACATACAGCTACAGTAAAAAGACTACAACAGAAAATTTTGTGCACCAAAAGACGCATGATAATTTGCTTAGATGCTTACATGCAGCACCTGCATTACAATTTAAGCGTCGAAAAAGCCATTAACTGGACTATTGCTACCATTCCTGGATATCTAGAAAGGTAAAAATGTGCTTGACACTCTGAATGATCTCTTCTGGCCTTCTGAAGAGAATAAATAAACAATCCCATCAACAGCTGCAAAAAGTAGGTTCCATTAGTGACATGTCTAGATCTGAAAATTAATTCAGGAATTGAGCAGGATGCATGGAAATATATTTCCAACAAGAATACGGAAAAAAGATAATATAACGATTTTTCATCATAAAAATTGAGTGAAATAACCATCTCCCTGTAACTGGCATTTAGCTGGACAGACATAGCATCCTTATTCATTTTTTGTCGAGTAGCTTCATGTTAGGCATGAAACAGTAATTTCTGTGTCTTATCAATGGTAGAGATTATCAAAAGCGTGTTCATTAGAAAATCACAAGTTCTCTTCCAATTCTGTCCCAGAAATGCATGCTACAAATACAATTAAATGTTTCTGGGGTTTTTTTCCAACCAAAAATAAGCCTTTTCCACATTTCCTTCTACATTCTTCTTTCATAGCAGACATCTAAGATACTTGCAACTAGTTTCATTCTACTTGATGCAGGAAAATATCACAGTAGCTCTGTTGCTGCTGTACAGGGACAAGTGTTTGGTGTTTTAATTTTTGTGTAAGGGACAGTCTATAACAGGTATTCAGTCATAATGCATTGATTATGGTATTGAATTCTCTATATAGTGTAAATGATCTACAGAGATGAATTAGTGGTGAAGCACTCTGTGCTAGCATGGCTAACAGGAACTTGCCTCTAAAGCAGTTCTTATAATTCCCTTACAACCAGCCTTACCCATACTGTCATTTTCAACAGAAAGACAAAGCATTCTCACAAAAATAGGACTTTTGAGTTTTCCAGGGCTGTAAGGCAGAATCTACTTCTAAAGGCGGTGCCTAAGATTATGTACAGCTGGCACCCAGTCATCCCTTTTAGAGTGCAAAACCCCTGCAGCAAACACTGCTTTGTGCTAAGCTCATGACACAGTTACTGTTATGAGACAGCTCAGGAGCACTTTGAAGACAGTAAAGATGTGTTTGGTAACAAATGTGATTGTGTTCCTGCTTCTCAGGAAAGAGGCTGTACAGCACTGTGGAAGGTGCCACAGATGAACTCAATGGATTTCCTGAGCAAAGGGCAGAGATCCAAAGTATTCACTATTTGAACTGTAGCAGTTCCTGGTACTGAGTTCTCCTCTTTGTGCTCTTCCAGTCATCTTTGTTAAATGTACTGATTGTGCAAAAATATTTGTGATGTTCTTTGATTATAAACTCTAAAAATTATCATTTCTCCCCACAATATCCACAGCAGATTCTTAACTCATCTAACCACCCAGAAAGCTGGAAGCAAGAATTTGCTTTATGTGTTTTCCCTTCTAATTTGTATCTTTTTCTCAACTTGCCTCATTATTTTAAGGTAATTTGTAGAAATCTCATGTATTTCAGACTTCTGTCCTCTCATCAATTTTGGATTAAATTGTCCAATGCACTTAAAAGATAGTCTGGGGGTCTAGAATTATTTTAAGAAACAAGACTAGAAATGCACGTATTTTTTCACTGCTACTTCCATTACAACTGTTTTTCATCACAGCAGTGTGGTTTGTCTTTGTTTGAGCAGAGGATACAGAGACCTAAAGAATTCAAAAGGAATCATTAGTGTACTGTAAATCGCAGTGGCAAAATCTGCCAGGTAATGGTAGCAATATGTATCTGGAAAGGAGAAAGTACAAGAAATGTTCTACTTAAGGTACAGGGAATCAGGACTGTGGTTCCTATGAGCTTCTCAGGCTTTCTTTGAGAGCCTTTATCCTCTGATAAAAAGGCCCTGGGCCAGATGAGTTCAGAATAGAGCTACTTTACAATACTCTGATATTCACTGACAATTACTTTCTTCTTCAATACAATTCTGCCACTGTCCTTTTCACATACAGTGTGGGAGAAAGTGCTGCAACCTTTTTAACATTTAATCTTATTAAAGGTTAAAGAGTACAGATTCTGCTTTTGTCAACTGACTGAGCTGGAGGGAGTTATGCCAGGAGGAGACAAGGTTTAAGATGTGTAGACTTAAAAAGTAAGAACTATGCTTATGAGTGTGAAACATCTAAACCCTCATCTAATTTGAAATATATTTTGAACAGCAAAGGCAGATCTGTCTTATTAACTACCAAATGCTGGCAGAAATTTACTTTCACCAGATGGTCTTCTGCTTCTTTATCTAGATGCCCTCCTACA
The DNA here is from genome assembly GCA_013397175.1 of Platysteira castanea. Taxonomy (NCBI): domain Eukaryota; kingdom Metazoa; phylum Chordata; class Aves; order Passeriformes; genus Platysteira; species Platysteira castanea. Next base: position 1,755,316 of record VYXC01000316.1, read on the forward strand.
ACATAATCCACCTCACTGCAAGTGAGTTTGATGTTGCTGCTTCTCAGGATTTTATTCCATCACCGACTTCTGTTTTTAATGACAATGCAACACTTCAAAGTCCTATTTTCATTTACAAAGTGTGTTGTGCTGACTTGCTCTCAAATGGAGAGTAGGAATTCATGTGTCTATTTCACTTCAAAACAAACTTGTGTAAAAAACTATTTATGGGATGGAAAGCCTTTTGTAACAACGCCAAGGCTATGGGTTCCATCAATGCCTACATGACTTGGCCACTCACTTAAAGAGCTGGACTTGACTATCCTTCTAAATCCCTTCCAACTCAGACTAAGAAAGAAGAGAAATTACTCTTGCCCAGAACTCCTGAACTACTTACTGCACTGAGTCCTGGCTCCAATTTCTGTTTCAAAGCATCTTAAGAGCTTTGATGCGTCTCTGGTGCGTCTGCTCTGCCTTCACCTCAGATGACCCCGTGTCCCCCCACAGAATCGCCCGAACGTTTGTGCTGTCAAAAGGTCCGGAGAGGGCTGAGGGCTGCCTATCCCCTACAGCGATATGGCACCGTGAGGTGACGTGGGGTGTGTCTGACCGCTGACGAGCCGTTGGTGCGACGGGGGGAAACGGCAGGGGACCCCTGAGAAGGCCCGGACCGCGCCATTCCCGCGGCTCCCTCAGCACGGTCCCACCGCAAGATGGCGGCGCCGCGACCCCGCCCGCGCCCGNTTTGCCTTTCTGCCGTGCGGGTCTTTCCGCCCGGTGGCGGGGCCCGCGCACGCGGCCGCGAACGGAGGCTGCCGAGGGGGTAAAGGAGTTTTCACGGATCCCGGGGGCGAGCCATCCCCGGCGGGCGCGGGCCGAGGGACGGAGGGAGGGCCGGAGGAGCTGGTGCGCGGCCCGGCCGTGCTCGCGTGGTTCCCGGGGTTCCCGAGGCTCCCGTGCCCTTGTGCGCGGAGACGGAAACCGCCGTGGGTGAACGCATGCGGTGTTCTGCCGCCAGCGCTTCCCCGCGGCGGCCGAGCACAGCCATGGAAAACAAATAATAAATATAAATTGTTGGTTCCGCAGAGTCACCGTTCCCTTAGTCTTCCTGGAAATGGGAATACATTTTTGCGTTTTGAATCGCGTTAGTCCCATTGTTGAGAAGTGGGAGATGGAGATTGTGCCTTAGGAATATAAAATAACTTGCTGTACAACTTTCTGCGTTTCCCCTACGCAACGCATGTTGCCCACCAGGCGTTAGGGATGTAACATTAATATTTCAAGACACTTTTTTTTTTTCTTTTGCTGTTTTTGGCATAGTTTTTCTTTGTTTGGTTTTTTGGTTTGGTTTGGAATTTTTGTTTGGTTGAGGGTTTTTATTTGGCTGGGGTTTTGGGGTTTTTTGGCCCAGAATTAAAATAGCCTGACGGTATGTGTTTCGAAGATTGCAGCTGCACTTTATTTTACTAGATTGCAGTTACAGAAGATAGACACCCAGGAGATTCTACCTTCTGCCATGGCTCAGTTTGGAGGACAGAAAAATCCCCCTTGGGCTACTCAGTTTACAGCCACTGCCGTGTCTCAGCCAGGTCAGTTTACACATCACTCAATGTTTGAACCCTGACATCTAGTAGATTTGGAGATTCCGTACTTGGGTATGCACTTCAGACTGGCATGATGCTAACTAACTTATCTAGAGTCTATCTAAGTAGTTTAAATCGAGACTTTAAAAATCATAGAGACTTTAAAAGTCATTGCCTAATACTGTTTGTTGTTTTTGTTTGTTATTTGGTTTTCTTGAGGGGTAGGAGTAAAATCCCAGGCGAATTTGTATTGATTGTTTCAGTTAATAAATAATGTATCAAGTTGTTCATATCCAAAGATGTGTAAATCAAATTACCTCTTATGAAATTACATGGTTCTAGATTAAATAATATCAGTACTAGTAAGGCATTACAGATTTTTTAAGTGCTGCCTGGATTTCATTTCCTGGGCAGCCTAAATGAATGTTTACAAATTATTTTGCCTTTATTAGTAGATTATACATAAGTCCCGTAGTGGAAAGGTCTCTGAAATTTGTTACTTGGGTGAGAAAGGGGGGTATTTATTTTTTTAATGCTAAGTTAGAACTTAATGATCTCTATAACCAGAGGTTTTGCCCTAATAATGGTAGAGAGTTTCCTTTGATTTAGCTAAGAAGTGTTATGATTTGCAGGCCACTGTTTAAAAACCTAGCTGGCTCCATTTTCATGTTTCATGTTGATTTACAGCACAAAAGGTGTGAGGCGAGAATGTGAAGCTTGATGCGTGATGAATTTTGGTGCTTCCATTTCCAGTTCTGGAGTGCCTTTTGCTCTTGAATACAAATAGATTGTTAATTAAATGTTGTAGTTACACTGTGCAATGTAAAGAGGCTTCAGTAAAGCTGTGGCACTTGGAGGGTTCGGGATGTGTGTGGTTTCTGCAGTTGCTCTGATTTGATATTAAGTTCAATGTCACACCTCCTTTGTCAGTGGCTTTTGTACCTGGGAGCCTAGTAAAGGTTGGGAATGCTTGACATTCTTTGGAGGTGCCTGTCTGGGGTGGGAATCTTTCTCCTCTCCTGACTCAGTTTTCTTTCCCAAAGTGAATCCCTCTACCTCCAGTTTTTCCCAATCACACTGTGTATCCTCAGGGAGTGACCGCCCACCATGTGCTTCACGGTACTCTGTCCCAGTGTGCCTTTTGCTTTTCCTCCATGCCCTGCTCCATTCCCTACCTAAACTCTTGCTGTCCCCAACCAGCTGCCCACAGGCAGTTTTTGCTGTTTCTCTGGGTAGCTCACACTTCCCTTATCCAAATGGCACTATCTCCTTCTGTAAGAAATTCCCTAACAGCTGGAAGGGCTTGGGAGTGTGGGAGAGACAAACTTTGCTTTTTGTTCTTGTGTCAAACTGGGGGAAATGTTGGAGCAATCAAAGAATGGGAGCATCTGGGCTGGACTGTTCTTGATATGTTGACTGATGTGACAGCTAATGCATGAAAAATAGTATTGGAAGGTGGAGGACAAGCTCCATGTCCTGTTTCAGAGGGAAAACTGCACAAAACCTGCCAAGGGGAGGAGCTGGCAGTCATCTTAGAGCTTGCTGAGGTAGGACCAGGAGCAGGAGGGGGCCCTGGAGGAGGGGTGTATGGAGCATACATCAATTTCTTACCCATTTTCTTGTGCTCTTGACTCTGCCCTGGGTCAGCCTACTTCTGAGCCTCCTTAAATGAAGTGCAAATGTAACTGGAATAGGACTGGTCAACATTAGTTACTGTGAGAGATTTTTCACCTGCTCCATGAGGACGGTATCTCCGGGGATTTAAAGCTGTTCATCTGACCCGGCAGCACCTGACTCAAATATGAGTGCCATTAGATAAGTAACATTTGGTTGCACTTTTACCTTCCTCCCGTACTAGCTCCACGTTCCTTCATGTTCCTAGTGTCCTCTTAACGTTATAGTGTCCTTTCCTATTCCTTCTGCTCTACGTAGTCACCATGTCTGCATCCTCTTTCTTCCCTGTGTGCACTGTTGAATCCAGTCCGTGGGATTCTTCTGCCCAGCTGCTGTTTTAGTACATAGTTGTTCCCCTGCTTTTTTAATTGGCTAGTTTGATATGTAATACAGAGCACAGGAGGCATCTTTTGGAAGGTAAGCAGTGCTCTTTGGCACTGCTGGGAGCTGAATAACAGTGTTTCTGGTTGAATTTGCCCCTCTTATTGTGAGGTTGTGACTTTCCAGAGAGGCTGTTTTCCTAAGGAAGAGGTGCACTGACCAGCCTGAACTGCTGCTCACCTGTGTTGCACCCACGAAATTGTGCGTATTGGCTTACCCTTCTGAATCTTAGTGTTAGTAAACTCATTTTAAAAAGTGCTTTCAGAGGGTTGACCAAAGCTGTTACATATATTTATGCATACCAGCTGTTTTTATCCAAGTGTCAAGTTCCTTCTCCAAAGCTTTGAGGTGCTTGGGTATGAGGGAAGGAGATCTTGATTTTTGTAACACAAGCAATATGATACATAGTTTTTTTGAAGCTGTCAGCAGCAGTGAGTGATGGTGTTACAAATCCAATTTGATAATTGCAAAAAAAGTAATATCAGGGTTGGGGAGTTGTGTTTTTCACTGTTTTGGTTGGGGGATTTTTGGTGGATATTTTTTTAACTGCTGAAGTGGGTGCTGTCTTGGCCATCCCTGGTGAAGAAGTAACTAAATGAGTTAAAGCTCTTAATTATTAAGGTGTGACACACTAGTTGTAAACTGACATGCTGTGTAATGAAAGGTTTTGTGATCCCTTTGGGAGGGCTTACTAAGTACTCTCTGTGCCTGTGGTATTGGAAGAGAGATGGACAATTCCAAGTGCCAGCAAAGATCGATGTGTGAAGAGAAACTCCTGCATGTAACACAGTGAATTATTTCTCTACTCCTCATCTCATAGTTTTATGCATCACAAGACTAAAGCCAGAATAAAGCCCCCGCCATGCTGGTTAAGCGTTGTTGAAGCATAAATTAAATCATGCCTACTACAGAAAATTACTTCTAACTTGCATAATGACGTGCAAACTCCTGAAATGCCTGCAGAGGAGAATTCCCTCCTCGTCTCTTGCTGTTAGTTTTGGGAACATCCTTCGTTTGTGTCGCAGTGCTTGCCCTGTACTGTTTTCAGGGTTATGGTGAAAAGCCTGGTTTTATAGAACTGTAGTGCTGGGGAAGTCCTGGCTCTGCTGTGTTCTGCCTGATTGGTGGTGTTGTTTTTGCTGTATCAAGACTTAATTGCATTGGAGAGAAGAATGGTGCAGCTGATGAGAGCTAAGGTGCTTGGAACTCTGTCTTGTTACTGCTGGTGGCCCCTGTGAGGTGACTAAAGCAATGTGTAAGAACAGGGCGAGCACGTGGTGAGTCTCAAGCCACTAAGGAGTAGTAGCTGGTGCACAGTTTGCTGGCTTACTGTAAACAGATGTCCCATGATAAATACGCTGAGCTTGGTTTCTAGTGTGTGCCTGTTAAAAGGAGTATTTTTGGAGTAGGTTGTGTGCTGTTTGTATTGCAAGTGTGTTAAGCTTAAAGAAACTTGAAAACCCAAAGACCCAATCTCACAATTTCTGACAACTGTGAGAAGGGTCCCAAGCCCTGCGCAGGGTACTCCTTACTGTAATTCTAATAAACCTATGTCACTTACCAAGAAGATATATGTAGCTATGTACTTTGAAGATCTTAAGGGTTTAGAAGTAGGGACTACTAAATGCTGTCTTTGTGTTTGTTGCAACAGAAGTATCTATTACCTAATCCAAGGCTGCAGCCTAGGACCCCAGTTTCTGTCTGAGCCCTTTCAGCTGGCCGTGCCATGCAGTATTTGGTGCCAGTGGGAGTTGTTTGCAGTGCATTTGAAGGAAGGCATCTCCATCACTGTACTTACTGAGATCATTACAAATCCTGAGAGGCTATTGTTTGCCACTGCAGATGCTTGGTGCCAATAATAATAATATGGCAGTCAGATGTCAACTCCAGACTCTGTCTGCAATTCATTCTCTGTCTCTTGTTTTTCTGTGTGATTTTTTTTCCTTTTTTTTGTCTTTTTTTTTCTTTTTTTCTTTTTAACTAGTAATGCAAACTCAGTTGCCTAATTAATTGGAGCCTGTTTGACCAAGATGAGTACACAGATGAAAGGTAGTCAGATGAAAGTCTTGGAATACTTTGGGGCAAATCAGTGGGAACAAGATACAGCTTCGAAAAACTTGTTACTACAGGTGTTATCCTTTGAGGGGATCTTGGCTGTCTTTCTGTCTTTGCCCTTTCTTAGGAAGTTGATCTGCAGTGTTGCAGATTATAGATACCCAGTTAATATTAAATGCTCAAAAAGTGACAGTAGAGATGGCAAAACAAAAAAAAAATTCATGTGTTTCCTTAGTTGAGAAAATGGGATAAGGGTCTTTGGAGGGGCTGGGAATTGCTTGAGGTAGTTCTGGGTTATGCTGAAAGGGAAATTGCCATAGTGAAACTGAAGAGCTGAATAATCCCAAGATCTGGTTTTGGGAGTAACCATTTTTGTGGGTACCCTTGGTACAAAAAGTAGGAGAAAACTTGTGAAATTTGCTTTTGATAATGCTTCCCAACTTCATCCCCCTGTGTTGGAGCAACATTAGGATAGAACTTCAGAGTGAATGACAATAGCTGGCATAGTGACACAGATTCAAAGGTAACAGGATGGAGCAAATTTCTGGACTAATGGGAATTCCTGCTCAGCATGTGGAAGTAAGAGGAGAACGATGAATACATTGGTTATTTGCCTTCAGTGAGCCAGCGAAGTATTCCAGCCAGGAAAAGTGAAAGTTGTCCCAGGATGCAGCAGCAAAGCTTTTGAATTATATTTAAATGTCTGTTTAAGGTGTGTTATGTGAGACATTGGTGAGGATCCAGTTGAGGGTGTCCTTCTGCATGGTCCAAGTTGCACATTCAAATTTAAGCTGATGATCAAGTAGGAGGCAAGAGGATCAGGACAATGGAGGGTCTGTCATGAGAGAAGCCTCAAATTTTGTTTGCTGGGTTCTAAAGAAATGCAAATGTTGGGATTTTCCAGGGGCGAAAAGTTAATTAAATGCTGTACACTGCAGAATGCTTGATTTCACTTTTAAAGTACTGTTACTTCCTGGAATACTTATGTGACAGTATTTGATACAGATCATGGTGATAGCAATTATTTTCAGTGCTTTTTATGTATTTCTTTCCTGTTTCATTCCAAAACTATAAGATGATCAGTGCAATCAACAAAGATTGTGCTCTGCTGGCAAGGGCAGTGTGGTAGGAAGATGGCGTTATTCAGAACCTGTCGAGTTTGGTACAGCATTGTGGTAATGATCACCAAGTACAAGTAGTGTTTTACTGCATCCCTGGGTCAGGCATGAAAGCTTCATTTTGCATCAGTAAGAATACTGTGGAGCACGTTAAACTCTGCAGGAATACTGTAAATCTGTTCTTCATGCCATTGTGTGTCTTTGATGGCTTTGGAAGAGAGAAGAACCATGTTCATCTTGAGTGTTGCTCAGTTCTGAAGGTGGCTGGCTGACCTGTTTTTGCTGGCAGTATGTTTCCCTGCTGAGTTTCTCTCTAGCTTTATTTAAACATGTGGACTAGACTGATAACTTAAGGAAGTGATACTTGATCATGCAGCTGCTGATAACTTTTTTTAAAAGTCCTGCCAAAGAGGGAGCATGTTTCCAGATATGTTTGCAGTTTTTTGCTGAGATTTGCGTTTTGCAGGGCTCTTTGTCACCTAAAAGATCCATCTGTAAGTCTTGAGCATACCTTGTTCAGAAGCATACCCTGTGCATAGCTACTCCTCGTGATTTGCTTATGTTCTGTGGTGAATTAAAAGCTGGTATGACAATAAAATAAACTAACCCTTCTAGGCAGTTTGAGTCTGGGCAGCACAAACCCTTCCTATCAAGAGCTGGAGAGAGCTTGAGTCCCCTTATACAGGGGGACTGATTAAACTCTCTGTTGTTACAAGGGTGTTCCTTCTCCACCAGCCCCCACTTCTACAACACCCAGCTCACAGGGACAAAGACAGCACTGAGTGAAGCAAAAACTTGCGTCATTTCAGAGGACACATTCCATAGGCCTCTGTTTCATAGATGCTGTTACAGTAAAGATTTCTCTTGCCCTCAGATAGAATTAAATGTGTTAATTTACAGAGAAGAGCAGCACTCTTTATTTGGCTCATCCAGAACCTGAAATACCTTCAAGAAAGTATACAGGGGGGGTGTGTGTTGGGGGTGGGTGCAGGTGGGGATGACAGCTACAGAGCTGTAAAATCCTGAGCAGCTCAAGAGAAGGAAATTTAATAGTCTCTGTTCCCCTGCTGTGGTTTACTATTGATAGATGAATTTAAAAGAGAAGCAGATGGGATGTGATCCTTTTTCTTGAATTTTGGAACTTGATTCATCTCCTTGGTGAGCTTGACTCAGGCGTAAAGCATCGCACAGTGGATCCTGTGTAAGCTGGGGTGTCTGAGGTGCTGTGAGCGCTCACTGGCCGTGTTCCCTTCACAGCTGCCCTGGGCGTGCAGCAGCCCTCGCTGCTCGGAGCCTCCCCCACCATCTACACGCAGCAGACGGCGCTGGCAGCCGCCGGCCTGACCACACAGACCCCCACCAACTACCAGCTGACGCAGACCGCGGCGCTCCAGCAGCAGGCGGCAGCCGCGGCCGCGGCCCTGCAGCAGGTAAAGCAAACACAGCAGCCAGCGCTCCCTGAACTTCGTAAAGCTAAAGGATCCAGCAGAAAACCAGAATGGAAAATGGTGAACATTGAATGTGAACCTGTCTTATCAACGGTGGGATTTGGGGTTTATAGATAGCAGTAGTTGAATTAGTCTGTGAAGGTGGGAATTTTGGCTATGGAGGAGCTGATTTTTAGGTGTGGAAAGCCCTTTGGGAGAATGAGTTTTGGTGCATTTGAACTGTGAATCTCAAGTATCTCCCATCACTGTATATATATATCTTTTATAGCATTTTGCATGATTTTGTAATGTGCCCTAAATACTGTCTGAGTGTCAGGCTTGACAAAAACTGCCGACTTTAGCTAGAAAGAGAGCATCAGGGTCCACTCTAAAGGCTCAGAATATTTCTTACGAAAATAATATATGTTGATACTGTTAGTTATTTTTTTATTAAAATTGTTAAATGTTAATTGTTTTTATCTAGAACTTGCTAAGCAGATAAGTTTTATTTGATATTATTGTGGTAGTAATTCTCCTGTTTATGAGATATTTTGCTTTTATCTGTTTCAGCAATATTCACAACCTCAGCAGACTCTCTATAGTGTACAGCAACAGGTTTGTCTGATTCTTACTGTGTACATCACAAATAACTAAAAATAATGTCAGTTGTGTGACTTGTAGGATTTGTCTCCGAAATCATCCTCATATGGGAAGTTGTTAAAGAAACTTAAGTAATATTTTGTGTAGTGAAAGAGAGCTTGAAGTTCATAAAGTTGGAAAGACGTATGCAGAATGGAAGCCTGCCAACCTTAATGCAAAAAAAAAAAAATTAAAAATACATACTATTCCATGTGTAAATGATTCCTGCTGAAATTTGCTCCAAACAGGGCCGTGTATTTTAACTGCTGGAAAGATGCTGTCCAAAAAAAGTTCCCTTTTGCGTTTTTATTATGGTCTTCAAACTTAACAGGATTTTTAAAAAAGAATAAAAGTACAAGGGAATTACATGCCTAAGCTGCTTCAGCTGCCAAAATTTTTTTGGTATTGCTATTAACTTTCAGTTTAAAAAATTTAGTATTTCTCCTTTCTGAATAAACCTGGGTTATGCAGTCTTAATATTAACCCCACAAGCACAGTTTTACAGATGTGCAAACTTCTGAAATGACCAAACCCCAAAGGACTATTAACTCACTCAGATTAAGCAATAACTCTTAATTGTAAAGAGGAGGTTAAATTGTACAATTTCCTTAAGCATATAAAATTAATTTATAACTTTATTTATTTTAAGTTGCAGCAACCTCATCAGACCCTTTTAACTCAGGTTAGTTTGGTTTTATTGTTTGGTCTTCATCCCCAAACACAGATAATGCAAGAGTGCAAATTTGTGACATCTTGGGTATTTTAATCTGTAAAATGAACTGATATGAATGGACATTTTATTGGTACAGGTTTATTTTATCCAGATGTTAAAATATGCATAGCCTTGGTTTCAAAAATTAATAGCAACCACTTTTCCTTAATCTTGAAGGGAATATGTATGTTGATTATATTTTGATTTTTTTTGTTTGAACTTCAAGTGTCCAGTTGTTCTGCAGTAAATAACAGATGGGGAAAATCTTTCTCTTCTTTGTGAAGGAATTTAACTTTCTGTATTAACAGATTGTGTATAAAGAGTTCTAAAAAGAATCTTGCTGAGCTTGACGGGTTTAAAACATACAGCCATTTAACACACTGCAAATTCCTCTAGTTCCATTTTCACTTGAACTTTTAAACAGGCTTTAAAAAGGTAAAAATGTTTGACTTGATTTCATTATCTTGCTGTGTTCTGCTTTAGTGAGAAGGCAAGTACATGAACTGTTGAGTTAGGGAAGGATTCATGTTGGCCTCAGACTTCTAACACTACAGGTGGGATATAAATGCGGAATGACCTCTTAAGCGTGTATTCCTAGCAAAGCTGGGAATTTATCTCCACTTCAGGCCCACTGTGTGGGTTACCTGTAGACAGTAATGCAGTCTTTGTGCTTTTTGTACGGACAAGATGCATTTTTGGGGGAAGCTGTCTCTTGTAAAAAAAGAAGGATAAACAAAGCCAGTCTTCATTCAAAGTAAAAAAAAGTCATCTTCAAAAAAAACCAACAACCCAACGAAAGATACAAAAAACTTTCACCGTCTGAAAATGTCTATTCTAGTTGCTATAGTCATTTTGAACTGCTGTCTCTTTGGCTAAAGGACGTGTTCCCTGTCAGTCTGCCAGCTGCTTACAAGATTGAGAGTTGGCTTTGTTTTCCTTGCAGCCGGCAGTCGCGCTCCCGACCAGCCTCAGCCTGTCCACACCCCAGCCGGCAGCACAGATCACTGTCTCCTACCCGGCTCCCCGCTCCAGCCAGCAGCAAACCCAGCCACAAAAGCAGCGTGTCTTCACTGGAGTGGTGACTAAGCTACATGATACATTTGGTTTTGTGGATGAAGATGTCTTTTTTCAGCTTAGGTGAGCTGTGAACACTCACCTGCAGATGTACTCTGTGATACTCTCACTAAATCAAAGGTTTAGATGATTGCATGCTAATTCTGTGACTCTACTGATAGGACCTGCAATAGTGTGTTGTTTTCATTCAACAGTGAAAGCCAGAGAAGTTAATAGATGCTAGGTCTAAGGTACTTCATAGGAATTTTTGAATTTTTTTTAATACAAAACCCAAAGCTGGGAGACCCAGAGGTTATTACCTTCTTGTAATAGGAAATTGCAGAATTTGTGGGTGATCAAAAGCATAAAATCTGCTATCTGCATGTCTTAACTTGGTACTGTTTGGGGAACTTTTGCCTTTGGGCCAAAGACAGGGAATTACTAAGTTCCTGTGCTTACCCTGAACTGAAGCAGGTAGTACTAAAGCTGAATTTCTGGCCTAGATGCTTTTCCTATAAGCTTTTTTAATGAACTTTGCCTACTTTTGCAGTGCTGTTAAAGGAAAGACACCTCAGGTGGGTGACAGAGTTTTGGTAGAAGCTACTTACAATCCTAATATGCCATTCAAATGGAATGCCCAGAGGATACAGACCCTTCCGAACCAGGTATGTGGGGTTACCCGGTGTCACTGGCAGTGGCTGACTCTGGTTTAAGCTCGCTCCCGACTCCCCTGTGTTTGCTGGCAGAACCAGAGCCAAGCGCAGCCGCTGCTGAAGACGCCGCCGGCCGTCCTGCAGCCCATAGCTCAGCAGACCGCCTTCGGGGTCCAGGCACAGCCACAGCCGCAGTCCCTGCTGCAGGCACAGATCTCAGCAGCTTCCATCACGCCTCTGCTTCAGACACAGCCTCAGCCCCTACTGCAGCAGCCACAGCAGAAAGGTGCTTCTTCAGTGCACACCTTTTTGGGAGGTCACTGGTGCTTAGTGGGTGATGGTTGTTTTCTTGTTGATCAGAAGGTTGAAGGAATAGCTGAAATAATGTGGAGGGGACTGTATTAAGTTGTCAGATTGAATGTGTCTTCCTGCAGCTATGTGCAAGGCACATTGCTTGCAGTAGCTCAGAAATCACCTGGTTAGTGAAATCCCCATGGACTCCTGTTCGTGTTAAGATTTTGTAATCTCAAAGAAAATTCAATGTAATTTTTGTACTTTCACAGACAAGTTGGGGAGTTGAAAGTATTAATAGCTGTGCAGTCCTTCAGCATCTTCTGCAGTGTTCTGCAAAGTCAGGTTTTGCAGTTGTATTGTTAAGCTGTTATTTCTTGGCTTATTCATTTCACTTAGCCAGGTTGGTATGTGAGAGAAGAAACACTGCCAGACACGGCAAATCTAAAAAACAAAGATTGTGGAGTCTCTTGAACTTCAAGTGGCTGAGGAATCAGTAATAGAATTGATAGGACTGCTCTTACCACAGTAAAAGCAAGGGTAGAAGAACCTAAGCAGAATTGTTTTGCATAAATGCTTACTACAGTCTAATTAGTCCTAATTGTCCATTGGTGTTTAGTAACATTTGCTCCACTTAAATTATTTGGTTAAATGTCTTGAGACAGACAAAGCATGTGCTGAGGGATTGATGTAGCATATTATATATTCATGTAGGAATAATTTTTCAGGATACCAATTGTTTTTACATATGAATAGCCTTAAAATGAAGGCTATAAAATGAAGGTTTCAGTTTTCCTTCAGTTCAGTGAGTAGGTAGTATATCTGTCTTAATTTAAGTTTTCCAAAAGGCTTAGCAATTTAGTAGGACAGATTCTGTGTGCTTAGGTTATATTACTTCCACCTGAAGAAGATGCTTTTAAATCAATTTCATTTAACGACAGTGTCAGTTTGCCTCAGTGAAGAAGATTTTAGGTCTCTTGAGTTTCTTTGGGTGGGTGTTAATAATAAATAGGTTTGACTGTAGAGTTAGTTTAGAAAACGTACACAAGAGAAACAGCTGTAAAGCAGCAGTGTTTGCCGAGTGTAGATAGTTGCCCTCTATTCTGCACTGATCCTGTACATTCTGTTTCAGGTGGTTTATTACAGCCCCCAGTCCGTCTGGTTTCACAGCCTCAACCAGCTCGAAGACTAGACCCACCATCCAGATTTTCTGGGAGGAATGACCGAGGTGGAGACCCTATGCCAAACAGAAAAGATGACAGGAGGTATGTAGACCAGACGGTGATCCAAGCAGTCCATAAAGACCTGTCCTTGCCCAGAGCTGAGCTGCTTGCTCCAGAGTGAGTCAGTGAGACCCACAAGTCATGTTACCCTTAGGAATTAGTGAAGAGTTCTTCTCTATCTGAAATTAAGGAGTTTTGTAATTAGTTTCACTTGTAAGGAGACTCTCCCCTTTTTTGACTTGTCTCTGACAGGTCTGTTGTGCTAGAAATCATTTTCTGTTACCAGCCTGCAAAAATATTTGTATTTTGTATGTATTCTTTAAGTCGTGAAAGAGAACGAGAGAGACGTAGGTCCCGGGAAAGATCTCCCCAGAGAAAACGCTCCCGAGAGAGATCGCCCAGACGAGAGAGGGAGAGGTCACCTCGGAGACCGCGACGTGTTGTTCCTCGTTACACGGTTCAGTTTTCCAAGTTTTCATTGGACTGGTATGTTTATAGTGCCAAATGTTTACCTACAGTTCACTTAATCATGGGCACAGCTCACCGTGAGCCGTGTCAGCCCACGTGTGTGTAACTGGGTGTTGAATGATGATCTTGACTTTAAAGAAAGATCAAATATGTAATGGCTGAGAACCTTGTATGATAAACTTGTTTGAGGTTCTGTTACTTTAAAATGATATTGTGTATAAGCTTTATAACCTGGTTTAATAAATACTCCCTAACATGCAGACACCTGAATTGGAAGAGTGTTTAATAATTACTTGTTTTTAAACTTCATCCATGACAGTCAAATATAGTGTTCTTGAGATTTTATAAATACGGTATCAAATATACAGTGCTTGTATTGCCAGTTGATCTACCTCTTAATGATGTACTCTGCTAATAGTTCTTTTTTGCTCTGTCTTTCAAATAATGCTGTGTCTTTCAGCCGTAGCTGTGATATGATGGAGCTGAGGAGGCGTTACCAGAACTTGTATATCCCAAGTGATTTCTTTGATGCTCAGTTTACATGGGTGGATGCTTTTCCTATGTCTAGACCATTTCAGCTGGGAAACTACTGTAATTTCTATGTAATGCATAGAGAAGTAGATCCTATAGATAAGAACGCTGCTGTCCTTGATCCACCTGATGCTGATCATCTCTACAGTGCTAAGGTTTGTATGCTTTTCTTCTAATATGACTATTCATTAGAAACTTTTTTATCAGTAGGGTGCAAAAGTGAGTATAACTGAACTGAAAATATTCTACAGCCATTTGAGCAAATTACAGCATTTTAAGCTTTTTAGTAAAAAGCTAGTATGTAGAGTTTAAAGAATCATGACTGAAATTCAGTTTGTTTTTCTGTTACTAGACTGTGCTAAATCTTGTGTTTACTGAGGGCTCTTCCATTCTCTGGACCCAGTTGCAGTGATATGATTATAGGAAAGGAGGCCAGCTCCTGCAAGATCTCTGAATGATTTCTTAGGCAGTTCATTTTGAATAGTTAATTGAGTCCTTTTTATTCCTTCAAGGATACTTTCTGTGCAGTGTGTGTTATTCTGTTTAGTGGCATTTTCTCTCCTTCTTTCCTGTTCATCTCAATATTTACTGTTTTGTTCAAAGTAAATTGAGATCTATGTTTAACATGTAATACCTGTAACACAGATTGCCCTAGAAATCTCAGACCTATTTTAATGACAGATTTCAAATGGAACAGGTTTTAGGGAAATGTTCTGATGAAGGGGTCTTTTATACAGGATTACAGCCTTTGATGCAGCATATTTTGACATTCAGATAAAGATAGAAAGACTTAACTTACTTGCCTTCTTTGTATAAAAACTGCAAAGCCTTGGCTCAAGTATCAGACATACTGTTTTTTCAGAGCTGTTTCTGCAGAGCAGAAGCTGCCTTTTGGAAGGCTGAGCTTCAAAACAGTCAGTAACTGAGAAGGAGCATCCTGTTTTATAATACACCCTGTGTAGGGTATAGAGCAACCTTGTTGAGTTTGGGTATGTGTGTTTGTAAGTTGTGGTCGCTGTTTACCAGTCATAGTGAGACCTTCACAAGACTGCTCTGACTTGCACCACAGGTGATGTTGATGGCTAGTCCTAGCATGGAAGATCTCTACCACAAGTCATGTGCTCTGGCTGAAGATCCCCAAGAACTTCGTGATGGATTTCAGCATCCTGCTAGACTTGTAAAGGTAAATATGCTTCAATGCCAGACACTTTTGGCAATAAAGGTTGGTTATAGAGCTTTACTGTTTTTGACAGTAAGAGAGGAGCTTGTAGACAGCTGAATGATGACTTCATTTTTCCTCTGAAGACACCTAGTTTATATGTCAATTCTTTTTCCACTTTATAGGAGCTTCACATTTACTGCTTTGTTCAACTTAGTTAAACTCAGTTAACTTTGTTAGCTGTTTTTTACAAGCACTTACTTGTTTTGTAAGGGCTCAGTTGTGAAGAGAATACACATGAAGCAACAGTTAAGCAGCTGTGTGTTAGTGAAACTTAACCATTAAACTGAACAAGCTGTAAGTGCTGTGGTGTTCCAGGACAACAGACTTGTTTTCCAGTTAAATTCTAACTTATGGCAAACGGGAATACTTTCATTTATAGGTATGATGTTCTTGTGGTCTCACCTTTTGTAGCTTTTCTTCATCACTTTTAAGCAGGCACATCCATAAATGTGTATCAGAGTTAAGACACCATTGAAATGACTGTCTTTTAAGTTAGAAAGCTTTTAAAGGCAAAGGAACAAACCTATACCAGTAAATGAACCTGATGGAAAATCTTGAAAGCAAGAATGAGTGATGATGTTTAAACCTATTCCATTGCTGAAATAATCTGTGGAAAAAAAATAACTGAACTCTTTCTTGACTGATTCTCATTTTCAGATTTCAAAATAATGTGACGGTTTACTCACGGATTTCAGTGTGTGTTCTATGAAATATTCTTTGCACTGTGGGAAAATGACTTTTTACCCCTAGCAGGGGAACATTCAGAAGACTCTTTTTGTCTAGTTTTTAGTGGGTATGAAAGGCAAAGATGAAGCTATGGCTATTGGAGGACACTGGTCCCCATCACTGGATGGACCTGATCCAGAAAAGGACCCTTCGGTGCTGATAAAGACGGCTATTCGTTGTTGCAAGGCTCTTACAGGGATTGACTTAAGTGTGTGCACGCAATGGTAAGTACTGTACTGCAAAGCCAAGTACGCTGTAGAAATAAATACTTGTCTGTTACCAGGACTTGAAAAAAAAAAAGGCAAAAAAAAAAAGATGGAAAACCCTTTTTTCTTTGTCAACTGCTTTTGGTAGCTCAGGTAAACTACTCAAAGGATGTTCTGTTTGGTAATAAGCTTGATTGGTGCCAACCGTGCTGAATACTGCATTAAGAACTAATTTAAAATTCTGGATTTATTTTGACATGTTATACTGTAATTTTTTTAATGAACATGTGTTGAAAATATTTTTCATTTTGTGCATAGCTGGAGAGGATCGTCAAGAGAACTTCATTTCATTGTTCTTTTGTTATAAATAAATAGCCCTTTGTTATACAGCCATATTTTCTCTTGATGGGTTTCTGTCCTGTGTTAACACTCAATTTAGTTGTACTAATACCAGGAAAGCCTGTTGTATGCTAAATTTGAAGTGCTTCAGCAACTTCTTTTTGCACGTACAACCTATGTGGGCTAAGCAACAAGCTGTATAAAAAGCGTTTTGTTGGTTTTCCTCCTTTTCAGTTGTGATACCTTTTTACAAGTGTGCCAAAAGAGAAAATATGGCTTCCATAATTTTTTTCTTTAGATAAACCTCAAGGTCTTGCAGCAAAATTTCTTTACTTGATGTGCTACAAGTGATCTAGGCTCTTTAAAATGTATTGTAGAATTTTTTTTCCAACATGCTTCTTCCCTTGCAACAGGTACCGTTTTGCAGAGATTCGCTACCATCGCCCTGAGGAGACCCACAAGGGGCGTACAGTTCCAGCTCATGTGGAGACAGTGGTTTTATTTTTCCCGGATGTTTGGCATTGCCTTCCCACCCGCTCAGAGTGGGAAACCCTCTCCCGAGGATACAAGCAGCAGCTGGTCGAGAAGCTTCAGGGTGAACGCAAGGAGGCTGATGGAGAACAGGCACTGAACGCTAATCCCTTTTTCTATTTCTGCTTCTCACAGGCACAGGAACACAGGCACAAAATGCACATACCACATACTACACAACATACATACACAGGAGGAACATAACTGGTAACAATGACTGGTAAACCAGCTTTCAGCAGTGTAGTGAATGTTGCTTTTTATTTTTATTTCAGCTAGTTCACTAACTTTAAATGTGTATGCTGATATCACAAATGGAATTAAATTGTGCTTATGATGCGCAGAAAATTTTTTATCGTAGATGTAGTTGCTGGAATCTGGGACCAGTTGTTGAGTGAGATTCAGTTTATGAATAGCTGTCTTTAAACATTTTGCCATTTTCTGAAATTTCTAAATTCTCTCTTGTGGCCAATTGTGATATTTGAAATTGAACAAACACTAGTCTGAAACATCTCAATTTCAGGCCACGTGGCTGATCAACATCTTGGAATAAGGGAAGGTCTGACTGAACAAAGAGTAATTTGGGGGATTTAAAATCTGGGGGAAGATCACCCACTGTGTGG
Source organism: Platysteira castanea (assembly GCA_013397175.1). NCBI lineage: Eukaryota > Metazoa > Chordata > Aves > Passeriformes > Platysteira > Platysteira castanea. The sequence continues at coordinate 1,772,747 of VYXC01000316.1, forward strand.
TTACTTGGAGACCAGCAGTGTCTGTGTAACCCCAATATCCTTTGTGGTGTTGCTTATCACCCTTTTGTGTTCCACAGATCTGGCTTGTATTGGCTGAGTGGCACTGTGATCATTTATAAAGTGGTAGAATGTGTGTGTGAACTTGTCTAAATAATAACTTTAGGAGAAGACTATCTGAAACAGTTGTGACCTTGCACAGATCAGCAACAGAATTTAAGAAATAACTGAAATGCTTTCAAGCTTTCTGAATTATAATTTCTGAATTTTATTTGTCAGGATGAAGAGGAAAAGGATGATGGGGAAGCTAAAGAGATATCTACGCCTACACACTGGTCTAAACTGGATCCAAAAACAATGAAGGTAATAAACACTTCTTAAAATTTGATTCCATTGTACATTTTCACCCATAAGACATGATCTGAAATGAAGCTGTATGTTCCCTTAACTGAGCAAAAAAACTTTAGTAGTTTTTTGCTGAATTTATAGGTACTAGATGTGATATCACAGTATGCAGGAATGACTTCTGATTGTACAGCTAATTGAATCTATTCTGAACTTTTGAACTTTGTACAATTGAAGGATATCATGTATGATACATTAACTGGAAGATGAGAGTTCTGCTGTAATCTGCCAGATTACTACTTACATTAAAAATGTGGGGTCTAAAACACTTAAATGATACATTTTTGTACAATTACTGCCTTTTTCAGCTATGTCAGGAGACATAGTAAAAAGTTTCCTCAAAAGGAATAATAATAATAATAATAATAAACAACTATTTTACTCTAATAAAATCCTTTCCCTGCATCTCTGAAAAGTTCCTCAGAATTTTATTGTGGAAAACATCGCTTTAAATCTAATATGTTTTTTGTATCAATAACTGTTAGTATTTTTCAGCACATGTTTAAAAAAATACAGTTCGCTTTTCAGTAGCCTTAATTTTTACCTCACTTTCTCTACTCATCACATGTTGTGATGTCACTGCTTGATGCCACTTACAGAGCTTTTATTTACCAGGTAAATGACCTTCGCAAGGAATTAGAAAGTCGAACCCTTAGCTCTAAGGGACTGAAATCTCAGCTGATAGCTCGACTGACAAAGCAGCTGAAAGTAGAGGAACAAAAAGAAGAGCAAAAGGAGCTAGAGAAGTCTGAGAAAGAAGAGGAAGAGGAGGAGGATAGGAAATCTGAAGATGATAAAGAGGTCAGGATTTGGACATGCTTGGTTTAAGTCCTAAGTATACATAAGATATATGAAACATTTGTATAAATATGTATAAGCATAAAAAGTAGAGGTATGTGCCTGATTGTGCTGGGATCTTGTTGTTCTCAGGTGACTGTACTGGGAACTCTTGCTGTAACTTGAGCTGCTGAATTGGAAAGAAATCTTGGCCAGTTTGAATTTCTTTATATCAGCCAAATCAGCTGAAATGTGCAACTGCACTAAGGATGTCTGAATTAATGTTTGACCTTAAATGTAAGGAAACATAAATGCCAGACTCCTGAGAGAAACCATGCTCAAAACAAGTGAACATACTTTAAAAGACTTTCACTCATTAAACCTACATGAAAAGCAGTTGCTTAGTTGTCTTGGCCTCGGTGTCTCACAGTCCAGCTACTTCATATGGCAGATGGGTTTTCTTGGGTTTGTTTTTCTTTATTAGGAAGATTTAATTTTTGCATTTGGATACTTGCTGTATATTGGAATTTCTCAGTTTTGCAGTTTGTAGTTGCAGTGCGTAGTCTGGTTTGCTATTTCACAAGGATAAACAAGATCTGTGCAGTAAGGCCAAAGCTCAACCACAGAAAAGGGGCAGAAATGTCTGGAGAATGGCTTGTGCTTTAGTTACTTTTAAACCTGCCTTTTTGTGTGTTACCTGCTAACCTGTAGGGGGTGATTGGAAGTTTTATATACCTCTCTAAACGTTGTTGAGGGAGGAAAGGCCATGTGCTTGCTAATTCTCTCAGCTACTGCTGCTGCCTTCTCCCACAGCTTGGATGGGGTTCAACTAGCTTGGGTTTCTTGCCACAGCTTTCTTTAGGATTGGAGAGGAGCTTTGATTCTGCTGGCTTTTTTATAAAGCACAAGCTCTGCCATAACTTTTTTTGTAGTCAGGAGACTTCAGTATTTCTGTCTTGGCGATCACTGAGCTAGTGGCATTTAACCTTTTGTAACCCTTTGTTTCATTTTCATCAGGTGTATCTGTAGAGATTGCATTTCTCATAATCAAGGGTTAAGTAAATTGTCATCTGGTAATTGTTAAAGCTGTGTCGGGTGTCTTTGGAGAGATGATTTTTGAAGCCTTTCTCTTCCTTTGTGAGGAATAAACAGCTTGCTGCACTGTACAGCTGTGCATTGCTTTCAGCAGCTTAGGCTTTCCTTCGCTTTCCTCAGAGCAGTGAGTCCTGAAAACTAAGGCAGAGGCTGAAACTTCAGCTTTGGAATATGCTCCATGTTGGATTTTTGCCCCTTTTTTTAGGAAGAGGAAAGAAAACGCCAAGAGGAACTGGAACGTCAGCGGCGGGAGAGACGCTATATCCTGCCGGATGAACCAGCCATCATCGTGCACCCAAACTGGGCAGCCAAGAGTGGCAAGTTTGACTGCAGCATTATGTCTCTAAGTGTTCTTCTGGACTACAGATTAGAAGATAATAAAGAACATTCCTTTGAGGTGACTCAGCTGTGCTACTTACAGTTAGCCATTCTTGATTCTTTTAAATTTTTGTGTGAAAATTTTTAAATTGCCTAGTCTTTGGTACATGGTACAATAGCAATATAGTCACTGCACAGTATCCAGAAGAATATGCAGATTTTCAGATATGGAATGGAGTTTGTAAAGTTGCTTAAGGTTTCCATATTCAAAGCAGGTAGTAAGAAATCTGACACTCCGTAAAAGTCTGATATGGTGAAAGTTGCTGAGATGGCACCTCATAGCTGTTTTGTCATAATTATATACATTTTTATTACGTTTTAAAACTTTTTGTTTTTTCTCTTTTCTTTATTCTTTATGTGCAGGTATCATTGTTTGCAGAACTCTTCAATGAAATGCTTCAGAGAGATTTTGGTGTCAGAATTTACAAAGCACTGATTTCTCTCCCAGAGAGAGAGGACAAAAAGGACAAAAAAAGCAAAAAAGATGAGAGAAAAGAAAAAAAAGAGGAAAAAGAGGATGAAACAGATGAGCCAAAACCTAAGAGAAGAAAATCTGGAGATGATAAAGATAAAAAAGAAGAGAAAGATGAAAAGAAGGTCTGCAGTTAGCTCATACGTAGTTCTATGCTGTCTGGATCAATATTAAAGTGTTTCTATTTCAGTTTTACATTATTGCTTTCAAAAACTCAGCTCTTGTAATGTTAGTTAATTGATTGGACTTGTTGATCTATCTATTTAAATATGCTTCAATTATATTCAGTAATTTAAAAATTTTACAGGTGTATTGGGAGTATTTTAACATTTAACTGTATCACAGATTTGTATCTGTGTTCTTAAATGACTAAGCGTAAATGTAGGCAAATTCTGACTGACTGGTAGTAAGGTTTTTGCTTTGCTGGCTTTTGATTCTGACTAGATAAATATTTAGGAATGTTTGTTACAGAGGGAAGATAAAAGGAAAGATGATTCTAAAGATGAAGAGGAAACTGAAGATGACAATAATCAAGAAGAATATGATCCAATGGAGGCAGAAGATGCAGAAGATGAAGATGAAGGTATCTTGAACTATGAATTTTGTTGACCTTTCGTAATTTTTTTTTATCATCACTGATTATGTTCTTTCAAGCTGGAGAACACGCAGGAACTAGACAATTTAAAATTGCATTATTAGACTATTTTTATTTTAGTAATTCTGACCAGTTCTACGTAAAATGTAAGTACCTTTATGGTAGGCATTGTCTGAACATAGTTAATATGAACTAGCTGTGGTGCTCTAAGTGAGGCATGCATATAGAAGTGGTTTTATTTTTTTCAGAATGCAGACCACTCGCAACTCCCATTGAAGTCAGTAGGAGATGTGAGTATTCAGCACCTCTGAAAAGCCAAGCCACTTTTACGTGCCTAACTTCCTACTCCTCAGTTCTGGAACGTCATCCTGGTTTGGCTAGGACAGAATGTAGTGCAGGTGCTCTTTATCCGATGTTAGAAGAAGTTGGTTTTTGTTTGGGTGGAGCTGTGTTAGTCTCAAGAAATAGGGAAAGGGTCTGGAGGACTTTACAGGCAGTGGCAGCAGCTCTTTCCCTGCTCAGAGATTCAGAAAGGTGTCAGACATCATGTGTGGTTTTTGAACTACTTTGGGGTAGTTGCCTTTCTTTGGAGAGGTTTTGCTAGAGATGTGGGTTTGCATTATGTGGCTATTGCAGTCTCAGCATTTTCAGTTGTATTTTTGGCAGAGTACTGCACCAGCTTTAAAAAACTGGTGCTAATCTGTGGTTTCTAGAACAACTCCTATTTGCTTATGATTCGCGAGAGTGGCCTGGGCTTGTCTGTTCTGTACAAGTGCTGCTGCTTCCCATAATCTGTCCTTGTGCCATTCCCAGTCAAGAGTTGCTGAGAAAACCCAGCAAGCCCTGGAGGTGCAGGAGAAAGTGGTTTGTTCTCAGAAAAGGGTTGGTAAAATTAGCCAAGTATTGTAGTGCGTAGTTTTTTCCAAAGTTGTCCTCACAAGGAAGGTGAGCTTAAAGCTGAACTTGGCACATTATTCTCTGACCCAGAACTTGCATGTAAGGTATAGAGCTGCATGCCATAATCCATCCCAGCAGTTGTCTATCCCTTGCTCTCTTTTAATCTAGTTTTACTGCACTGTCTACCTTTAGACAAAAAACCTGCCATTTGTAATTTGCATCTAATAAATGATGTGATCTGTAACTTCTTGGAGAATCTAAGTAACAGGAAGAGTAATCTCTCGCTCAACATGAGTATAAACGCATGGTTTTAGTTACATAGTCTATATGGTTTTTATTATATGAAATATTTCAGAGTAAATAATACTGGATTTGAATAGGAATAACTGTAGCTGAGTGCAGACTCTGCCAAGCCTCATTAGGGAGAATTGTGGTAGTTTCCTGCACACCACTTAAATGGATGGAGACATTGGCAGAACTCATTTTTGCCTAGTTAGCAATTGTTTCAGCTCTTTTGTCCTGTGTATGAAACAAATACAGGAAAGAAATTATAAATGGCTTGTGTTAAAATAAGACTAAAGAAAAATCGAAATTTAACAGGGCCCACTTCAATGCATTTTTTATTATTTTTCAGGGAAGTATATTGCAGATGTTTGGGGGTTTATGTGGACTTCTCTAGTGGCCACATGTGTTCTGGTAATGGTTATATAATTGTTTGCTGTGGGTATGTTGAATTTTCTTTCTGTTTTGCAGACCGGGATGAGGAGGAAATGAACAAACGGGAGGACAGAAGAGAGGGAAATAAACATTGTAAAGAGAGGGCATCTAAAGATAAAGTAATTAACACCTTTCTTTAAAATTGCATAGACCTTGTTAGAGGTGTCGTAATTACAGCTTAGATTTATTTTTTATTATAAGACCCGTTTTTCATTTTGCAAACAGCTGTTAAGTAAATGATTGAGGGCAGAAGGGATGTTTCCTATTTTATAATTAGGTTAATTCTACGACCATTTTTTACATACTAGCATGAACAAAAGGAAATTGTGTCTACCAGCTATTACTATCCATTGTGCTGTATTTCTTTTAAATATTGAAAGATTACTTGTCTTATATAGCTTAAATCAGTCTCAAATAATGTGTTCTAAGTAAGTAAATGCTAGTAATATTAATTACTTAGCTGAAAGTAACAATAAAATGAACAGAGAAAAGACTTTTGTTAAGTGAGAACTTGGTGTATTTTTGGAATGATATTTTAACTCCCTAATGATTCCATAATCAATTTTCCATAGGAGAAAGACAAGACCCAGATGGTGACTGTTAACAGGGATCTCCTGATGGCTTTTGTTTATTTTGATCAAAGTCATTGTGGATACCTTCTGGAGAAGGACATGGAGGAGATCCTGTACACTCTTGGACTGCACCTGTCACGTGCTCAGGTTTTGTATAGTACTAAAAAACTCTTTCAAAATACTACAGGAATAGTTTAAATGGGAGAAATGTAATTTAGCTTCCAAAGGCTTTGCTTATGTATCTGTTCTCTTATTTTTATGCAGCCACTTCGTATTTACAATGAAATACTAGTTTAATCTTTTGTGAATTGTCTTGGAGTGAAAAGGTGAAGTTTACAGCTTATAATATGCCCATACTGTATATGTAGCTTTTGTCTCAAAATTGTATTTATTCTTTTCCTAGTTTGTTTGCATTTTAAGCCCTACTATGTTAAAGTTCAAAAAGCTATGCAATTTCTTTTTAAGTTTTCCAAGTTAAACCATTCTTGTTTAGGTAATAGGATGTCTGGGTGTTAAATAACACCATTATTTCTTCCCATGGCTGTGTTTTAGGTCAAGAAGCTACTTAATAAAGTAGTGCTTCGAGAATCTTGCTTTTACAGAAGACTAACAGATACTTCTAAAGATGAAGAAAACCAAGAAGAGTCTGAAGAGCTGCAGGAAGATATGTTAGGTGGTGTATTTTTTTTTTTTGCCACAAAGTCCCAGAGAGTTGTTTCTATATGAATGGTAATGAGAGTTCTGAGGTACTTGATTTCTGGCAGAAACGAATTGAGCCAGTTTGGAAAAGTAAATCTTTGGCAGTTCAAAAGTAACAGGGTTTTTTGTGCTTCCAAAGCATAATGTTGCAGCTCTAGAAGAAATCTTAATATCTTGGAGCAGGAAAGAGGACAGAGGTTAATGTTCAATATTGATGAACATCATTTCTCATTATTAGTTTTGAAGTCAGGAGGATCAGAGCTTTAAGTAGAACAGTGGAGCCTGAGTTTTGAAGACAAATTACTGCAGGAAGGAGGCATAGAATGATGTCCTGAAAGATGGTGCTTCTTTTCGGCAGGGGGGACAACTGAGTCAGGAGAAGGATGGAAATAGGAGGGATAGACCAGCAAACTTGAATCTTTATTTGTTCTTTTAAGAGGTTTTTGAGGTTGGTCACTAGAGAATGACTTTATGACTATTTCCTGATGCTGCTTAATCCAACGCAGGGAACCGCTTGCTTCTGCCATCGCCCACTGTAAAGCAGGAGTCCAAAGCCGTAGAGGAGAACGTCGGGCTCATTGTGTACAACGGAGCCATGGTGGATGTTGGCAGCCTTCTACAGAAGCTGGAGAAAAGCGAAAGGGTGCGGGCAGAGATAGAACAAAAGCTCCAGCTACTAGAAGAAAAAACAGGTGGGATGTGACTTTGACAGCAGTGCTTACAGGGTGCAAGACACTGAGACTTTTTAAGTAGTTAAATCAATTTTGGTAATATTTGTGATCTAAATTTTACTCAAGTTGAATGCAAAACTTCCAATGTAGTCAAAATTAAGTATTATCACATGGTAATTCAATGCCGTTTTTAATGTTCTTTAAAAATTAGTATTATGGTGTTGCACGTAAATAGAATAAAGATGCAAAGTACACAGCATTGAAAGTGACATGATGTTTTCATTTCTTCTCAAGATGAGGATGAAAAAACTATACTACAGCTGGAGAATTCTAACAAAAGTCTGTCTGCGGAGCTAAAAGAAGTAAAAAAAGACCTTGGCCAACTGCAAGAAAATTTGAAGACCTCAGATGATAAAAAATTGCAATTTGAGAGTCAGCTGAATAAGACAATCAAAAATTTAGCTACTGTTATGGATGAAATACAGAGTGTTCTTAAACAGGTTAGAATTGTTTAATTCCATTTTTTTGTTATTGTAGGCAAGCTTCTGTAGACTAAATTATTGGAACAAACACTTCAATATAAAAACAATTTTGACATGAATTCAGGGCACCAGTATCTTAACATATATAGAGAAGAAGCTTAATGTTTGAATGGTTATTTAAAGATAGCAAATTAAATGTGTTTTTTTCTTAACTTGGAACATATGTTCCTGACTTCAATGTTTTTGTAAAAGGTATAAATATATATAGAGAGATTTTAAACTATCTGAATGTTTTCCTGTCCTGATCTTGTCCATCCCCAGCAGTCCAAACCTGCTCCTCTGTTTGACTGGTAAAGAGTACTTTTTCAAGGCAGAATTCAAATATTCCAGTGGGAGTATCTCAGTAAAATGAGTTTTAAGCAAACCACATAAACTCCAGAGCATTTCTACCTGTCAGTTTCTCAGGAAGATACTGGAATTGGCTATAACTAAACTGAGTAGGATACCAGTTCACATAATATTTAAAGCTGACAACAAACAATGTCTGTCTCATGCTGCTTTACAGTTCACATGAGAAATACAACTTGTACAATTCCTCTCATCCTCTCCCTTCTTCCTTTCAAAGGACGTTGTGAAGAACGAAGATAAAGATCAGAAATCCAAAGAAAATGGAGCAAACGTATGATAAACTGCTGCTGTTTAGAAGAATGGTGTTACATAATGTAATATAAATCATGATACCAGAATGTATGGGAAGTGATGCATGTTTGATTTAGTAGTATAAATATCTTAGTTCCAAAAGATGTATAAAGTTTTATGAACGTGAGTGTCTGCTCCTGAAGATTGCTTGTAATTCTTAGCATTCAATTTGAGACACTCCTCGAGTGAAAATAATTTTGCATTGCAAAAAGTTTTAGGATGAACTTTGTTATAGTTTTAACCCTAATAAAGTTCATCAACGTAATGAACAGTAGCAAGTATTTAATTACCAAATGTTTTTCATTGAAGTCTAGTGAAATCAAAATTTTCATTATTTATAGACTTGCCATTTTTAGGTTTTTGTCTTTATTTCGGTCTAATTAGTCTTTTTAAATTCAAATATAAATCACAAAATAGCATGCTGCTTAATTTTACAAGTAAAGTTTTTTTAAAAAAAAAGCTTCTTGGATTTTTTTTTTTGTTTTCACTTGTCACAACTTTTTTTCCCTTCCAACTATAACTTTCTTCCCCAAAGCTGCTTGTATTAAAGCCTCATAATATACAGTAGTTCAGATGAGTTAAGAAAGCAATAGAAACCTACCAAAATACTGGTAGGGTTGTGAGATTTATATGAAAATACATGGGCCTGTTTTAAATGTGTGTCATTTGTGTTCATTAAGTTGTTCTTATCTTTGGATTAGTATATACACTCCTTTTTAATGACAAATGCAGTGTATTAAGATGTGTGGTTGGATACCAGGCCAGTAGATGTCAGAATAATGCCTTATATGGAGAAAAAGCTGCCAGTGTAAATTGCCTTGGACTAAACTTGGACTGACAAAGTGTGTAATTACTGCTAAGACTTAAGTCCACCAAAAAAATGGATCCACAAGTATCTATACTGCATATTGTAATTACAAAGGAGCAGGACACAACTTGGTTTGTGGGTAAGATGGCCTTTCTTTGTGTTCACAAATCACTAGAGGTCAAAGCTCACAAGTTAATGTGACATCCTTGTCAAAGACAACTTACTCAAAGAATGTGAAATATCAACAGTTGTATTTTGGTGCAACTTTCAGGATAGTTAAGGGGTTGGAAAGTTGGAACAAAAGTGTTTTCTTACAGAAATGGGTAATTTTAGCAAATGTTTTCTTTTTTAGCCTAGATGTCCTAGGTAACTAAAGACCTGTTAGGAAAGTCCAAGTGCCATAATATGTATGAATAACCTACATGGAAACTCATGTAGCTTTAATGAGATGCAATTAAAATGCCTGAATTTATGTTCAAAATAGTTTAAGCTGGTGCTTTTGTCACTTACTTTTCTTGCTCTTCTGGAGCTAGACAAGTGAAATATCTTTCATTAAAGTAACATGCGTAAGCTTCCCCCTCATTCATCTCAGTCGAGTCATTGTATAATACCTGAACTGTTCACAGTCCAGTAGGAAATACTATAAAAACACTAATTGTAAATAAGTACACAGAAAATACATGTTTTAAAAACTGGGAGGTAACATCTCATAATGATTGAATGAGGATGGTGATAAATTTATCTTATGAAAAGCATTATCTGTGGTGTACAGATGGTGTTAAATTCTTTTGTAATCAAATTATATTTTTCACCTTTACCTTTGTACAGATTGTTGACAGCATGTAATTTTTTTATGTTGAGCACCATTTATTTAAATGGACTTGAAAGAATTGCATCTGAAATACTTTGTTCCTGAATTTCAGCAGTACATGTGAACATACAAGAAAATGAGTCTAGAATTCAAGATAACGACATTTTAGGCACACTGAAACGTCTGAAATATTTTGCTGGGGTATTTTCACCTTAAACTGCTGAGCTGAAAGCAGTTGTTAAAGCAAGCAGGCCTCGTCTTGTTCGTCAGTGAGGGGCCCTGTGAGACATTTGCTGGAGTGATACAGATTTTTACGATATTTAAGAAAAAAAGCATTTGTTAGAATGACTGTAATCTTTCTCTATATTGCTTTGATGTAATAGTGTTTCAGATACTATGTACAGTCTGCATTTATGTTGGAAAGGTAAAGAATAAAGGAAAAAAAAAAAAACAAAACCCAAGGAAAACTTTTACAACCTACCCAGAGCTTGACCAGTCTCCTGAAGCACAATTAATGTGAGGAAGAACAGGCACCTCTTACAGGCTGTGTGACTTGCTGGACCAAACACCACACGGTTCTGTATATGACCCACACTGATGCTGTGTATTAGCTAAAGCTTCTTAGTAATATTCCCAGAAATATTACTGATTCTTAGGAAAATTGAATAGAGTATCAGTAATGGAGGTTTGGAGAAGTAATTTGTCAGTTTTGATTTATGAACAAAGTTTTTGTATTTCATGTCAGCATTTCCCACCTCATGGTCTTTGCACTTCTGTCATTCGTTCTGTCCCAGTTACTGGCAAAAGGCTGCTAAAAGGGAGCTGGAGCTGAGTCATACTCAGCTTTGGCATCCCATTTGTTTGGACTTCTTAAATCATCACAGATACTCTATAGAAAGTAGTAAATCTTGGACTGCCTTGTTCTGTAGAGAAAGCCCTGCTAGAGCAGGCCCATAAGTGGAATCTGATCTCTGGTTCTAGACTTATTTCCCTCCCCTTTGCTATTTTGTCTAATGAGGGCAAATTAATGAGTTGAGCCCTTACAAAATTATATTCAGTCCTGTAGATGTCTGTGAATGAGGCTGGGAAGAAAGATGCAAGTGATACATGTGCATGCAAACTGACCTGGGATAACACAGGCTCTCTTGAGGCCCCTCTGCTTCTGCTTGGGCAGTGAAAAGGCACGAGTCTGTAGTTTCATTGCTACATAGAAACAGTGGCAAGTAAACCAATGGTGAGGTTTTGCCAGCTTTCTCTAGTATTGAGGATTGCATGCAGGAAATGGAGCTGCTGCCAGCACTGCTGCATGTTGTGGCATGATGAAGACACACTGGGTTTTCTTGACTCGCCCAGTGCTTGATGCCTGTGCCCATAGTGCCCGGGCACTGCTGCAGAAGGACTCTGGGACTGCAGAACGACTTCAGGTTGTTGGTTTGTCCAGTGTCCTCTGGCTCAGTCTGGAATGCCCTGAGTGGACAATGGAGAAATTGGAATTCTCTCCCTGCTGTCTGGGGGTTTCCACAGATCCAGCCTTTACAGTTGAGTTCTTTCAGTATCTAGCATTTTAAAGCCTAGTCCTTTCACATAACTTCTTTTTCAATGTTTAACTGCTTTGAGAGAGGGGAATGGCTTCCAGTCCATCTTTCTGCTGAGTAATGTGCTGTGTGAATATCTGATTTATGTAACACAGTTAACTCTCACTGATAATTTTGTCAGGAATGTGCACAAAAATGTGTTTTTTCTCTTGTTTTCTGTACTGTTTGTGTACCCAGGTCAGGTTCTTACCTTGAATGCATTTGTTCAGTGCAGTTTATATTTAAAAATATAAAAGATTAAATAATTCATTTTGAGTGACTGAGTCTTACAGCCAGCAACAGATTGCAAAATGTGTAGGTAGCACAGTCACTACACTTATACTGGTATATTCCAGAAAGCAGAAGTGGGTCAAGTAGAAATTCAGCTGGGACTTGCATATTGCCGTGGAGTGTGACCAAAAAAATGTCATGAATAATGGATAGTTTTACTCAGTTATTGAAGCTGCCAGTGTTTTCTCAACAAGCTTTTATGTTTCTGCATACCGGGTTTCATTGATGTATTGCACAAAAGTTGTTACAGTAAAAAGCTCTAATAACAAAATGCATTGCTTTCAAGTAAAACCAATTTCCCTTATTTGTTCATCCACTATATAATCCACAGCATCTCAATACATAGTATAAACTTAGAGTTTTGGAGCACACCAAATCTCCCCTGATATTGTGTGTTTGGTAGTGTTGTAATTCTGTTTCAGAATGTTGCAGTATGTTAATACTGGAACTTGTCTTGAAAATGTGATGCTGCTTGTGATTTCCTGTATCCTGCTGGTTTTAAATGTTCTCTATCAAGTGAATTCTAACTAGTTTGAGGATTTGGATCAGGTGCCCCACAGCAGGTATAAGAACCAGCACCATTGCAGTTGTGATTCAGTAATGCTGCAAGGTGTTGTATCTAGTCAAATAGTTCAGCTCTCTTTATTCTTCTCTTTAAAAGGACAGCAAAATAATGCTGCTGGGTAGATTTGTTTGTTGCATGCTGCAGTTTGATATTTATTTGTAGAAATTACCTGAGCTGGATTCCAGCCAAGGTGACAGATTCCCAATGCCGGGTGTTCTGATAGGGAATTGATTCCCAGATTACTTCCCCCTCAGCCTACTGAGGGGCACAAGTTAACGGATGCTGTTGACTGAGTCACTGTTCACATTTCATCACAAACAGCTGGGTAAAGGGGAAGAGTGAGGAGGAGTCAAAACTGCAAAGAATCCCAGCCTGAACTCTCCCCACTCTGCTTTCCAGCAGATCTTGTTCAAGTACTAATTTGCTTTATTATTTCCTTGCAACTTTTTTAGTGGTATACAGGATTTGTTTGAGTGTCAGATGGGGTTTTCTCCCTGTATTGCTTAAATATTTTTGGTTTTCCTGACACAGGGTCATCCAGTTACATTCCTGTTTTGTCACGCAAGGGGCAGAGACAGCTGGAGAACAGCAACCTTCATTTTCAGTCCCTTTTTAGCAGGGCTGGATGGTAACCAGCAGATCAGCATCTGAAAAAGCAGAAATTGCTGCCCCATGTGCTGTAGAAATGAGCAGCTGGAGATAGAAGTACCTTGCAATGCTGGTCTCACAGAGCAACCTCCTTTGCTGTGAAACAGTCCCTTGCATGTGTGCAGAGGACAAGTTAAAAGGGAGCAGGTGACTTTCCCTCTAAATATCACGTACACGCTGGGTAGATGGGTTACACTTTCAACTTGGCTCTAATAAGAAACAAGAGAATTTTGGAAGTTCACTTAAGCATCTGGAAAGACTCCTGTCTGTTTCACAAGAGGTAGTCTGCATCTCCAGTTAAAGACTTTACTTTTCAGCTTGTCTCCTCATGCCTTGTTTTATCAAAGTACTATTCAGGTGAGTTAAATACTTCATTAAATACATAATATTAAATGTAACTATTAGAACATTCATGTTACAAGTTGTAAAATCTTGGGGAAGAGTTTCCTAAAGCAACTTCAGGGTTTTGGTAAATGGAGAAAATGTTGCACTTGTCAAGTATCTCCTCTGGTATAAGAACATCATATATAATGTGACTAAACAGATGAAAATATGGATTAGCTGCTCACCAATACTGAACCTGATTTTTCTGCCATAGTATTCTTCCTGAAATCACGCTAATAACTACTTTTTTTTTTTCTTTGAGGGGAGAGGTGATATTTTCATTATAAAAGGAGAGGAAAAATAGGTGACCATTAGTACTGGGACATGTATGGGTGGCAGCACATCTATAAATTCTCAGACCATCCATGGGATCCAGTAATATGCTTGTAAGGAATGTGCAATCAGCATTTTCAGTCTTGTGATTTGGGCATGTAGTGATGGACAGCACAAAAGGGGACTTGTGGGAATCATATAATGTACAATATTGGTGATCCATGGACAAAAGCAGAATTTGTATAGTGTGACTTTTGGGTAGCAGTGGTTCAGAATAGGTAGGATTGATAAGAGATGGCTGTACAGATGATGTTCTGTGCAGTGAATAAATTTTGTTGCCTACTTCACGCTTAAAAGGAAGATGAATCCGCTTTAGGTCTTATTTTCAGTGAAGATAGTTTAAAAAAAGATTATTCTAATGCAACATGCAATTTAAGAACCTACAAAAATTCCCAAAATAGCACACCTAATTGGACACCAGATCCCTCTGTAAGCACCAGTTTCTAAAGCAAGCTGTGCCCTTACCATGTCTGTGGGAGCCAGTAAATATCCCAATCAGGGAATGAGAGAGTCCCGTAAAGGGACTCTGAGAGATCTCCCCCGGTTAGGGTGAAGCCTCCCCAGGATGCTTTGTTCTACCATGCCAAGGTACCCCAGTTCTGTTTCCCTGACTGGCCCTTGATTTCCCTGCCCTTTTTTCCCTTGTATGCCAAGGTCCCACCTATGTACCCCCCCCCGTCCCTGATGCTTTCCCCACCCCCGTATATAACCTGGAACTCTCCATCTCCCAAGGTCTTTGGTCTCTGGTGCCCTTCATACATGGGGCTCAAATAAACCTGTGCCGTGGAATTCCACAGCAAGACCCTTCCTGCCTCTTTGCTATCGACCTGTCGAGAAGCTACCCGGTGTGTGTGTGTGTCTGTGTGAGTGCAGTGGCTGCCGAGCGACTTTCTGCTGGAGTTGGTTTGGGAGGTCGTAGCACCCCACCAGATCACCCCCGGGATCCGACAGTGTCTGTCAAGGATTTTGCACAGTGAATGAGAGGAGGCAGAGCTCTAGAGCTCTGCAGGATAGGAATGACCTGTGCAAGTGACTGTAACCAGCGCGCAGGGCAGGGCTAGAGCGCAGCCTGTGTGTCTGCACTGGTGCCTNGGGTGAAGCCTCCCCAGGATGCTTTGTTCTACCATGCCAAGGTACCCCAGTTCTGTTTCCCTGACTGGCCCTTGATTTCCCCGCCCCTTTCCCCCTTGTATGCCAAGGTCCCGCCCATGTATCCTCCCTGTCCCTNGTCAAGGATTTTGCACAGTGAATGAGAGGAGGCAGAGCTCTAGAGCTCTGCAGGATAGGAACGACCTGTGCAAGTGACTATAACCAGCGCGCAGGGCAGGGCTAGAGCGCGGCCTGTGCGTCTGCACTGGTGCCTCCTTTGGCTGCTCTGCCAGGCCTCACTTCGTGGAAGTGTAATCTGAGACAGGGCAAGAGCCTTGATCCTGGGGGAGAAGGGGGAGGGAGTCTCTTGTCTCTGTGAAATCTTAGTGCAAAGTAGAGGCAGATTGCTCAAGCCCAGAGTGGGATTTTCTGGAAGGAGAGTGCCCTGCCCTGGAGCTACGAGCAGCAGGGACAGGACAGGAGAGCTTGGAGCAAGGCTTGACCACAGTGGCAGAGGCACAGAGCCAGTGCTGGAGCCCTCCGGTGCCACTGAATTTATTTGCTTTCGTCTTGACTCTTTCCTACTTGCGTTGCTGCCTGCCTGAGTGATCCCAAAGGTGAGATCCTCTCTCTTGCAGAGCTGCCGGCTGAGTCAAGCAGAGTAGCCTGAGCTGCCATCAGAGGCCTCATCAGCTGGAAATACCAAAGCACTGTCTCAGGGCAGGTTAACTCCTGCCTGTGGCATTTTGTGACAGGCCATGTAAATCCTGGCAGGCAAAAATCCTGCTGCCAGGCTGGCAGAAAAGTGGCGAGCGAACAGAGCACCACCAGCACAGCTTTCTCCAAAGGCACAGCCTCCCCATCAGTCGGACACTGGGGCTGACTGGGTTTGCTGATAGCCTGGTTTGCAGCCAAGTCTGTGGTGACCTGGTGAGTCCACTGCAAGGTAGACTGGGCAGTCGGTATTTAGGAAAATGTGGTAGGAAGCTGGTGTGCTGGTTGGTTCTGGTGTTCTGTTGCAGATAATGTTTCCTGGAAGAAGTGGATATAATGTGTATGGAGCCTGATAGTGAAATGAACTGGAAGGTGCATTCATAACCAGTGGAAGACTAAATTAGTTTCATTCTTCATGGACGTTTTAAGAAAAGGATCATGCATTGGAAAAAAACACTGGGGCTGGACGTTATGGATTGAATAACCACAAAGATTCCTCCGAGAAAGAGCTACAGAACATGCTGCTGCTGAAGGTAAAGGTGGAGGGCACACAGCACCGTGGGTGGGTGATGGCTGCCCGCCGGGGAAGGCACTGTGCTACCTAATGCAGATGTGATCATCTGAAGTCAGCAGCTGCTTTTAGTCTTAGTTCCTCTGGAAATGTTCACCAAAAAAAAAACAAAAACAAAAACAAAAACAAAAAACCACACACAAAAACAAGCAGCTCTATGAAGTGATCTTTTAAACCTTTTCTAAAAATTTGTAAAAGTGGACATGAAAGATCTATGAAGAAATCGGGCTCAGATACATTCAAGTAGCTACTCTAAATATCTAATTATTCCCATTAATTTTAACTACATCATACTGGTGAATATTTAGCCGTCATTCTCATTTGCTACCTCCAATCAGTACATATGCAACTGACTGTTCTAGTGACCTCTGCAGTCTAGCGAGGCCAGGCTGCAATGAAGGCCTTAGTCTATGCAGAAAGTACAGCTGGGGATTATCGAGTGTTCTTAATGCATGTTTGCCACGAAAAGTCCTCTGAAATGTGATTGCAGAATACACTCACCAGCATTATAATGGTGGGTCAGATTAAATTTCTGCTGTACTGAGTGCTGCCTCACAGCTCTTCAGTTTTCACTCGGGGCATTGGTTTTGGTCAGTAAGTCCCTTTGCTGTTTGCAGTTGCTGGAGGAGGGGCAGGCTTCGGTATGCTGGGGTCATTAATCCTGGAGTCTCTTTTGGTCCCGTGGGGTTTGTGTCGGTTTGTCCTGTATCCCGGAAGGCTGCTCCTGTGTGACCGACCTTCAGCAGAGGGAGATAATACCACAGGACCTCTGTAGTTCTTGCAACTTTCTGTGTGGTTTGGGCACGGTTAATCAGGATTGCTCTCTGTGGAAGGTGACTATAGGAGTACCAAGTTCTAATTATCGAGCCTAACGCAGGTAAGTGATACCTGAGCAGTGAGCAGTGCAGTCCTTGCTTTCTGGCAGCTCAGATATCAGCTTTTTTGATGTGAACCGCCTTGTGCTTTAACTTTCCTAAGACTAAAGGACAGGAAGCATTAACAATCAAACCAGGAATGCTGCTAACAAAGACCAGAAGATGCTGCAGTGGAGACATTCAGCTCTTCAGCCCTGTAGTAACTGCTAGGTACTTGGTGAGGTGCAAACAAATCTCTTTTCAGTTGGATTTCCAAAGGTTAGTAGGGATTTTTATAGCTATCGTTATCTGAGAGGTTTATTTTTACTTTTCCCTGACTGTAGCTCTGCAATCCTCTTTGTCTAGGGATGAATTCTACCTTAAGTTAGAAGTGCATTTTTCTTCATTTCAAGCAGGACTGGATATAATTAGATCACAAAAGCTTTTTGTTGAAGTTAACTAGCAATTCTTCAAGAAAGAATTCAACAGTGCACTTTTTCTCAAAGCAAAAGAAATTGCTAACTTTTGGAAGACCAAAGGAATTCTTAATGATATATTTCAAAATATTTAACAGGAAAATTTCTGATGTCTAGCCTATGTTATCCTTGGCCAGCTCAACCTCTTTATTATTTTCTTAACACTGTCTTAGCTTAAATCACATAATTGTTTTTTTCCTGTTTCTGGTACTTACCCTTCTTTCCCAGTAATTTGTATAGAATAGCCACTGCCTGATGCAACCCCATTTTCTGACTAGAAAATTGATTTCTTTATTCAGTCATTTCTTGGGCACTCTGATAACTTTACTGAACTGGTAACATCTGGTAACTCCAGCTGGAGTTCATCTTCCCTAATCACAAATTAACCTGCTGACCTCTTAACTCAGTCCAGGAGAGGTGTTACAAGGAGGAAGAGTGGTTTTATTGGTCTCTACCTAAAAAGCAGCAACATCAATAGGTATATTGGGAATAGTTCTCTCTAACTATAGTTAAGTTTTCTATCACTGTTGAAAAGTTATACGTTATTGCTGGTCTCCTGGGGGTGATTTAGAGAACTTGACTCCATTGTTTTTTACCTCCTTGCTTCCTAGTAACTTCTTTTCTGATACATGGCATGGCTGGTTGAGTACAAATGTAAGTTACTCCAGTAAATTAAACAGATTATTTCCCCTATCGTCCTGCCTCTTGCTGCAGTAACAGCAAAAAGGATTTCTAACAAGTTAGAGTTCTCTCATTTGTCTTTGTGAATTTCACTTTTTCAGACAATCAATGTTGAAGTGACATTTTCATTATTTTACTTCAATTTCTGGAAGCGTACCTGGGGAAAAAATCTACTTGAGTGTCTTTATTTAGCTAATTTTCTAATTTAAAATTATATATTCTATGCCTTCTCTTCCAAAAGTTATCAGAAATGGTCATTTTCTGCCCTGAATTACTTTTCTCCCATTTCTTATATACATTTGGCTCTAGAAAAGCAAGTAGCAAGTTAGACAACTAAAATGCAAAGGATAGTGTTTCCTTGTGTTTTGGGTTTGTTTTTTTTTTTTTAAGAATTGACAATATTTTAAAATTAAGCTACTGTTATCATGTTTGCTGTCTGTATTTTACACAGAGAGAGATTTGACTGCATTTTTGATCTACATGCTCTCATGTAACTGTTTGCAATAATGAGAAATTCAAGCCACTTGGGTTTTTCATGCTTCCTGACTAAAGGCTGGGATGTTGGGAACCAAGCATTGTGGTTCTTAGGAAACATTTCCTGCACATGTAGCAATAGGAGTATCTGCAAATTCCAGCAGCATCTGGTGAAATTTCACAAATATGTGGGTGTAGCAGGTGTCAGAGATGGGAATCACTTGGCCTCCAGTATCTTTATCCTTGGCTGTAGTACACGAAAAGTGTTGGGAATGAGTTTTCAGATTCATTAGAATAATGAGCAAACGCTTTTGAGGTTTTTTCTGTTAAATCCACTTGTTTGCTGGGCAATAGGTGAGAAGCAACGGGCACGCAGCACTGCAGCGTTAACTTTGCCAAGTCACATTTCAGTGAAGAATTTCCAGACCCTGTTGCATGCTGGGTTTAAAGCCCTCGGCACTCAGAATTCCTCCTCACTGCTTATCTCAAGGAGCCTTCCTGGCTACTGTTTCTCATCGGAAGACACTGTGATTCCACAAATCGTTGTTATTCTTTATCCCAGCAGTTAAAATGACATTTGTGCTAGAGAAACACACTGGGGCACTGGACATCCTGACTTTACAGAACAGACTAGACCTTGACTGATACTGGTCACCGGAAGTTTAGTCAAATAAAGGGAAATTTCAGTCCCAAAAGCTTACAAATAACACAAACTGCCCTGCTGTGTTTATTCCCAGATAAAATCCAAAATATCTCTCCCGTCCTTTCAGATGGGGATCTCATGGGGTGCATGGTACACCCAGGACTGGGTAAGAACTTTTATATTCTCCTTGGGAGATGCAGGGGAAGAAAAGGTGAAAAATCACGGCAATGATTTTAAAATTTCCCTCAGAGGGTGAAGCAGGGGCTAATTTAAAAAACTTTTGATCTGATAACTGAGCAAATTCTGTGGAAATGCCCACATCTCTCTGTGGACCATCTCCTGTGCTTAGCTGAGTTGTTCAGTCAATTGTTCACCAAACGAGGGGCAAACTGCTCCCTCCCACCTTTCCCGTACAGCCTGGGGGGATGCATGCAGGGCCGGTGCTGGGAGAGGAGTAGGGGATTCTTAGCTGAGATTAGATTCAATTACAAATACTCGATTTGAGCGCACTGACCTCCCGAGCCTTTGGAGAGAGAAACTGGGGTGATAGTCCAGGAAAATGCATCTCAGTAGCTGCTTGCTTGTTGTCCTTGGTCGTCACCAGCTCGTTTCTGTCATCCCAGCCTGCCTACTCTCGTGACAGCAGCATTTCCCGTGTGCCTGAACGGCCTGACTCCCTCTTTGTGATTCCTGTCGAGTAGAAGAGAAAATATCAAATTGAAACACTTCTGCTCAGCCTTTAGGGGCTGAATTTGCTGTCGGTTCAGCATCTCTGTTGCAGGGCTACAAATTATTCACAAGGAAAGCTAAGAAAGCCCTGTCCTTTTCAGTTAGGCTGAAGTTGGGATGGGCATGCAGGCTGACTTCTCTGTGGACAGGTAATACGCTGGTCACCTTTTCCAACGAGGGCTCTGCGGCAGGCTGGAAATTTATATCTCTTGGGAAATATCCCATTGAAGAGTGACACTGAAAGGACAGCACACTTTCCTGTGAAGTGTCAAGTTTTATACGTTTTTGCTGCAGGTATTGAATGAACTGGAATGTGATCAGACAAGGAATTGTTTTGTGCTCGTTTGTGCATTTATAGAGTAATCTGATAGGTCTAGCTCCTCACTTTTTCTTGTGTGAGTCTCCCACAGAACATAAGGAGAAGCACTCCAAGAAGCAGCTAAAAACTGGGCAGATAGTCCCTGAAGCTGATTTGATATTCAAACAGAATCTCCATGATAGGAGAGTGATGGAATTGAATCCCCTGCAAATGTTCAGCAACAGCTTGAGGAGCAAGGATCAAGACTTCCATTGTACTTGTGGGCTGTAATAACCTTTCAAAGAGCAGGCACAGCTTTGGGGGACTATATTTGTTCCTGGGTGATGACTCCCAGGTGTAACTTAGTGAGCTCAGCAGGTAGTGGCTGCCTGGCTGCAGAGGTCCTCACATGCTCAGCTTCTCTGCATGTTTGTACCAGCTTTCAGGAACAGTTTTGAAGTGCCCCCTGTGGCACTGGTACACCTGGGGTCCACCTACAGCTGGGTATTTGAGCATTTCCTACTTACTAGCACTTCTCAGCTTTGCTTAAAAAGAGAGACACTCCCAAAGCCACCTGGCAAGCTTTTAGGACAGATTTGTTTTCATTTGAGTAATTTAAATTCGTTCACAGCAATGAATGACAGTACCAGCACGGTTCTGCCTCACATCTTGTGAAGCTACAGATGAAACTATGGCCTTGTGAGTAGCTGAAAAGGTCATGACTCTGGAGTGGATACTGTTTGTCAGGCAGTGTGGTTACACACAGGAACACACAACTGTAATGAGGATGGCAGCTCAGCAAGAGGCTGAGGATGTGCCTCATGGGATTCCTTTCTTTTGGAGTCCCTTTCTTCCAGTGGCTTTCATCCTGTCCCAAAAACAAGGATGTAGGTTTGCAAGTCAAAGGAGAATAATTCTGTACTTCAGTGGTGCTGGCTTCTGTGAAATGTAACTCACAGCATGTGGTCATGCTTTGCATTGAACAGTTTAGGATTATTTAGAATTCCGTGCCTTTTTTTTCATTTATATTTATATTCAGACCTGAAAAGAGCGGATGGCCTAAAATGGTGCTTTATTTTGCACTGCTGTGTATAGGCTGCCAAACATGAACAACAGTTTGAGTTTCTGTTTTATTGTCAAACATTACTTTTAGAGTTATTTTCAGTAAGATACTTGATTCAGAACTTACTAACTTGCATATTCTGTTGTAATTGGTTTCTACCAATTATCACGGTTGTTCCAGTGGTGACTCTGCTGATGTATTTTAAGGAGGAAAAAAGGAAGAAAACATTTGTGCTCTTTGAAGGAGCTTTTTATCTACCTTGCTATTATTTGCTTACTGATCTAATTCTATTCTGCGTAATGATTGTGTAAAACTTACATTATTTCACAATGTTTAGTACCTAATTTCATCTGGCATTTAGCCCTTACCACTGACTTTAGATAATACCCCTGAACATTTAATGCATTTCCATATAAAATTCTTACTAAGGTGTTAATCCTGTATTATAAAAGTCCTTTCTCAGTAGAATATGTATTGCACTAACCCTAAATGCTGCATTCAAACTACTGATTGACCTCACAACAGCAAGATACAAGGGCCTGTGATGTTCTTCAGAATCATGGTGCATTTACCAGATCTGCTCAGATCGAATTACCTGAAAGGTGTAATCTGTAAAAGCATTTGTGTGTGCAATTTTTTTCACACTACCCCAGCAAATAGTCTCTAATCACACTGTTTAGTAAGTACCACTGAACAGAAGTGTATTTTTTTTTATAATAAGCGCCATTAAACTTAATTTACTCTGATTTAAAAAAAAAATCTCTAACCAGATCAGTTGGAAAGTCCTTGCTATGTATTGTGTATTTCTCGGTGCTAAAGACTTTCAGCAGCAAAAGCTCTTGCTTCTGTCTTTCGGGTGAGAAAAAAATTCAAGAAAATAGGCTGAGCTGTGCTATATCTTTGATCTTTTGAATTCTTGCACCTTGAATCCTGAAAGGCAGATCTTAACTACCTTAATGCTCTCTTAGGATGAGGGTAATTTGAACAGGCCTAATTTTTTCCGTCTCAGTCAGAAAAGACAATAGTTTCTGCTATTGTAGTCAATATTGTAGTCTGTTATCACGTAGTAAATTAAACAAATGGCATCAATTAGTAGTGCTTCTGCTGTGGTCTTTGAGATGGTTTCAGAATCAGAGACTATTAGGTTGGATATTAGGAAGAAGTTTTTCACGGAAAGAGTGGTGAAGTACTGGAATTGTCTGCCCAGGGAGGTGGTGGAATCACCATCCCTGGATGTGTTTAAGAAAAGATTGGATGTGGCACTTGGAGCCATGGTTTAATTGAGGTGTTAGGACATAGGTTGGACTCGATGATCTTAGAAGTATCTTCCAAACTGGCGATTCTGTGATTCCGTGACTTCATTTCAAGGCTAGTTTGAGCTTTTCCTATACTGCCATCTCACTTTAGGACACGTTCATTCCATTGCTGTGGAGAGCACCGGCCCTAACAATGAGCCCACACATCTGGAGTTCAGTTATGCAAAGAAAGTTATGATTACAGGAGCAATTTATTTGAGAGTTGAAGAGAAAACCAGTAGTTTCCTCATATGGACATTATTTGGCATGGCCTCATTAACAGTGCGAGGAAAGTATAACCTTGTTTCTTTAACTTGGTGTAACCCCAGAAAACTTCGCTGCTCATGGAGGTGAAAAGTGCCCTTGCATTGGATTACAGAAAGCAGGGTAGTCGAGGTGGGGGGTGAGGGTGGCTGTGGGAGGTACAGGTACTGGCTGCAGCTAAACCAGCTGACTGCTGTACTTTTTCATTCCTATCCTACCTCCTGCTCAAAGCAGGGTCAGCTGTGGGGTCCGACCAGGTTGCTCGGGGCTTTATTCAGTCACAGATCGGGAACTGCCCAGGGCTGCAGACCGCACAAGCTCTCTGGGCATACTGTTCCACAGCTGTGCTGTCCCTTAGAGGTGAGAAGTCTTTTGTTAGAGCAAATCTGAACCTCTTCTGTTCCAGCAGGTGCCTCTTGTGTTTCATTGTCCCAGCACACACTGCTGTGCAGAGCCTGGCCCTGTCTTCTCAAGGGGCTGCTGTCAGGTCCCCCCAAAGCTATTTCTTCTCCAGGTTCTACAAGAGCCACTCCCTCAGCTGTGGTTCCCAGAGCAGGTGTTCAGGCCTGTCCATCTTGGTGTCCCTCTGCTGAATCTGCCTCCATCCCTTAGGTGCTTCATAGACTACATAATTTACTTTTCCCCCTGAAATTGTTCTACGTTTTCAACATCCCACAGGCACATGCACATCTCTGTAATTTCCTTTGGAGCCTTCACCTTGGTCTGTGGGATTCAACAACCGAGTACCTTTACTGTAAGGGCTCTGCTATACTGGCTTTTAAAAAGACATTTACTGAGTCTTCAGGTATACAGTGGAGTTGCTCGGTTGCTCTGTCCATCATCTGTGACATCCTTTTGGCTGAAATTTGGATGAACTGAAACATGGAAAGGATGTTCTATAGGACTAAAGCCATGGAGACAGGTTTGTGAACTGCAGACCAGAGTCTTCAAATTCAGATTAGTGCTGTTTAATCTGCAGTGTCCAAATAACTCCTCTGAGACCTCTTGTGGTGGTAAAGATGCTGCTTTTCCTTTCTAAACTGGTTTGTTTTGATTTGTTTTTCCCTGTGGACCATAAATTCCAGCCTAATGAAAGGGTGCAGAAACTTATTTTCTAGCAATGGCATATCTTTAAAGTTGGATATCCAGCTAGGGAGAGTGGAAGGAAAAGTGGCTGTGCACATCCACAACATCCCAGGCTTCCCAGGTGGGTGTGAAATTGCCCCTATACCATTAGTTTTGTTCTCATCTGAATGAAAAACCTCCCTGCAGTGGGAGTTGTCCTAAAACAAGATCTGAGGCCTGCTTGGTTCCACTGCATTGTGTGATGGTGGCTCCTGTCCTCACTCTGAGCCAGAGGCCTGGGTCCAAGGGAAGCTACAACAGGACAAGGTGACAGCTTCTTCTGCATAGGGTCGGACCAGGGCAGGTGTTGCCTGGGAGTGAGCTGTCATGAGCTCTGTCCCCCTGATCCACGATTTGCTGGAAAAACCTATGCAGGGAGCTGTGTTTTCTTTTGAACAGCTCTGTGGGTGCTGCTCCTCTGGAAGCCTGGTACATGACTTCCCTGGGCTGGGGTGTATGTGAGCTGGAGCTGGGGAATGTGCAAAGGGGAGGGAAACATGACCATAGGTGTATCTTACTTCCAAGCTTTATATCGTATACTTTTTGTGGCTGCCTTTTATGTGACAGCACACTTCCAGGCAAAGGAGGCAGCAGCAATATTGCAGCTGTAGGAGTTGAGCTTTAGCTGTACAGGCATGGGAATGCACAGCTTCATCCTGATGCTTTTATAGTCAATCTTTCACTGTGTAGGTAAGTACCTAGCCAACCCCCAGCACTGCTTGCTGCTTAGAACAAAAGTTTGGACATTAAAGAGCTATTTGAATGTCTGAGATTTATTGCAGAAGAGAGGGCACAGCTGGAAGCAAGGGAAAGGCAGAGTAGTTTTAGTGGGAAAATGTCAGGGTTGCAAAGGGGATTTTTTGGACAAGGCCAAGTGGAAAAGCTGTGCTTGTGTCAAATTCCTGTGGCAGTGGATGGCAGCCCCTCAGGACAGGTAAAGGAGCCAGAGACATTGCCAGTGGCTTGTTTATTCTGTTGTTTGGCTCCATAGTGGCTGTTTTACAACTTGCTTGGGACTGTTTAATTTTGTGTTATTTTTTATCTCCTTGCAATGAACATTTTGAATCAACCTGTCATTTACGACCAAGCGTGACATTGAATGCTGAAATGGTTAAAGATGACCTTCCTTGCTATCAGCTGTGCTCTGTATGTTCAATGCATACATGAATTGACTTAAAAGCTATCAGCTTGCTACATTATATGGAAAATAATTATCTGCAGTGCAGTTGCTCATAGTTGATTTTTTCTGCCAGTTATGCAGTTAATGCCCCAAAGGGAGATGTGCTTATATAGTTTTGTTTGTTGGATATTCTGCCAGCTGAGAGTGAAATACAGATCTCTGGATACCTTGGGCTGTGTTCTCTTGAACAGTGGATTTGAAGCTGCATTCTTGCCCATGGGTTCAGGCAGTACCTCTGGAGCTTGAAACCTGCTCCCGAGATGCTCTTGGAGCACCCAAGTGGACATGTCAGTGGCCTTGCTAAGAGCTGCAGGGGTTAATCTCTTTAAAGATCAGAGATACACATTTCAATGGCAAAAACTTACCCGTTGTGCTCAGTTTAAGGAAAACTTAAACCACACTGAATTATTGGTGTCTGCTCTGCGACTTATTCCTATCCAGGGACTTGGGCAGAGGTTGCAGGTGAGAGTTTTTCCCATTCTTCCTGACTCTTGCTTTGTTTTCACCATATCTGCCTATGGGATTTTTTAATAGCTGGTGAAAGAAATTATGGCTGAGGGTTGCCAAATAGGACTAGATTAAGTAAGAATTTGATGATGGCTCTTGGCTAGGAACCCCAGAAAGCACTTACAAGTCATATTTCCAGAAGTTCATAATGCTTGCATTTGGGAATAGGCTTTTGTGTGTCGTTGGGAAGGCAAAAAAAGTGGTTGGGTTTTGTTTGGGTTATTTTTTATCAAGTTGCATGGCATCATCCTTTGTAAGTTTTAAGGAATAAAATGTTAATAAGAACTTAGTAGGGATAAATTAATCATAGAAAGTTGGGAACTGTAAAAAAAAAGAAATTGCAATCAAATGGAGGGCACTCTGCCTAAATGTCCTGATTTGAGAGCGTCTGTCCTGGCAGAAATCAGTAGGTACAGAAATCTGTCATTTTATGTGTTTGTAGCTTCTTTGATGTCAACTGAAGAAGTGTTGGTGACCTTAAACTGACATTTAATCGTTTCTCTGACAGTTGTACAAAATAAACAACAGATATTGTTTGCTGTTCCTGAGAGCTTTTGTTTGTTTAAGTAATAGATTAAACACATTACAAGACTTGACAGTTTCATTTAACTGAACTATTTACTCTTTGCTTCAGTAAAAGGATGTTTCTGAAAGCAGGATCTAGGACAGAGTACTTGTGCCAAAATAGTTTCCCTGTTATATACTTAAAATTGAAAATGTTTATCTTAACTGCCTTTATAATTTACATAGGATTTTTATTCTTTAATAAGAACACATCTTGTAAAAGCATTAATGTTCAAAAAGGGTTTTGCTGGAGTTCATAACTTTCTTCGATGTTCTTATTAACATTTTATTCTTTAAAATTCTTTAACTATAAAATGTTATTTTTGCTATAAAATGTGACCATGATGCACTCTAGTCTATAGAAAAGCAGAAGCCTTGGAGTTGGTAGCAATACTACTCTTGCTTATGATCTTCCTGGTACAATTCTGCAAAAAGTGAATTACATCAAACATGCCAAGGCTCTCATGCAGAGAGGCACAGGATCCATGGCATCTTTTGTATAATCCATTCCATGACAGATTCTCCTAACTACAAAGAGAAACATAAATCTTCTATTTCCACATGCTGCGGAAATGCTTCTCTGCCTCAACAGATGCTTTGGGGTTTTTTTCTGGAATGGATTTACTCCTAGCCCTTTATTGTTCTGTGAACAGTTTACCTGAACTTTTAAGAGGTAAATTGAGTGCTGTTGTAATAAATGCCTCTCTGTTCACTTCCCCAGAATTAGCCTACGTTTCACCCAGATAAAACTTGTCTTGTATGTAATTTTTCTGAAGAGCCCCAAGATGCAAAGACTCTGCATTTGTTAAAAAACTCAGTGAAAAATGATAATGCTCACATTACAGAGATGGAACAAAAATCACTTTGTGCTAGTCAAGAATACCCAGAGGCTTTTCTGTGTGCTGAGTTTTGTTACCCAATGCTCATATTACAGTTGGCTTCCCACACTGCGATCAGTAAGTGCTCCAAAAAGGGTATTCTTGGGTTTTAGGTGTCCAGGTAATGAGCAGAGTCTGAACAGACCTGTAAAGCAAACTGAAGGATAAGAATACCCAAGCCCTGGCCAGCTGCCGAGAGTGGCTTTGGTTAACGTGGTTCTGGAAGACCTGCAGAGCATGGAAGGGAATGGGGCTGTATTTAAACCATCAGGGGAGAAGCTGAGTTCCTTGACTGCTGACAGGTTCCCTGCACAAAGGTGTAAGCAAGACCTTCCTAACACTATGACAAAAGCAGGACGGTGGCTGTCATCAGATCTATGTAGAGCAGGGAAGTGGGCAGGGGATTCTGCAGGGGGTTTTTGAGCTGTAAAAGGACAGACACTGAGGAGCTTTAATGAGCATGGTGTTCCGGTGATTTTGCATCAGGCCTATGAGACACAGCTTGCACAAACTATTAAGTCTTCCCCATGTGCAAATCTAAGGGATGCAGCTTTTATGTATTTACAACAAACTTGGGAGAATACCTGAAGCGCAGTAACAGTTACTTAGCAATGGAAAGTAAATCTAGAAAGTTTTTAATAAAAACTTGATAGACACTTGTAGGGTACTACAGTACTGCCTGGGCCTTTACCCATATTGCTTATCGCTTATGCCAATGATCTAATTCTTGCTTTCACAATTTTGGATTTTATTTCAAAGTCAGGAGAGAATGATATCTAATACTTAGGTTGTTAACAAGTGTGCTATTGACTCTGCAACAACCATTTCAGACTTGTGTTCAAACATGATTTTAGATTTCTTATAATTCCTTCAGTATCAAGCTGGCTTATGCTTAATGCTTTGTTTTAAATATTATTCTGAAACATTCTTCCCTGAATGGAGACACTGAATTTGAGGCTGCAGAGCAGATACAGACAACAATAGCAAGATAATAACTATAAACATAATTAATACATTCTAATGACACTTGGTGTTTTACTCCTTAGCACTCTGGTGCTCCGCAGGAACAAATGGCAAAATTGGCAGCAGCACGGTGTGCCCACAAAAGAGACTTCAGACAGCAAACTATTCACAAGAGTCATTACTGAATGGTGATGGCCTTTCCCATAGAAAAAGAAAGCTTGCAATGGTTTCTGCACCTGCAAGGAGTTTCCTAGCAACATCACTGAGGAAACTGTATGCCAGGATTTTCTTTTCAGAGTTCTTTTTGTTGACTATAGCAGCAGTTGTAAAATAAAGGTCAAGAGCAACTTAAGCTCTTCAAAGCAATGTTGTGTACTTCATTTACTCAGAGAAGTGTTTGTGTTGTAGTTTTCTGCCCAGAGGATAAATATTGGGTTACAGTGTCATCCAATAGACAACTGCGGTTCAGTTAAACATGAACAACGCGTAATCTAAAATGTCACTTTTTACTTGTGGGAAAATCCCTGTTAGTGTTTAACACTGGGTAATGCCTTGTGAAGGAACCAGGGGCTCCTGCTGCCTTCTGCCTGCTCTGGCAGCTGGGCACAGCCAGGGTCTTTCTGTGCAGCACGGAACAGGGGAGCTCGGAACATCACCTGACCATTAGTCTAACTTTAAAAAAAAGAAGAAAGGTGGGGCCTTTTGGCCTTTTGTCTGAGAAGGTGTATGCAGTCATTGTCTCCCTGTGTGCACAGACCTCAGGTGAGTCCCTGCTTCATCCCTTGTTATCAACAACTTCATGGAAAATACTTCTTTCAGCTACATCATGCACTGGTACTGTGTCAAAAGTACTTGCTGGGCTTGTCCTTAATGGCTTTGCCATCTTGGGAAGGGGAGAGGACAGCGTTTATTTGTGGTTTATGTGTGGGGGAATTAATGGTGCTGAGTAAGATCCTCTTCAGCCCTCTGGGCTGGGATTGCAGAGTTACTGAAGAAGCTGGGCCACACTCTTGGCCCCTCCAAACTTCTGCTTTTGTCATGCAGAACAGGGACAATGTTTTTGTCTCCTACCAGGACAGCTAGTGAGGTAGCCTAAAAAATGCATGCATCAGTTGTAATAAGAGTTTTTGCTTTCTACCTAGTATACTAAATAATCTCTAGTTCTGGAGTCCAGTCTAAAAGTGGCATTTTACCATTTATATTCAATTTTATGTGCTAGACAAGGGACAAAGCCTATAACTTGTCTTTTTTTTCCTTTGTGTTCTGACTTGGTGAAAACATTTGGTACTTAGATTGTTGGATGTTGACCTTTTCCCCTGAGCTACTTGGAGAAATACAGATTCTGCATGGTTTAATGTGTTAGCAGTCTTCAAAAGAAAATCAGCAATCATT
The DNA here is from genome assembly GCA_013397175.1 of Platysteira castanea. NCBI lineage: Eukaryota > Metazoa > Chordata > Aves > Passeriformes > Platysteira > Platysteira castanea. The sequence continues at coordinate 1,802,377 of VYXC01000316.1, forward strand.
AGAAATAATTCTCTTTCTCAGCTCCCTGTTTATAAATCTAAATTACGGCTTTGGCTGGAATTTTACACCAAACAAACTAACATGCTTAAGGCAACCTTCTGTTTCCTTCATTACAAAGGCTCTTGACAAGTGCTAGCACCATTTCCCTCCTCTCAGAAATATTTCCGAGTAATTTGCCAAAGAAAATTAGCTGAGGATAAGGGAAATTGTCAGTGGAAATATTTCACAGCTAATAGAAAAAATGAAACAGTATTTCGTTCAAATAATTTTCTTTCCTTTTAGGTAATGTGACCCCTGCTCTCATGAATCCTCTCTCGCAGTCATGCTCTGTTCCTTTGGCAGAAGAAATATGCTGGACCATATCAGACATGAATGCAGATCATGTGATGGTCACACAGGAAACTTTAATGGAGCAGTTAGTGAGAAATTATCCAGGTAATGTGTTTGTTTCTTACTCCTTTAAAAAGCAGCTGTATCATCAAGCTTGAGTTTTCGATAGTGGACAAGGGATCACTGAATGCTTACAAGCAAAGCTGGCAAGGTGAAGGAGGATAAGTTAACAGGCAACTGGTAGAACACATGAATGTGCATACTTCTCGTCAGTCTGTTGAGTGTCACTACATTGACTTGGATGTAATCCTTTCCACGGGTTGTAATAAATCTTTGAGAATAAGAGGGAACTGAGTGCAGTGGCATGTTGAGAGTATGCCCTTAGAGGGTGGGAAAGCACAGAGGTGGTATTTAGGTGCCAGATATGGAACTGCATAAAACAGACTGTTAGATCAGAGAGATTCCAAGTCCTCCTGTAAGAGACAGGAACACAGCTGACTTTGACTGCAAAGGGACTGGGTAGGAGTCTACATCTGGTGTTTGCTATCAAAAAGTATAACCAGCCTCAAATTTGGGTTTGTTGGTCATATTCTAGCCATTTCCTTCCTGAAAGCAAACTACTTACACTAAGTTCTTCACTTCTAGCTCAGTTGGTTGGAGCATGGTGCTAATAATGCAAATGTTGTGCATTTGATTCCTATATGGACATTCATTTAAGAGCTGGACTTGATGATCCTTGTGGTCGCTTCCAACTCAGAACATTGATTCTGATTCTGTGATTCTGATGAGGTGGCAGCCACTTCCCTTAAATATTTTCTGTAAGTCTGAAAAATATCCCATTTCCCTTCGATCTGCAATATCAAAGCGTTAATGTGTTTGAGACTTTGTACAGGCTCATTATGGCCCTCTCAGGAGGCTGCTTTGTTTGATACTGAGCTGCTTCTTTTGAGCCCTCTTAACCCTACAGCTCTGGGAATGATATAGGCTGATCTGGTAGGAATTTTAACTGGTGGGAAAAATATTAATGCAACCCCACAAACCGGCACAGAACCATGCCAGGAAGGTGTTGCAGTCAGTAAGTGCACTGAGATAACCACAAGGTAGAATTTGTAGGTCAGCCAGAAGTAGCACTCTCAAAGTTTGTAGGGTCTTGAACGTATTTCTTGCTATGTTTTCACCTTGCTGGAAGTTTTAAATTTTGTGGACAGGAGACCAGCTGTGACTAGACTAAAGACTCTGAGACTGTGACACCTGATGGAAAACCAGTAGCTGAGACCAGTCTCAGTGAGGTAATAAATTGGCATCTGACCAAACGACACCAGAAACTTCAGAGAAAGTGATGAAAGTCACTGTTAAATAACATGCCAGGAGGGAAATGCTTTGAACAAGACGTTGTTTAGTTTGTACCTGGCAGAAGGTCTCTCTCATGAATATCACATCCTGACAGGCACAAAGACAACATCCTTGCTCTCTCACAGTGGTGCTACAGTGACAACCTGAGCCCTAGCTGGCCTTTACCTAAATGCTTTGGGTATTTCATGTTTGGTTGATTTCAGGACTGTTGTATGAGAGAGATTTTTTGGCCAGCACTCATTTTTATTTGAAAACTTATTTCTGATTTGAAATCTCTACCTCTTTGTTGTAGGCATTGCAGTGCCCTCCCACAATATATTATATAATATCCTTGGCACTCTAATTAAGGAAAGAAAAATCTGTCATACAGAACAGGGATATTTCATTGTGACTCCCAACACATACTTTATCACAAATGATGCCACAGAAGACAGCAGAAGGGTCCTGTTGCAGGACAGCTGTTGCTGTTCATTGTCTTCCATCACTTACCTGGTAAACATTAGGCCCTGTGCAAACTTACTGAAAGAAAACATTCCTACAGTATCCCATTACAGATCCTGCCACTGTTTCTCTGACCAAAATATGCTCTGTGAACAAAGACACCAGCAGGTAATGAGCCATGAATCTACTGGAGAGGGAAAGAGAGGCTGCAGTGAACTGAAGCCTTCAATTCAAACTCAAGGGACCTCCGCACCTGCTGACAACCATTCCTGGGACACTATCAAATCTCTGGCATCTGTGAAAGCAAAACTGAAAAGCAAAAGGTTTGGCCTTGGTATTTCCTGGAGAAGTGGTTCTAAAAAAGAAAAACACAAGAAGGAGTACTCCACTTTTTCAGCCCAGTTTCCTCCCCAGGAATGGCCAGTCAGGGATGAAGATGACTTAGACAATATTCCACGTGATATTGAACATGAAATCATCAAGCGTATTAACCCTACTCTTACAGTTGACAATTTGATCAAACACACGATATTAATGCAGAAGTTTGAGGAGCAAAAAAAATGTATCAGTAAAGAGAAAAAATACTTCAGTAATGGTACCTCAGCTGAAGTGTCAATAGTCAGACAAAACCACCCTCTTTCAAAGGATTGTATTCAAAAGGCACCAAGTAAAACAGCAAAACACACCAGGAAAACCAAATCAAAGAAAGAAAAGCAGATTAGCAGAAGCAGCAGGAAATCTCGCATACAGAAGCTAACATCCCAAAATGTGAAACCAGAGGAGAACATTTCACTGCCCATCAAAAACCAAGAGCCACCTGATGTAGCAGTGGAATCCCATGTGATATATAAGAAGCAGATTAAGAATCCTTTTCAGGGTTTGCCATGGAGACCTCACAGCTTTCGTTCGAGAGGGTACCACGGTGTTTCTAATAGTCAGCTGAAGTGCTGGACTCAAAAGCAAGGAAGGGCTTTCCAAAGGCCACAGTCCTTGGCCTCCTCAAAACCCTTTGGCTGTGAAACTGAACAGCTGGCTGTAGAAACTGAGGCTGACAAAGCTAAGCAAAGCAATCTACTCCATGCTAATGGGTCTGGCCTCCAACTAAAGAAAGACAGTTCAAGTGAAAATGGTAGTTATCTAGAAGGCAGTAATCTGCAAATAGATAATAAAAGTAAATACTTTCTGGAGAGTAATATTTCTGATGAAAATGTCTACAAAAGGACAGTAAAAAAAAAGTCCCCTTGCTCCTACATTGAAGATAGTGGTGTGTGCAAAGAAAATGCAGAATTTCCATTCTATCTGAAAGATGAACACTGCAGATGCAAAGCTGCCACTGTATGTGAGTTGTTAGATGGAACAGCCAATGAATTTCAAAATGTCCATCTTTCAAATTACACAGCCAGTGTTAATCTGGCCAAAAAAAATGGTGTGAAATACAGACCAAAGACTAATAAAAAGAGTGCACTTATATTTGACTATGACTGTACCAGCCGTTCTGGATCAATGGAGCTGGAAAGTGAAGGATGTACGGATAACTTCCGTCTTCTGTACCAAAAGGGACATGATGGCGACATCTGTGACTCCTCACATCTGGATGAGAACTCTGAAGGCCATGCACTATGTCACCTGCCTCCTGCCCATGCCTTTTCAGACACAAGAGACTGGAGTACAGCTGTGCAAAAGGCAGGGGCAGCTGTGTCCCAAAAAGCCTGTAAGGTTTGTACTTGGCCCACCCAGCACAATACAACTGTAAATAAGTGCGACTCTGGAGAGCATGGATATAAAGGAAGTGCTAGCTTTGCAGAATCAACAGATGGCTCAAAAGAGCATCCAAAACCAGACTCCACAGAAGAAAGTTGGTCGTGCAGTCAGGTTCTTCTGAAAGGTTACAGAACGGATGAAGAAACTGGCCTTACTGGATGTGGGAAGGGCTCAGCTGTGGCAGATTTCTGCCACGCTGACAAAGCTGACTCTGCTGCTGACACTTTGCAGTACTTCACCCATGAGGTAGGAGAAGGAGAAGCACACTGTGCTTTGGGCTTGCTGATCAAAGAAATGAGAAATCCTCTAGGAAAAAAAGATCTGTTTTTTAAGAATACATGTCCTCTGATCCCAGAACAGAAACACTCAGAAGGGACAGAAAACCACAGCATTACAGGCGACAGTGGAATTGACTCCCCAAGGTAAGAAAACACATGAAACTAAGTAAGATGTTTTATCTTCAAACTGACCATCAGATTTAGGCAGAAATGTTGCAGTAAATCATAAACTCCCTCCTCAACAACAAAATTCTTATTTTTTTTTAAACTTCAGTGTTACTGATCCAGAAATACTCAAACTGTATAGTTCAGCTAAGTCTTTTTCCATGAACATTCTCTCATATCAGTTATACAAATGCTGCTGTTTGTATTTTGCATTTTTTTTCATGAGGCAAGAAAACAGTATGAGATCTGTCCTGCAGGTAGAGATGGCCAAGTGCAGAAATGTTAAGAAACATGGTGTTTGATAAACTCAGTGTTAAACATCATGTTTGATAAGCTCCTGTTATCAGGTAGGTTCAGCTCACAGAGATCTCACCATGTGACATTAGATATAGTCATAGTTTCTCCAGTTGTATATAAAGAATAGAGATCCAGTACAAATTTAAAGTAGAAAACACCATCTGACTTGCCCACAATAGACAGGAGAATGTGTACATCACCTGAGCTTTCATAGTGTTCGTTTTGCCTGTAATTACACCTGAAAATCCCTTAATGGGCAACAGATTGGTATGAAACAATCTTTTACACAGTTGTACATGAAGACCTCCAAAACTTAACTAAATTGGCAGGGAAAATTGTGATTGTTAAAAATCACATCCTTTTTTTTTTTTTTTAATTTACAGCAACACATATTCTTAGTACTTTAAATGAGTAGTATTTAACTAATTAAACCACTGGAGTCCTCATTAGATTTGTACTGTTACCTTGAGAAGCCAGTATATGAAGGAACAAACCACAAACTACAGTTTCTAAAGAAATTCTGCTAATTGTTAATCTTTCTTCAGCAGCTCTTGGCTGTGCACTCTTCCGAGCACACTTTCAGTGTATTACTTGGACATGAACACTTGAAATCGTTAGCAAAATGTATTTCAGAGAGTCATTTTGACTGTTTGTACTGATGCCCTCTGTGGCACTAAAGCTAAGCTAACTCAGTTTGTTTTTGAAATGTGAAGTCTGACTTCTAATAATTCTATTATTTTAGGTGGACTGAAAAGAAGATGAAGCTTCCTGCCAAATTCTAAAAGTATAAATATCAATGCAAAGATGAGGACAAGTGAAAGGACAATTGGAACAAAATTCCTTACTTAATCTAACTCTGGTCATGAATATTTGATTATTCATTATTCATTTGATTTGATTATTATTTGAATATTCATAATGAGCTTTGTAAACTTTCCCCTTGTAACAAGGTACCCATACTGTAAATGCAGCTGGTCACACCAGTGAGGCTGTCCCTAAATCAAAGCTGTTAGTTAAAACTTTTGGCAATGGTGTTTGGAATGGCCATGTGTATTTTGTTTGCCCTCATCTGTAATTAATTTTTGTGTGTCTCTGTGATAATAAAAATGAGAACTGGCATTCTTCATTCAGACCACTGACCAGCATTGACCTGGAAAGGGCTTGTGTTGCACTAATAGGAATGGCACTTGGACAGGGCTGTTTTACACTGTAATTTTGGAGAGCATTTCCTACTTGTGCCACAGAAATTAGAGCATGCTTCACCTTCCCTGCTAGAAAACAAGGCAAATGAACTAGACACGCACCTGGGTGCTACTAAAATTTCTTCAATCCCAAGGTTCTCTGACTCTGTCCTGCGGCACTCCCATCTATCCTCAGCTACTTAGTGTGTTTGTATCTGACAAGCAGGGTTTAGTCTTTGCAAATGAACATGTGCTGGTGGCAGGAGACAACAGGTAAGGCCGCTGGCATTGCTTTAGGGGAGGCCCTGCTCGGATCCTGACCTTCCCATGTCATAAGGAATTGACAACCTGGCAGCTGTCAGGATCGCTTCACAGATTTTACTTCCTAAGACTAATTTTGATTTCTTTCTTCTGATTTATCCCTGTAGCTGCAAGCAGATTGTGCTGGGCTCATGCTGCAAATTACCACAGGCTTGTGGTTTTTAAATCTCAGTCATTGGGTCACAATGCTCTTTCCTACTTTACACTTTTCACTACTGAACACTTCTCTGCGGTAGTTATGGAGACTAAAGTCATCAGCTTGTAAAACTACTGGAGATTTGCTCTGGGGAAGACGCCCTGGTAACAGCCGCGGGCAGGGCCCTGGCAGACGCGGCGAGACGAGCCGAGCCCTCATGGCCGACCCGGTATGGCGGCCGCCCCCTCACAGCGCGCGGGGCGCGCCGGGGCTTGCAGNGCCCGGCCGGGCCGCGGCCTCGCCGCGTGTCGGGGCGGCCCCACCGGACGTGCTGGGCCTGCCGAAGCCGGCCCGGAGCTCGGGAAGTGCTTTCACCGGCACCCGGAGCGGGGGAGAGCCCCGAAAACGAAGGCCCGGTTGTCTTGTGGTCGGTAACGTGTCTCCTGAGCGGCGGCGGCCGGCAGAGATCTGTTGCCTTGTGCCAGCCACCGCCCCCGTCAGTAACTAGAACGTGCACTTCAAGCTTTAACTGTTCTGCGCCTTCTTCTCTGTTCCGTGTCGCTTGGATCCACGAGCGTGTATTTTCATTTGCTCTGTGCCTTGCCAGAAGGAAAAAAAGGAGAAGAAANAACACATATTCTTAGTACTTTAAATGAGTAGTATTTAACTAATTAAACCACTGGAGTCCTCATTAGATTTGTACTGTTACCTTGAGAAGCCAGTATATGAAGGAACAAACCACAAACTACAGTTTCTAAAGAAATTCTGCTAATTGTTAATCTTTCTTCAGCAGCTCTTGGCTGTGCACTCTTCCGAGCACACTTTCAGTGTATTACTTGGACATGAACACTTGAAATCGTTAGCAAAATGTATTTCAGAGAGTCATTTTGACTGTTTGTACTGATGCCCTCTGTGGCACTAAAGCTAAGCTAACTCAGTTTGTTTTTGAAATGTGAAGTCTGACTTCTAATAATTCTATTATTTTAGGTGGACTGAAAAGAAGATGAAGCTTCCTGCCAAATTCTAAAAGTATAAATATCAATGCAAAGATGAGGACAAGTGAAAGGACAATTGGAACAAAATTCCTTACTTAATCTAACTCTGGTCATGAATATTTGATTATTCATTATTCATTTGATTTGATTATTATTTGAATATTCATAATGAGCTTTGTAAACTTTCCCCTTGTAACAAGGTACCCATACTGTAAATGCAGCTGGTCACACCAGTGAGGCTGTCCCTAAATCAAAGCTGTTAGTTAAAACTTTTGGCAATGGTGTTTGGAATGGCCATGTGTATTTTGTTTGCCCTCATCTGTAATTAATTTTTGTGTGTCTCTGTGATAATAAAAATGAGAACTGGCATTCTTCATTCAGACCACTGACCAGCATTGACCTGGAAAGGGCTTGTGTTGCACTAATAGGAATGGCACTTGGACAGGGCTGTTTTACACTGTAATTTTGGAGAGCATTTCCTACTTGTGCCACAGAAATTAGAGCATGCTTCACCTTCCCTGCTAGAAAACAAGGCAAATGAACTAGACACGCACCTGGGTGCTACTAAAATTTCTTCAATCCCAAGGTTCTCTGACTCTGTCCTGCGGCACTCCCATCTATCCTCAGCCTACTTAGTGTGTTTGTATCTGACAAGCAGGGTTTAGTCTTTGCAAATGAACATGTGCTGGTGGCAGGAGACAACAGGTAAGGCCGCTGGCATTGCTTTAGGGGAGGCCCTGCTCGGATCCTGACCTTCCCATGTCATAAGGAATTGACAACCTGGCAGCTGTCAGGATCGCTTCACAGATTTTACTTCCTAAGACTAATTTTGATTTCTTTCTTCTGATTTATCCCTGTAGCTGCAAGCAGATTGTGCTGGGCTCATGCTGCAAATTACCACAGGCTTGTGGTTTTTAAATCTCAGTCATTGGGTCACAATGCTCTTTCCTACTTTACACTTTTCACTACTGAACACTTCTCTGCGGTAGTTATGGAGACTAAAGTCATCAGCTTGTAAAACTACTGGAGATTTGCTCTGGGGAAGACGCCCTGGTAACAGCCGCGGGCAGGGCCCTGGCAGACGCGGCGAGACGAGCCGAGCCCTCATGGCCGACCCGGTATGGCGGCCGCCCCCTCACAGCGCGCGGGGCGCGCCGGGGCTTGCAGTCCTCAGGTTGTCCCCCGGGGTACGCCGGGAGTTGTGGTCCAGCGCCGATGACCGCAGGCGATTGGCTGTTGTGTGGCGCGGCCCCGCCTCCGCGCTGCCGGATCCGCCGTCCATTGGCTGCCGGGTGCCTCGGCCTCTCGGAGCGTGACGCACGGCGGGCGCGCGGCTGCTGCGGAGCGCGGCGTGGCGGAGCGGCGGCGGCGGCGAGCGGAGATGCCCGAGGCCACCCGGTGCAGCAGCAGCAGCAGCGGGGCCGAGTCGGGCTCCGACTGCTCGATGGACACCTAGGCGGTTCCGGAGAGC